>JAEMWC010000095.1:917500-1015000 GCA_016490735.1 Pachyseris speciosa
ACGTCGGTCTTCTGGAAACTTCTTATAAGAGATTTTCACACCATTTTTCCACATAAATTTTCTTAGGACAGAATGGAATAGAGCAATTTTGAAGCATGATCGCTCACGATTACCATATGTAAACACCACAAGATTTTCACGCCGGCCCTCGATGCCTCGTTTCCGTGCTGCTCTCCCCAGATCATTCCGAGTGGCCGCCATTTTGGAATAAGGTGTATGCTTACAACAAGCTGCAAATGCTCCGGACTCACATATGCGATTTCTATGCCTTCAAGAGATGGCAAGTCACCTTCGATCTTTGATTCCGCCAGTCTTTCACACGATAATGTCTGGTCCTTAATGAGGGTATTCACCAAAATTAGTGGCTCGGGAGAGTAGAGTTGCAAATTTGACAACTCTGCGGGCTACGAGGATTGCCAGTTGGAAAATCAAAGATTTTCCGTGGCCTGTCGGAAGACACACGAATGTATCGCGTTTGTTCAAGAACGCAATATTAACTGAGCTCGATCGAAGTGCCGGTTTTGCTTTCAGTCAAAGACGCCATTACGATTGTAGTGCAGTGGGCTCAGAAGTTTTCAGCAGAGAATAGAAACAGGGCAAGCGCATTCCTGTTTAACGGAAACCGATTTTCCAAGACCGGTTAGTTTCGTCCAAGAATGTGGTCGGCGGCTACATGAAAGAACTCGTCGGGCACCGGCAGAGGTCTCTCTCCTTTCTGCTAGCAGGGAAGCCCGTGTAACACGAAGACGTAGATTTCAAATTATTTCTTGGCCCAGGAAATTACTCAGTATTATACTATGGCAATTTTTCCTCGGACACAATGACGAAACTTGAAAAGATAACCTAACTTTTGAAGTTTCAATCCATTTCCTCCGCGTCATCCATAGCCAAGGACAACCGCATATAGTTTCAATGCACATATTCAATACTTTGTAGGAAACCTGAAATTTTTTGAAATGTTCCACTGTTGTTTGGGTTCAGTTCCAAATTACGTGGCAGTGCCCCCTTAATTCGAGGATGGTCACACGCTATCCTGTATAAATATAATTATTAATTATAGTTACAAGGGAAACCCCTGGCAGTAAATCAGCCTTCGTAGCAGGCGTAAGAAGTGGGGAAGGCGGGAGACGCGCGCGAGGCGAGGGTATAGAGCGCGGAGCACTCGCGCGCCCGTTTTCCACCTTCCCTTTCCCTATCTTGAGCCTGCAACACAGGCTAACTTGAGTTTGGTGAGATACTCAAATTTAATTCATGTTTCTCTGTGCACTTTAATTTTCATATTTATGTCTGTTTATCTGTGTATTCGTCAGCTGTAAATAAAACTGATGTCGTTCCCTCATGATCTCGTATACTGCTGATGCTAGGATACCACTACTGAAAAAGCTCTGGGCTTGATTATTCTCATTTGATTTCTTTCGGCAAATCTGTGTTTGCGCCGTGTAAGATTTTAAATATACTTTCAGGCTACTCTAGTTTTAGTCAGCAGTCCGTCTAGGGTCCTATCGTAACGTGAGCTTTAGATAAAAATGGTTTTTAATCCACTTGTGTTTACGTTACTATACATCAAACATACATTGCGTCAAAAAAAAAAGAACGTTTATTTTGATATTTGCAATGAGAAAAAGCAATCGGGGCTTGCTACAAACAAAAAGAAACAATAAAAGGTTAAGACAATACTTTTCCAGTTGTTGTTGTACCGACCGGTCTGTCACTGACTGAAATGTCTGAGAAGTATAGACTGTTGTTTTACCTAAAAATTTAATAAAAGTTGAAAATATTACATTTCCTTCCTTGTTTGTGTCTTGCTGTTTGAAAAGAACACCGCAAAGATTAGTTCCCAAAGGAAATTTCACTGGATTCGAGCCGCAAAAATTTGTTCCCGCAAACCTCAAAAAATCGCCAATCCGCAAAATAAAAGTCCCGCAAAAATTTCGTGCTACACGGCACGACGAAGAATTTTACGTTTCAGTTTAACATATGCATGCAGGCCAAATGGGCATATCTATACGGAACAAGTCTACTGAGATGGTTAGCTTTCTCGGTTTCATTTGTCGCTTGGATGAATTAATAAGTTTTTTTTCCAGTTTTTCATTCACCTTCAGCTCGATTTGCCGTGAACCCCGATCTATTGGTCGAACATATTTTGACTGCAACGTCCTCTGGACAGCCAGTGAAGTATTGGCGGTATAACAGTTAACAAGTGGTCCCGTTTAACTTGCATATGTTGTTTTTCAAGTTTTTCAGAAAGAGCACTCGTAAAGCCATGACAAGTCAAGGCATGAATTTATTTTTAAGTTTTAAATCACAACCTTCCGCTTATTGATGTTCACGCCAATTGAGTGGTCGTCCTTACATGCAGTGCAAGCGCGCTACCAATGCAAGGGCGTAGCGAGGGGGGGGGGGGGGGCGTCCTGGGGTTCCCGTGACCGTTTTTAAGCCTTTTTGTAAGCAAACAACCTACAATATTCAGATGGCAATCTGTTGAGTACCCTCTGTTTGACACAGTGTGACCCCCCCTTTAAAAATTCCTGGCTACGCCCCTGCAATGCCATGTCCTACCGCCACCAAACTCTAGAATATAAGAAAAATACAAATCTCCTGGCGTCAGGCTATCACGAATGTCGTTCTCTGTTGGCTATACACTACTGGGACGCGACTCGCTATTTATTCTGTGATAGATAGTGAGTAGTGGTTGTCAACAAAATGGCGGCCGCTTCTTCGCGTTTTCATGCAAAGGAGGAAATTATTGAAATGTGTGGTACTTGTCGTTCAGGTACTGCTGTAGGCCATGACAACATTTCTATGAACTTAATTAAAGATAATTGTGAAAACTTGTGAATAACTTGTGAAAACTTAACTTGTGAAAGCTGTAATGGCTAGTCTGACAACTGTTGTTTCGTCGCCGCCAAGCGACTCTTCAGAGACCTTCCTGATATCTGGCAAACTCGTTGAGCATCTCGCTCAAAGTCCCGTTCGCAATCAGTTCAGCAGAAGCAATCTCGCCTTATATCGCATAAGGATTCCCGACCGCTAAATATTCACGAGAGCATTGTAATAATTGTGAAAACTTGTGAATAACTTGTGAAAACTTAACTTGTGAAAGCTGTAATGGCTAGTCTGACAACTGTTGTTTCGTCGCCGCCAAGCGGCTCTTCAGAGACCTTCCTGATATCTGGCAAACTCGTTGAGCATCTCGCTCAAAGATTAATTAAAGATACTATTGATATAATAATTTTCCCTATTTAATACTAGCTTGATTAACTTATCCAAAAATTGCTCGAGTTATTCCTTTATTTAAATCTGGTGAACAGGATATATTTACAAATTACAAACCCGTTTGTGTTTTACCTGCATTCTCTAAAATTCTAGAGAGTGTCATGTACAATCGTCTTTTAAGGTTTCTCAATGTCTATAAAATTCTCTCTGATAATCAATATGGTTTTCGCAAACATCTCTCCACTGCTTATGATCTAGCTTGTTTGTATGACAAAATCTCTTCCGCTATTGAAAATAAGGAATATACAGTTGGTATTTTTATAGACTTGTCTAAAGCCCTTTGACACCGTTGATCATCAAATTTTAATTTCAAAACTAGAGCATTATGGTGCTCGAGGCACTGCACTTAGATGGTTTGAAAGCTATCTAAGCAATAGACAACAATAGGGTCGTTTATACGAGAGGAAATATGCCGCGGCTTACTCTGGCCGCGGCTCAGTTACATAATACGCGAAAGGAACCGTTTATACGAGTAAAAGCGTCTAGGCCAGGATTAGCCTCAGCTTGAGAAAGCCGTAAACGTAGATTTTGTACCATTTATACGGGGTGTTCGGGTCTTCTGTAAGCCGTGGCCAGAGTAAGCCTCGGCTTATCGTTTCTCTCGTATAAATGAAAGGCCCTAATATGTGGAATTTAATGGTATCTGTTCGGAGTCTTGCCAAACAAAATGTGGGGTGCCTCAGGGCTCTATACTAGGCGTCCTCCTCTTTCTGCTCTATATAAATGATCTGTGTAATGTGTCAAAGGTGGTGGACTTTATTTTTTTTGCTGATGACACAAACATATTTTTTCTCACAAAGATTTTAATTTACTTTCTGAAACCCTAAATTCGGAGATGTGTATATGAATTAACACAGTGGTGTCGAGCTAATAAGCTGTCAATTAACTTTAAAAAATCGAATTTTATGGTTTTTAGACCACGCCAAAGGAGGCAAACACTTGATCTATCTATTCAAATTAACAACAGTATGAAAGATTGATTGTGTGAAAGAAACAGTATTTTTAGGTGTTATCCTTAATGAGCATTTGTCATGGAAGCCTCACGTTCTTAGCGTCTCTAGAAAAATATCAAAATCTATAGGCATTATTTATAAGTCAAGTTTTTGCCTTCCCAAAACTTCCTTACACTGCCGGTTTGTACTATAGTCTAGTTTACCCTTATTTAATATATTGTGTTTCAGTGTGGGGATCGACATATCAGAGTAATTTAAGTCGCGTTATTATTCTGCAAAAGAGGATAATAAGAATGATATCTAAAGTTTCTTTCGATTCCCACACTGATGTTCTTTTCAAAGAACAGGAGATTTTGAAATTCTCTGACATTTATTTACACCAGATAGGTAAATTTATGTATCTATTTGAAAGAGGTTTACTTCCTAATTATTTGCGTGATATCGTTTACTCTTGCAAGCCAGTTACACTCGCATTATACTAGAAATTGCAACCTTTTTTACATACCTCCCTGTCGAACTAATATTCGAAACTTCTCAATTCGGTTTAAAGGACCTAAGTTTTTCAACTCGTTAAGTCATGAAATTCAAAACAGTGAAAGCAGCCGTTTGTTTGGGAAAAGACTTTAAAAATTCCTTCTTTCTTAGGCAAATATACTCATTGTTGAGCTACATACTTCTTCCTTCCTTTTCTTTTCTTTTCTGTTTAAAATAATACATTTCATATTTCATGCTGTCCCGTAATTAGTATGATGTACCCGACATTGTCAGGAAGCCTATAGTTCATAAGCATCAGGCTTCTATATAGGCTTTCTCTGTCATAACCACGTTAAACATTTGTAGTCTATCGTCTTTTAGTTATTATAAATTTCTCAGTAGTATTTCGTATTTTTAAATTTCTATTGTTTTGTATTTTTATGTGGTTAATGGCAAATAAAATGGAAAAATGGAAAGTGTCTGCGAGGAGGATTTAGATAATTTAATTGTTTAGTTTTCAGGAAGGACTAGTAAATTTATACTAAAACAATTAGATTGTTCTCTCTCGATTTCTTTGCGTGATAGCTGATGAGGGCGCACGAATCAGCTATCGCGCAATAGAAATCTCGAGCTCATAATCTAATTGTTAAATATAACGCTAGTATGGGTCGCAATAACTTTTATGGAAATCCTTCCATACCAAGGACCGCAACCGCCTTTTATGAGCCCGCGCGAGAATGAACTAAGGTAATTCATCTTTTTGTTATTGATCACTATAGCCGCGAAATTTGGTTCAACCTCTACGGTGGACCCCCAAGTTGAACTCCTGGCCTCCCCATTTCTGGCCTTTATGGTACGAATTAGCCTTAAGCTAAATGCAGCAAACCCTTAAAGAAAAATCTTGGTGTGAGAAAAGTTCGGCGGGAACGTCCTCAAGGTACAAGAAAGGACGTTGTCGTTTCATTGATGAGTCAGCTGCTACCAGTATCGAGGCTGGATTCTACCATCAGTGATTATCATAGCTGAACCTGCCTGGATGTAGATAAACTGATCGCCTTAAACGTTTAGTTTTCAGGTCTTTCAGCGCATTTGGTTTTCATAAGCTGTTGCAAGCCATTAATAGTAGGCCCGTGAGGACTTATAAATATGGCTCTTAAATCGAGGTAAATAGCGCCTTGTACCTATAACCATGCTGACTTCACTTGTTCACTAGCCCCGGGACTAACGCAGCACATTCAGTGTGTGGTTCACGTGACCAGGAGCTAATTATTATGGTCCTGACGTGACTGACTCGCAGATGCGGCCATTTTCAGTATACACCTCGCAGCCATATTAAATTTTCGAAATGGAATTCATTGTAACTGAAACGCGCTGAGCCCACGTTATTTTTAACTTTCACTGCCGGTTAAGTGCAAATAGGGCCCAACGGGTACGACAAGCGTTTCAGCTTGCAATTGTAATTATAGTTTTGGTGCCAACCTGTCTTGATAAAATCTGTTATCCACCTAACTCCGACATATATCATATGCATCATGCACCTAGATGACAAGCGTGATATCGACACGGGATAAAATATGCCCACGCTTGCCTCTATCAACTTCAGATCAACTTGATAGTCATTTCCTTGTTAGCTTATGTCTTTCAAGCTGTCGCCGGCCGGTCTGAAACTTCCCTTATCAGGATCTCTCCACTTGGAGCAGATTGTCGCCAGAGAGAGAGGAAGAGAGAAAGACGAGAAACCCCTGCGCACACCAAGCGCTTTGGAACCAGCAGACAAAACCCCGCAGGCCATGGAGGCCTTTTTGTGAATACGTTCAGTTGTTGTCCTTTCAACTGGTATTTGTTTCATTCATTTGTTTCACGTTTCATTGAGTCGGCTTCTCTAATAATATATACAAAAATACTGCGAAATAAATGTCAGTGAGTTATTTTAGTGCTGTCGACAACGGTTCATTTCAGCAACCCCTCTGTCTACGCGATGGCAGTTTTAAATTACGGCAACCAAAATACTGTGCTTCGAGTTCTTTCCCCGTCGTTTCGGAGAAACATTTATAAGGAATTTTAACATACAATATTCAATGTTTTTAAAATTTCGTTGTCCTTAAATTATTGGGTTGGCCAACGTGTGAGACACTGCGCGATAGAACTGTCGTTGCGGATACGAAGATTGTAGGGCTGAAAGATGACACCATCTCCCAGAAAACTTAGTTCAAAGAAAAATCAGATTGCAATATTTCAGCTAGACTTTTGCCGGCTAGCTGAGGGCATTGCTTTCGGATGGCGGTGACAGTGGAATCGGTTATTTTTCTCATGTAACTTGAGGATAAGTTAAGCCTATTTATTTCATACATATCTATTGGATAAACCCAAGCGAATATTTATTTCCTCGTTAGTTAAGGTAAGCCAGAAAATGAGCTTGATCGCGTTTGGGCGCTAAAAGAGCTAATTTATTTTTCTCTAGTTTCTCAGATTGTTTTTGGACAAAAACCTACAATGAAACTGCCAGAGACTGTCTCTTATTTGCAAACATAAAATCACTACGAACTCCAGCGAGAAGGCAAAAACTCGATGAATCGGAAACGCGAGTGGGTGTAAAAACAACGAGGGACAACACAAAGAATACTCAGCGAAGTAAAATAATTAGAGGAATTGTAATTAAAACAATCTAAAAGGGTATAAGACTGAAACATAGGGCGAAAATGGATAACTGCGAAGAGAAAACTGTACGGCCACGAGCGGAAATTGTCTCCATTGAAACTGCAGTGTAAAAATGTGGATTTTCGTCTTTATAAGCCATCTGGCACTCTTGAAATCAGTAACAGGGCGATCTTCAGTATTTGCACATTAACAGTCGATGCTCTGTGTTTCTGCTAAACAAGTCGTGCTGAAATTAACAAGCAGAGCAAACACGAACAGCTGAGTTCACCTTTAACACAAATTTGCGTTTTCCAATGTTCCACAGAAAACAATGTCGCTACTGGAACTCCTTGGAAACTTGCGAGTCTATGAATACACTGGCGCAAGGTATCATGGAAAAACGGACAAAAATCTATTAACTCGAGAGAATTAACGAATCAACACAAGGATCTAGGTATCCAGCGCAATTAATTTTTGTCCTGTTTTCATTATGGCTCTGTTCGAAGCTGTCGATCGAGATCAATTCAACTTTTTCCGAAGCCTAATAATCTCCAGTGGATCTTGTCTGCGTTGAAAGCTCTCAATCAAGATCAAACATCTCCGACAACCAACGGGTTTTACCGCTGTCCATCAAGCTGTCAGTTTCGCTTGATAACACCAATAACGATCAGTGTGGCGCCTTCCCGCTATTAGGACAACTTGACAGCTCAGAGTTCAGCTGTCGAGAGCTTTTAAAATTGTCTCGCATACAAAAATATGTGCGCAATTCGAGCAATTTCGACGATATTATTGGCGCAATGTTTCTAGCCCAACCGCAGCACCACGATAACCAGCCTACAATAAGATGAATTGATCCAAAGTTGATCCATATCAAAGGTCCACTTAGGGTGATAAAGATCAATGCGTTCTATCATGTTCTTAACATCGATAACACTTTAGCGGGGCATTTGTGATTCAATCCTTCAAAACGAAATTTTCATTTTTCATTTGGGGCGGCATATCATATTGACCCGGCAGATTCTGTCCGACCCTTTAGTTACTGTGTGACAAGCTAGACAAGCGGTCTTGTTTTAAGTAAAGGTGATTTACAGTCGCTAATGTTATCTCATTCAGATAGATCAACTTGAAAATATTCATTTAATTTTTAGTTAGTATTCCAAATTTTGACAGTTCATTTCCTTACCATCGACAGCGTTAGATTGGTTTTCGCAGCGGGCGAGCGATGAATGGACAAAATGATTGACAGGAGGTAATTGATATTGCGTGAAACGTCCGCCATGATACGAAAAGATAAATAAATAAATGTTAATCACCGTTTTCGCCCTCAAACCGAAAATTGAGCTCCCTTGTGAAAACTGTTTGGACATGTGGCAAAACTCATGAAAATGTCTTTTAAGTTGCCGCTTCCTTTAGACATGTCAAGACTGTCATTTGAAAGGTGAAAGAATAGATCAGTTGCTAATGACAGCAACTTATGGATGTCAATCAAATGTTCGAAAGGGCTGTTCAAGAATAAAGAAACTGAATTCATTCGTACGCCACTTTATGTCTATGCAAGTGAATGCCCCGCAGGGAGAGAAAACCGCTATCTAAAAATTGGCACGTTCATGACGACTATTTTATCTAGCATGTTCTCAGCACAGATCTTTGCGGTCATTTTAATTCAGGAGATAAAAGTATCTGGTATTTCTTTTCCTCTTCGATCACGAATTAAAAGGCTGAAAGAGCGACAAGAAAAAAAGATCCCGAAAATGATAAATCCACTTCTTATTTCTCAAGCAAAACAATGCAGACAGCTTTTAACCTAAAATAACATGATTTATTCATTGGATACAAATATGCCCTTTATCTTGCTAACTCTACACTTGGAAGGCAAAGTACTGTCGCCTTAATCCTTTGTACGTTTTATCCGAAGTGCTAAAATCACTCCCTATTAAGAGCAGAAAGAAGCACATCGAAAATTTGTCCCTATTTACACCTTTACCCACTTACTTCAATATACAACGGTTACGATCTTGAGTGTTTTGTTTTCGTCTTTGTTTAAAAATCACTAGAATCACCAAATCAGTTTCCGCTGAGTTCATTTTCGCACCGTGTACTCACTCAAAAATTTCACTTAATCACACAAAGCCTATGAATTTGTAGACATCTCTATGAAGTCTTAGGCCACAACCTCCTTGATCTTTCGTGTCCAGCGATTATTTAAAAAGTCTGTGTGCGTCGTAACCGTGAAGTGGATATGGCGAATAGCAACCTGTTGGTGGAGCAGGGAAACCAGGTGGTTTATAATAATAAGGCCGGTATCTAGCCGAATGAATACTTGACTGTAACGGGCTTGTCCTTAGCTTGCACGGGCAGCCGTGTACATTGCATGTTGGTTGTGAGTAGGGAAAGCTCACCTGGCTTCCCGCTTGAGTATGGGTTCGCAGATGTTGGAATAGATCTTCAGAAGTCGTGAACGATTTTCCGCAGTGTTTACTTCCCGCCACCCAATTGCAAACGTACGGTGAAGCTTCTTCTGGTGCGCCAGGCTTGTAAAGGGCCATACTGTGGGGATAACTGAAGTACGGAAAAGGCGATTGTGGCGTTTGCTCTGCCTTAACACCGTCGCATTGAGTACAGTGAGGACCACATTGAGGAATTGGGTTAGGAAAAGCGTACGGTGAAAATTGCGGCTTACAATTTGTACAGTTAACGTCTCGGCATACAGTTCTCTGTAGATAGTCCATGTAGGGCGTACTCGCTGGATTGTGGAGTTGTAGGTGACGGGCAGTACCAAAATTATTCAACACCGGCGCTGAATCTCCCGAGTGAGGCGAGCAAAATCCACAGCCACACTGCGGAAAACTTGTCGGGAAATTAAGCGGCATAGACGAGGCGATACCGTGTGTTTTAAGAGCCGAAGGCATCGGGTCCTGGCCCGTTGGTAAGGGATATGGCTGTATAGTACCCTTAAAAGGCAAAATGGACGCGGGATGAACGCAGCCAGCGCCGCAGTCTTTATGAAGTGAATGAACTCCGAAAGTTTGTTGGTTTGGATCTAAAAACATGTCACAAACCCGGCCTTGAGGACTCGCATGACTGCCACAATGAGACTCGTCACTCGCTGGGTACGAAAGCACCGAACTCTTCGTTCGTTCTTCCTTGGCGTTCGTGACGGGCGAAATGGAAGTGTTCTCTTTACTCGGAGCCCGAAATCCCGCTTTTTCGACGTTCATGTCGTCGATTTTTTGCATCTCGCCGGCGGTGTGTTTGTAAGGTTTAAAAGAAGATCTTGTTTCGTCTTCGCTTATCTTGCGGGCTTGAGATGTGTTATCTGGTTCGGACTCAACTGCGTCCTTTGAAGGCTCGCTTTTACCGATGCTACTACACGTCGCGGCCAGCAGTGCTAAAGGAGACTTCTTCTGTTCCTCTTCCTGTGTGGAGATAAAAAATAACATTGCTTCAATCGAACGATGAGGTGAAAATTGGGGATAATTTTGCTAAGGGGCAGTCTTGGCGTGTACAACTCGACAAGTAATAAAACACGGTGAAATATTTCAAAATATCAAGATTATACGAGGCACTACCTTGAAGGGAAGTGGCTGTATGTACTCCTGATTGCATTTAGACACACTCTGGGTCAACATTTGTAAGGCCTCGAGAGGAACTCGGTGAGAAGAACGAGGTTTTTCAGCCGAGCTTTCTGTTGCTTTGAGAGCGATTGTTCGCGTCGGCATATCTGGACTGTACTGCGGTAGGCCTTGTGAAATATTAAATACTACACAATGAAAGGTGTAGATTTAGAAGAAAAGAGCCGACTTCAGACAAAGCCAGCGCGCTCTTCTGTCGCAAATGAATTGGCTAGATTAGAGAACATTTGCCGCCCTCCAATCACAAGCCATCGTTAGCGATATTTCACTCCTTGATTGGATAATCAAAGTGACAAAGTTGTCATCCTTCGACATCAAAGTAATTGGCTATATAAGATATTGATTGATGATTTGCCAACCGACCAATCAGAACACAGGAGTTAATTAAGTAGTAGATCGCCTAGCGTGTCAGTGCGATGTTCGCAAGCAATCAGCCTGTCAATCTTCGTCAATTATTCTTGTCACGTATTGTTTGAATATACGTGTTGAAGTGAGTTGTGTAAAACTTGTCAATTTCCAACCCGGTGTTCGTTGTATGTTTAAAATCACGCTTTTGTGCTCATTGTTTCTTTAGAAGAGCTCCAAATAAAGGAGACTCCAGTGGGGTCCCTATGTGATACTGCGGACTTAGGCGTCGCGCTGACATTAAATAGCGGCGCATATAAGAGCCTGAAATGCTGTGTTTACAGTTCGGCACTGTTTGATCCGCTGACACATTTTAGCGTTATCTTATCAAGCCATCAATCAAGGCTACAGGCGTTCGGGCATTATCGATGAGATTCGATAATGTGTTGACATGTCTAATAGCCTGACAGATATGTCAAATAACGCCAAAAGCTTCACCTAACATTTAGAAACTATTAGCGAAGGGAAAAGGACCGCCACGATATGTAATAACACAGCCTCCAAACAAGGTTATTAATCAAACGGCTCTCCTGACCGGCGGAAAACTCACTTCAAAACACAACCTTGCCCAATATTACATCTCAAAACATGATTTACACCATCTTTCAAACGCGTTTATTTGCATAATTAATTCTGAAACTAATAAAGCAATTATAACAAGCGATAACAGATCTTAAGAAGCTTAGAATAACGAAGAAAAAGAGAATAGATTTCTCAGTGCTTTTTGTGAAAAAGGGTTTGACTAATATTCGCTATATTAATTTTCATTCTTTCCAAGAGTTGCCCGGCAGTTTGTTTGTTTTGCTTTCATTCAGTTTCGAATAAAAGACATTTAACTAGGCCGTAAAACAGGCCCTAGACAGCTGTGGAGTGCGCTCACAATACTTTTTACAAACAGCTATGGACAATTGTTTGCGTGTAGCTCAAATAAAAGCAGATGATTTCATGAGATAAGAAGTGAAAAATTTGCTTGGGAAGTTATTAAAAGATATCATCTAATTTCAACTAAATCGAGCACGCAGCAAATGCCACAGGAAGATGCGAAATCGAAAAATAATCAATTCAAAGTGCAAGATTTTTGTATCTCCCATGTTTTTCTTTCTTTTTCTTTTTCATCAAATATTCCATTAAAAACTACCAAATCCCCACGACAAAAGATTTTTGCGGGTAGCTTTGACATAGCAGATATTCATTGTAGGGTATACATAGAAGTGGTGAAAAGCTTTCACAAAGCAAACAATGGCACTGGATAATTTGTTTTTCACAGCCACAGCTCATTCCAGTTTTGACAGGTAATCTATAGTTATCAAAAACAAACAATGCTCTCGCCGCCACACATGTCACAGCTTACACCTATCAAGCTTTTTATTACAACTGAAAATATATAGCGCATTTGCGGGCAGAAGAAAAGCGATTGTTACAGCAATCAAACAAATACACGAAGAGACTCTTAATAACTCATCAAACCAAACCAAACGCAGCTTTACCGTAAATTAGATGCGAAAATGATTTAAAATCCCAACGTAATTAATTCAAAGGCGAGAACTGGTCTTGTAAGTCTGTGTTACTTAAATAGCTCATTATCGCCTGGAGCTGCCAGTTGTAAGGATGCTTGGCGCTTTTACAATATGAGTGATTGCCGCCGCGCAAGATCAAAGGCAGCCGCTCTTAAGAAGCTGTCAACTTATTCGGAAATGTCAGCCGTTTCTCAAGAGGCCTGTCGAACTTGTCTGCATATCAACAAAATGCTCTCGGGTGTTCGGCGCCAACGAGACTGTAAACGCACGCGTGCCACGCCTCTGGAGACTGTATGTCCTACAGCCTGAGTTCTAACCATCAACCAATATCATAGGTTTTACGTACAAACTTCCCAGATGTATTTGCGCTATTTTTTTTTTCTTCTCGCTCGCTAATTATTGTCTTTTCTCCATACCCCTTGTACTACACAATTCAGGCCTTTTAAAATTAACTATGAGTTATCCGGAACATTGACTTATCATAGTTTACATCTGCATGCATCAACACCGGACCGGAGAGCTTGATACGGTTGTACACAGTATTTGTGTGTGAGTCTATTTCTGGAAGACAGCTGAAACGCCAGCATCAAAATATACTTCATCCTTTTCTCAGAGAAGAAAACCTTTTCGAAATGATAGTTTTAAGTTTCTGTGTATCATTTCCCTTTAATGAATCCGCTTCCTCAGAAACCGAGATAAAGCTAGATCACGTATATTTTTGTAGAGGTACTTATGATAAATAGAACCTATACAATTTTTAGCACAACGTTCAACAATTCACTCTCACTTTCGATTATGAAAAATTAAATGCGCCGTAGAACTTCCTTCGCGATCATTACCGAGGGGCTTTATAACTGTCTCGAGCAAATGACTGGATGAGCACAGTTCTAACAAGACTTTCAATTTTGCTTCATTTTCAAGCGTTGTAATCCTAGATATCAATAATAGTCCATCATTGAAAGCCAAACGAGAAAGCTTGGCCTAAAACGGACCAAAATATGTGACGAGCGCTGGGAAAACGCCAAACGTTTGTATGATCAGAGTTAAGCTGAAAAATTGGCAAGCGCTGTGCTCGCGAGAAGTTTTTCGGATTAAAATTTCCTTTTTAAAACAAAAAAAGCAGGCAGGGGCATTGAAAGGTGTCAGGATGGCAGAGTTCCGGTGCCAAAAACGAATTGCTGTCACAAGACTCAAACTATCAAAGACACTTGTCAAGCGAATGAGACATGAATAGAAACGAGTGTTGTCCTTATGCGATATCCTGTGGTAAAACACTTTTAAGTGTTTCCTGTGTGTCCAAAAAGCTAATATATGTAAAACTGGGCCTGAAAGGAAATTGGCACGCTTGTGGAAGATCAGATACGTGTGTTTGGTTCGATTGTCATGTACATATTATATAATTTTTTCCCCCTTTCATTGATGTAATGTCCTTGTTGAGCAGAACTTTCCATTGAGGTAGCGTTTGTTATTTGTGCGGCTTCAAGGTGATTCTTTCGCCTCGGTGGACGAGATCTTGCAGAGTGCCCATTCGTATGGTATTAAAGTCGTTAACCAGTTTTTGCCTATCGCACCGTCCGTTGTCCGAATTTTGCGCGTGGAATTTTCGATCATTGCCACGGAACTATAGTTTTGGATTTACGTTGCTGCCATATTGGGCGGCTGTTGTTTGAAAGTTGATCGAGGTCCAACTGAGAGTTAATGATGGCCTTGACAAGATGTTTGCATAAGTTGTTTTGTTGGTCTGATAGGTGGGATGACTAACAGGCGTGGACAAAACATCGCCTCGTTGCAGGATACTCGAAAACAATAAGTTTGAATCGATCTGTGGTTAGCCTAATCTCTTAATACCATGCTTGCTCCCTTGTTAATCCCGCTGAACTGTCAGTGCGTGTCGATTTAAAATTTATATCTTTCGCTCCTGGCAAATTTTTCATACGCCCCACATGCTGTTTTACCTCCTACCGTAAGGAAAGAAAACAGATTGTTTTAAAAAAGTGCAGACCAATTTTGAGTAGGAGAAACTGCTTTTTAAAAGCGGGTGGGAATCGAATAATCAGGTAGTCGCGACGTTTGTGTACTCGATTACCAGCAACATTTTTAGAATTAATTGAAAGGCAATGTAAGCCAAACTTTGAATATCTCAAGAACTAGATACATACAGTGATATACAGCGGTGGCCGGGAGCCGGACGGCTGTATGAAATCAAGTTAATGAAGGCCAAACACAGGCTATTTTGCAGAATCATTCGGCCTTTGTTTCCCAAAGGCAGAACAAAATATCAAAACACTCGCTTTTTGTTTGGGTTCACTCCTTTGCAAATGCAAATTAATCACAAACTGATACATTGATTGATGAGAATTCAAGAGTAGTGAAAACGTGCGAGAATCCCGACTGCCGGCCTTGCAGTGCAAACAGGATGGCCACAAAGTATGTAAGGTGACAAGGGAATGAATGATAACACTCAATACAACGAAATTTTGTCTAAAGAAGCGATATGCTTTATCAGCTTAAGCTTGCCCTTTCTCATATTAAATATCAAACATCAGTGATATAGAGAGCATGCAAGTAAATGGAAAACCCATCAAATACAAAAACGTTCTCACTAGCTGACAGGTGTCACTCAAGATGGTGCTTCATTCATCGTTGATAGACGATATCAGAGGGAAAGCGATGTTCAGTGGGATTGATTAAGTTCCTCGCCAGACTCCAAGTCTCCAAATTACAGATAATATTCTCGCTATTATATCAACCCGGTGTCATAATATTGACTCGTAGTAAATTAATGACAACGGAAATTTAAAAGCTCTGGCAGATGGAAATTTTCTTTCTTTCGCTTTCCTTCGCTGCCGTCACGAACAGAATCTTATTTTACTCACATAAAAGTTTTGTGTCTTTTCACTTTCGCTTCGAGCACAATGCGCAATTGATCCAATCGGTGTTGTTCTGAAACAAAGATCCAGATTATTATTATTATTATGGCAGTTGACAAACGTATGGATGCTAAAATGGTAAAACATAGGGCACACACCGTAACCTATGTAGTCTGAAGGAACTATTAAAAGAAAACTACTGATTTAAAAAATATACAATAAAAGATAAAAATCTAATAAACAATCTAAAGTTATCCGATAGTAAAACTGTACTGAGCACGTATGCCATTCTGAAAGTTCTCACTATGTTGATAGAAGTCGAGATGGTTGCCTTCTGCATCCTTCTCAATACGTCATAGCCCCTGCTGCCAAAGAGCTTCCTCATTGTCAGGTCTAGATCCCTTGACCATCCCCCTAGCACGTCAATGATGATGTTGCATTGTTCACGTCATAGCCTGGGTACTGCTTCTTCAGCTCGAATCGCAGAGGCCGGTACAGACATGACCGTCTTCTCCTCGGACTTCTTTTCCCAATGCTCCATCCACGGACAGGACATCTCTACAGTCCACACCTTCTTATTCTTGTGGTCCACAAATCGAGCGTCCACTCCGTTAGCCTTGACGATGGTATGTTCCGCATAAACTGGGACATCCCAAAACGCTAGTGCCTGAGGTGACTCGTAGACTGGTTTGGGCACTGCACACGAGTACCAGGGAGGAACTGAATCAATTAGCCCCAGTTCCCTCGCCATCTCGAAGAAGAGAACTTTCAGTGCTGCGTTGTGTCTCTCTAAGTATTTAGACTGGACCAAAGCAGAGCACCCCGCTAGCACATGCGCAAGAGTCTCAGGAGATTTCCCACACAGTCTACACGTGACGTCGCCCTGTGTTGTACCTGTTTTGTGGACTGTGTACACCTTAGTGGGCGTGAGCTGCTCGTTAAGCTCCATTACGCCAGCGATGGTATGGGTAGGAGCGCATGTCCAATCGCGCAGTCAGGCAAAGCATCCGCTCTGACTTAGCTCACAGTCCTGCCATCTAGCCTACAGGAACTGTCCGTGTCACTTCTCCTCATTGATCTTCTCTTTCAGCTTCTCCATATCTGCCTTTTTAAGGTGTTCTTTCACTTTTGGCCCTTTGATCTCCGTCTCAGGATCGCTCACAGACCGGCACGATGGTTGAGGGTACTCCAGAGACAAGCTCGTGCCCAGTTCCTCGGCAAACTTGTACGCTTCCTTCATCAGTGACGTGTGTCCCTTCTCTACCGCCCTCTCTTCGAACTGTTGCACTGCCCTCATAGAGGGATCCATGTTCTGACAAAGCTTCATTGCCGTCTTGATCTTGGTCAACTTGTATTCACGCTCAACCGAGCGCAAGCCACGCCCGCCTTTCTCTCTCGCAAATATATCACCGCTGTCGAGCTGAGGGATGCTTTCCACCGTTTTCACAGATGATCTTTCTAGCCTCTCTGTCGATAACCCGCAGTTCTGTGATTGGCCAGTGTTGAGTCCACATCAGATAGGTTAGCACTGGCATTGCGAACTGGTTGCTGGCTCTCACGCGGTTAATATCTGACAGAGGACTAGACCATATCACCGATAACCTCAGATACACTTTGGCTGCACATTCAAGGGCCAGCTTTTCATCTTGTGTCACTGTTTCTTGAACTCCTCAGAACTTATAACTGGTCCCTGGCTTGAGACTCTCAACCACTGATGACTGGTCCAGCTTCGTCCCCACCGCATCTTGCACTTGGGTGCCCCTCTTGACATGTAGGACATTGCATTTCTTGGGGTTCCAATGTAAGCCCATATCCTGCATGGCGGTGCTAGCAGACCTCAAAACTCTGTTCAGCTTGGCCTCAGTCGACGCGAAAACCTCACGATCGTCTATATATAACAGGTGGGTTACCTTTGTGCCTATAGGCTTTGAAAGCCTATATCCCTCGGTGGCACCTAGTAGCCAGGCTACTGGGTTTAGACACAAGGTAAAGAGGCGCGGACAGAGGGCGTCGCCTTGAGGTAACCCCTTGATAAACCGGATCGAACGGGAGATCTCAAGTCCCTGCTTCGTGACAGCAACTATCTTGGTATTCCAGCTAGCAGCGAGATAACTAATCGTTCTAAATAACCACTTAGGAAAGCGATGGATCCTCGTGACTTCAGCCAACCAGGTATGGTCGACCGAATCAAAGGCTTTCCTAACGTCTACCCAAGCTACGCTTAGGTTTCTCTTACCCCTGTGGCAGACAAGAGTCACCATTAAGTCTATCATTAGATTGTCTGTCGTGCCGCTACAGCCAGCTTTGGCGCCTCTCTGTTGTCCCTCCATTAGAGCGAATTCATCCAAGTGACTATCCATAGGGCTCTGCAGGCATGATGTGAACCACTTGTATATGTTGTTCAAGCACGTTATAGGCCGCTGATTTTCACTGCAGAAATCTCCTGGTTTGGGTAAAAGACTTGTTTTGCCCTAGGAGAACCATTCAGGGTACTCCTCTTCACTCTCAGAGATCGCCATGAACGCCCACTATTATTATTATTATTATTATTATTATTATTATTATTATTATTATTATTATTATTATGGGATTCTCTCCAGTTTTCTGGTGTTCTTCTGGGTATTCTTAGTCATGTCTCAGCAACTCCCCGCAGCTTAGAGACACAACACTTTCCGCAACAGGTGGGCAGTTCCGAGGATGTAAAGCTTGTGGGATGTGGCTGCAGTGACAAGGATACCTCACAAATTAATGTGATCTTTGCTTTGGTAGATTTAAGGGGTAATGCCCGCTACCATGTGGCCTTAGTGCCCTTAGAGTGGCTTCAGCTTACCAGATCACATTAATTTGTAAGGTACAGGTATCCAGGTTCCGAGGATGCCCGACAACTGTACTCTTCCAAAGATGTCAGGTAGATCTAGCTTCCCATACTAGGTCTTACTCCGTCTTAGTGTTTTTCGAGATGCTTCCAAGTGCACCAATCATGATAAGTATATTTCATTATTATTATTATTATTATTATTATTATTATTATTATTATTATACGTTTAGCAGATTATACACCAATTATAACAGCAAAACAAGTGGAAAAAACTCGTGACCTCTGAATGGAATTGCTCCAAAGTGAGCCTCCTTTACCTCAAATCCCGAATCCGGTTACTAATTAGTCTCTCGTCCCGACATCCCGTGTCAGTTAGCATCAGGAATCCGTTGATGCGTGTCCGGCGTGATCAGTATATTGCGCTACCTGGTGTTTTAAACTCGTTTTTGACAAATTCTGGTAGTTTCTGGTCTAGCATATTATATTACCTTCTTCCTGTCATGGGATATTGCCCCCAGCCCCTAACACTCACCTCCTCCTCCCCTCCCCCTCCCCCTTCCCCCTCCCCCCTTCCCCCTCCCCCCGTACCCCACCTAAATATAATAGTCTCAACAACCTAGCTTGACCCATATTCCCCGTATCTCGCTTTCCAGTGATAGTCCAGTGATGGAACAGTGTTTCCTTGTGTTCATATTATGCAGCCAAATATTAACAACTGTACTCAATTCGATTAAAAAGGCATCATCGGAATGTAATGGCTCTCACCAAGCACGAAAGCTGAAACTTGAAAAACAGTGGCCCATTTTGTGTGTTTGTGTTGTGTGTGTGTGTGTGTGTGTGTGTGTGTGTGTGTGTGTGTGTGTGTGTGTGTGTGTGTGTGTGTGTGTGTGTGTGTTTCGGTGACAACGTGACACCATTACTTGTCTATGTTTTACTAAACCGTTATCAGTTCAATCCGTACCTTCATCTCTTGTGGCTTTATAAACTAATGCTAAAACTTCGTGACTTAGCCTATTTAATCTCTTGTCGATTGATACTAAAGATGATCACTTGGAAAAGAAAAAATAGCATGGCAATTACTCAGAACGCCACTGCTCTAGCCTGCGTACCAAGCGTCATCCCGTTCGAACGAAATCTTCCACACTCTGACCGCGCGAAAGGCAGTAAAATCATTTAGAACAGGAAGGCTTGGCTCCTTAACCGTTAAACCTGACACCAAACACCAAACGTTTATTGGCAGCAGACGGTAAAACTTCAGCTCATTTTTCCACTGATATTTCAGTGAAGTTTCATAAATTTGTCGCTTGTCCGACCCGCAGCCCGTATAGGCTGACATTCCCCACCGGGACCCTAAATCATCAACTGCTGACTGTTTTCGTTCGCAACGTTTTGACGTAGACTCCGCTCTATCCTAATTTTTCATCTAACTTTTCTGATCTGCTGTGTAATTCATATGCCAGAGTAGCTTTTGTGTTGAGACCACCTTTTAAAAACACTCAGCTTCACTTCCGGCTACGTTACAGAGGGGTGGTTACAGAAGCAAACAAAAGTCTAAAAGCTTGTCGCTCTCTTTACTTTCGGATAAGAAATTCAAAATTGTTAAGAAAATCGGTGACGCGGTTGAACAGTAGTTGCGAGGCTCGAGCTCCAGTACAGATGCTTTATTAATAGCAAACTGTACATGTCAAACGATTATAGTTTTCCTTCAATCTTGCTGAATTTTTATCCAATCAGTAATTTTTATCGGCTCCTTCGCGCGCTGGTCTTCAAGTATCTTATGATACTAGTGAAACGTAGCGCGAATTTCTACCGGTATTCATTTATACGAAGGTTACGATTTTTCAGTAAGACCAAATACACCCACAGATTTCGAACTTATAACGTTATTTACTCTTGACTGAATCGATAGGATAGAGGAGTTTTCAAAACAATCCATGCCATTCAGTTCAGTTTATAGGAAGGTTTTTTACTCAGCGATAAAGTTTGCACTCGTGAAATAGTTGTTTTGCGACTCGTAAAATTCAAATCTCTCCTGCTCTACAGAAAATACCTCTGTTGTCAAAATGGCGGAGAGTTGTTCCGTTAATCAAAAGACTCCAAAAATCCGTTAAATAAAATTTAAACCTGCACAAGATTCTTATGCAACAGGGCTCACAATCAAATAGGTCATAAATCTTGTAATTTTTCACATTGTCAAATCAATTATTCTTGACGTGATTTTCAGTAGCTGATAATAAAACTTACCTTTCGTTAAGAGACCTCGGCCGACTTCGAAATATTCCTTCGATTCCGCACATGCAAAATGCAAGCCGAAGTCAACCGAATACACAGATCATAACTGTGAAGACAAGACCTCGCAACCAGCTGAGTCAAGCGCCCAATTGGTGCTAGTGAGACGCATTAGTGACGAACGAGTTTTTCAGCCTTAATTTGGATCTCCACTGAAGATTTTAATAGAAACGACCCAGAAATTGTAAAGAAACAGTTTGGCTCCTTAAACAGATTTAAAATCTGCACTGCATGTGCGGTCTGCTTTGAAAGCAGGTGAAAATTCAAGCGATTATATTCAAGCGATTATAAGGAAGACTTAGGAACACTTGTTATGTTCGATTAGAAAAGCTGCAAGATTTTAGCATAATAGCTTTAATTTCGCTTTCACTTCGATTAATATGGTCGGAAAATTGCAGAAAATCTTTTTCGTATTTTGTATAATATAGATTGTTAACTGTATGTTCCATTTTAAAGTCTTTTATTCCGAAGATTTCCTCTGAAGCCTCGGAGAAAGCTGTTTACGTTGATCCACAAAGATTTGTCTGATGCCGCTGAACCTATAACTGTGATATTAAAATAAAAACAGCTATTCAGCCGGTGAATTTTTAGACCAAACATAGAATTTTTAGTTCACACATAGTTTATTTGATAGGATACATTGTAGATTTTCACAACTGATAGACCTTCCTTGCAAGAAAGTGTAACGATAATGTGTCAAAAACGGAGATTTTTAACGAAACCGACTGCCCGTATGGAGACCCCATAATGTCTCATTGCATCCGGCATAAACACACAGCAGAACCAATGATCGGAAACTATGATTCTTTTTTACAGTTTTATCCGGCGAGAATGTGTTCAAACGATTTGAAGCGGAAGTTTTAAAACAAGGGGCCGTTTTCCATCGTTTTCAATCGTTTAAGGGTGTGAACTGCGAAAACGGAGCAAAGTATCTCATAAAGAAAAAAACATACTTTAAAATTGCAGTCGCACGACTCACTAAACGCTAACACTTGCAAACCATGAAACGTTTCTAATACATTGTTTTGCCGCTAAATTTTCTTCGCTTACGCCGGCCCCCATGCAGTTTGTTGTGGATGAAGCCAATTAACGTTTTTTTCCCTCAGAAAAACCATTTCTTTTACACCAAATGTTCTCAGAGTGTTCGCGCTAACATAGAAATATTAAAATATTAAAATACTCTTCAAAATTGTTCTCGCGAAAAGAAATTTGTCTTATAGTTATCAGTCTAACAGGTGAAGGAAGTTCTAATTGTGTATTAGTCTACCCAGAGGGCAGAAATGGTCTTTCAATTGCTTCCAATGTTGTCCGCTAAATCAAAGCATCACAGCAATCAAAACTGTTGTCAAGAAGCTGCAAAAACAATAGTTGTCCGCATCGTTGCTGAGAATATGACCTGTCGTTGTTCTTTTCGACATTTATTGAAAATCCCAGTTTTGAAGTAATTTCAGCGAATGAATGCTCTATTTTAATATTGAACTTTGTTTAGAATTATACAGTCTTCTATTTTTATTTATTTTAAAACAGTGTAAACGATCGATGTGGTGGACACTCCGATGAAAAATAAGCATCTCGGCTGTTCTGAGTCATACCACATAATTTACTCCTGCATAGAATGTTTCTGTTAATTCGCCACTTCCACCTGTCCCATCATGCACTTTGTTTGCCCCCCTACATTTTGCATAAGCATTGTTTTCAATTCCTCTCGGGATTGAACATAATGGTTACGCAAAATTTGGGGGTGGGAGGGGAGGGGGGGGCAAACAAAGTGTATTATGGGAGATGTGGATCATGGAAGTGGCGAATGCAGAATGTTTTTGCTGACTTTTCTTGGCTCGTCTACACGCTATTATGGAGGTGTAAATACATTTTATATAAATGTCTGATATGGCCAATAGACCTTTTTTCGTAATGGCGCCCGACAAATTACTTTTTTTGTGTGATTTTTGGCCTTACTAGCCTCGTTAGCATGTGCAAAATCTAATAGACCTTTTACTTCAAATTGAGGTTAGGCTAATTAACATGCATACAAAGAAAAGAACAAATCGTCCGCCATTATGAAAAAGTTGACCCCAGAGCTCTTTGCGTGTAACTAGTTGGCCAATCAGAAGTAATTTCATTGTTTCAACGGATTTCCAATCAAAGTTGGAGGCTTGCGTAGAGTTGCTCAGAGTTCTTCCTGCCGCCACGCCCGTTAGACATGCGCATAAAGGAAAGAGCTCTGAGTTCGATAATGACTTGGTTATCTGATTGTCTGAGACATGCGCACTAAGCTATATTCGCATGACGGCACTTGGAATATATTTGTTTGTTATTCACGGCTGCCGCCTTCATTCGCTGTTAAGGTAGGAAGGGCAGTAACTTAACAGACTACTTTCAATGTTGTCTCTTGATTTTTCAAGACATTTTTGCTGAAAGTTAACACAGACTGTCACTTCACTGTAGAGAATACACACAGAATTTTTAAAGAGGACGTAGTTTTTATCTCCAAATTTCAGCTTCCCAAAAATGCTGTTGGTCTTCACACTTATTTCAGGACATTTGCGACCCTCCTGAAAAAAAGGAAATCGTATTCAGTAACAGCTAAGGTTTGACATTCATATAAGAAACTCTTCTTTTAATTTCCCCAAAGCTTTAGCCCGAATCCTTTCGAACAGATATTGATCCAAGCGAACCATTGCGGGGTATCCATGCTTCTATGCAAGTGCCCTCACTACTGATAAAATCTCCCCGTCACGTCGCCCCAAATGCCTTCCAGACCAGGGGCCCGTTTCTCTAAAGTCCCGGTAACTTAACGGGCCCGAAGCCATATTTTGAAATCAAAATGTCAAAAAAGTAGGATGTGTTTTGACCAGTAATGCAGTCCATTTTGTTTTTACCTGATAACGTAACTGTATTCATTTTTAAAACTTTTGAAACTCCCATCTGGAATGGAAAACAAAACATCTCAACGGGCCCAGTAATTACCGGGAGCTTCGAGAAACGGGCCCCAGCCTATCAGTTGAGCCATCTAAAACGGAAAGGGTTGAGGAGGGCTACACTTGTCCAAGAGTCTTCAGACCAACTTTTCACATCTATCAAATCAAATGAAGAATGATCCTCGCAGTTGTGATTCATTTCATATATCATTCACACTTTTCACATCTACATTAAAAGTACATCTACATTAAAGTAGTTTACCGAAGCGCAAAAGGTGCCTGATGATCCGCGAGGGATTAATGATCTAATTAAGCCGCCAATTTCACCCGTGAAATGAGCTTGTTTGCTGCCGGGTTGGTGGGGAACTGTTTGACGTCCATGTACTAATTTTCGACTTCAAATTCCAATCAATATTTTTTATTTCCCTAAATTTAACTAATCCTTTGAGAAAAAATATCTCTTCCCAAATACACCCAAAAATCACCAAAACTTTCACAAAATATTTCACAACATAGCTTCGTGAAATGAGCTTAGAGATTATTTATTGGTTGAAACAAGAACGAGATATTAATGTCAAATCCATGTTAAGCGACAAGAAAATGGTGTTCAGGTGTACCCCCGCCTTAAAATGCACTTTCAGGAAATTCAAGATGTAACTGCCATCAAGCTGCCTAATAGCTAGTACAGATGTCAAGAAAATCACGAGTTTAATACGTCAGTCGAAATTAGAACTGACTTTATAGAACTTTGATTTCTGTCAGTTGTATAGCGTTTATAATGATGAACCCTAATAATAGAGCAATGCCATTGACGGTTAACGGTTAGGCTAATCATGCGTACTGATAAATCATTTATTTTACGGGCGCGTGACCACCACTCTTCGTTGACTGTTGAATGTTCATTGGTTGAAGGGCGTGTAATATCTGCAGTATTTTTATAACGGTGAAAAGGTTAATAATTAACCTTCAGCGAGATAAAAGTTGGCTTTCCCTCACTTTCAACACCAAGTTACTGTGACCGATTCACAGTATTTGTGGCCGTGAAGTTTGCTTTCTCGAGGCAGTTTTTGCATTATTCTTAAAGGAACTCAATACTCGGCCTTACATGGCGCTTGGTTGAAACCGGCAGTTTGCGTTTCATCTATGTATACTAATTTAATGATTCAGAAATTTTCAGCTGCCATAGCTATGATTTCTGCTAGTTGCCGGCGAACTCTAACCACCAGTTTCTTTTACTTGGCTGGTTCAGGACTGTTTTCGTAAAATCTCTCTGACAGAAATTGTTCCGCGCCTAAAGTACAGTCACGCATGCTCAATGCGGGCTGATTTCCTCTTGGCCCACCTTCAGCCGCTGACCAAAAAGCACAAACCTAACAAAATGAGCAAGTGAGAAAACTCAATTACCCAACAAAGGCGGTAAATATTCTTTGAAATGAAGAAAACTCTTGACTTCGAAATGGTTAGATAATGGTTAATTTTGTAGAGTCGAAGTTGGATTTGATGTTATGAGAATATATAATTTCTGGGTTACAGTGAAGTTGCCGTTAAGGAGAAGGCAGATTTCCTAACAAAGCCTGATAAAATCAGATGCAGACTCCTCGCGAACCATGTCAGATCACTTGGAAGAAGACAGCATCAAACCATGACGTTTAATTACGGGAACATCACGATCTTTTAGACAGTCAAGTGGCTACGACCTCGTCATGCACTTACTCAAGCGTCCATGATCACGGAACGAAACTATTATCCAAAGGGTCGTGATCTGGGTTCATACTTTAAAAGTTAAAGACAGTGTGCACAGCTTAAAATCCTCAGTCAGAAACGTGCAGTCATGGAGACATCGATCAGGAGTCAGATTGCGATCTTCAAAATAATTATCAACTGCCTTCTTTTAGCAGGTTCGTATTAATTTTTAAGTCGTTAGTTTTGTATACAAAGACTCTTTTTACAATATCCCTTTCATAGATGTTCAAGTCGTGAATAAGGTTTCGCGACCTGACAAACATAGTTACGCATTGATTCTGAAGTCCATTTCAGTCTGATTCTGAAGTCCAAGTTACGAGAGAAGAAATCTTTGAGCTGAATGACCTTTATTAAGCCTTGCTTGTGGTAAGGGTATCAAATTGCTAGATCAAGTTGTTGTTTCGCTCGAAGTGAAAGACCTGTGGACAACCGGTGAGATTTCGGCCAACATACATGTTGTTTTGAAGATGTGAAAGATCATCGCAGTTGTGAACGCAACTTTAGTGGTGGCGAATAGAAAGCCTAAAAAAATCAGGCTTGTACGGAAGTTGACTCCATGACTGACTTCTGGAATAGCGGTGTAGCCTTCTACCAACTGAGCTAACAAGCCAACTGGGAGCTGGTCATTTTCGGTTGGTTGGTAATGAACCCGTGAAATATGAATAAATAATGTCATTATTTGAAAATCATCTTATTGAATTCAAATTCAGTTATATTCAAATTTAAAATAACAACAGTCCCAGTGGCGCCGCGACAAGTAGTAGCTCCCAGAAGCTCCGCGCGAGGCAGAATGGCCGAGTGGTTAGGGCGCTGGATTTCAATGCGGTTGCCCCGGGTTGAAATCCCGCTCTGGTACGTAGCTAGCTGGTGTTGTTCTGGCTAGTCTCTGGTTCAACTCCTCGGTCATCCTTTTAAATAGCCAACTGGTTTATAAAATAATAATCATCTTTATTGAGGAAACTTTTTCATAAAAGATATGGTTTTCAAAAAGGACCTCAAAACTAGATATATATTGTAAAAACAAAAAAGCTATAAAATTGCATAGGGATTAAAAAGATACAAAAAATGCACAAAAAATCATGTTATCATGTTCTGTTTATTTGAATTATTTGTTTCTCACATAGTTTGTATTTGTATCATTATCCCTGAAAAGCCCCGATGGGGAGAGGATAATTAAGTAATTATTATCATTATCACTTGTAACTATATTTCTGGAGAATTTTGCGGTAAAATTGAGATATCAGGATTTCTTAAGGGCTATATAGAATTGTAGATTCTAAGAATAGTAGATTCTTCCTTGATGATGACTGGATTATTTTTTCATTCTAATTTCATTCACTCAGTTGTTTGCCAAGCAATGAACCAATCGTCCTTAGACAACATTGCAGCCACTTTGGATTTAAGATTTGAATTGTTGTCTAACCTCGCTGCTGGATGCTATATTCGTTTGACGTTCACCAATAAGGGGCAGCGCGTCATCAAGGCTGGCCAGTGGACCATCTATTTCACGTCGCCAAGAAAATTCAGTCAGTCCACAAGCAGTTTGATCAGCCTTAACCCAAAGGCCAAGTTCACCGTCAAACACATCAATGGCTATTTGCACAAGCTAAAACCTACAAAGTACTTTTCAGACTTGCTTCCAGAAAAGGATGTTAAATTTTATCTCAGAAATCAAAATTCGATTGTGTCAAAGACCGACGTCATGCCAAACTGGTACATAGCTGCACATGGATTGGAGCCAAGAATAATCTTCAGCACTAAAGGAGAGAGATTGGAGTTCGTTGGTCCTTTTGATACACCAGCCAAATGGAAACGTTCATCTGGAGATAGGTACAACCCTTTCACGCCAGAGAAACGTTTCAAAATGAACAACATTGCCGATCTGAAGAGGACTGGAAATCTCATTACACCAACCCCTTTGGTTTTGAATGTTGTACATCCGTCAAAGACAGTGAACTTATGTCCCGGAAACTGGAACATAGTTGCTCAGCGAGGTTTGGAAAATGAAGGTCGATATCTGGCTGGTAAGTAGCCTCTTGCATCACATTGCCAAGACGATGGCGGAGTGGACAAACCAAAATGGTATAGTCCATACATCATTGAGAATTGATCCCAATGTACTTTTTTCTTTTGTCTGGTTTGCCAACAATTCAATAGCACGTTTTCAGGATTGCATCGTTTCACTACTCCCCGTTTGACAACTTTTTACTCTTTGCATGTTTTCCTACGTTTACCCCCCCCCCCCCCCCAAAGAAAATAAAACAAAAATAAGACAGCAACTGAAAACGAATTCTATACCATCTAATAGAAACATACCGGAATATGATAATCCGGTAAGTTTGGATTTTTTCGGTCTGAGGACTCAAAAATTATTTATCTATTAACCAATTTACGAGATTTCTATGGGAAGAGTGACAGGATTTCTTGATTGTTTTTGTTTGTTTGTCCTTTTTTTGTTTGGCTTTAGTAGGAATTCAGAGGGGCAGTCTCTTAAAAACAACAGGAGATTAGTAGCTAGAGGAGTGTCTTTACGGAATCTAATTATGTCATAGACTGGTAGCTGTCCCTTAAGCCCTGGCCAAACTATCGAACAAAGTTGGATTCAACGTTCAAACTTTGCTCGATCCAACATTGTTCAACCGTTTGGCCTCCCATGTTGGAGGAAGTTCGTCCAACAATTTTTGCTCAATCCAATGTTGGATACAGTTTATTTTTGATCAAACATTACCGACGCCCAACAATTTTGCTCGACTGAGAATGTTGCAATGTTTTGCCGCCTTTTCAACAATGTTGTATCCTGAAGCGAATCACGTTCGCCCTGCTCGCCAATCAGTAATCGCCATTTTGCCTATGTGTTTGCCTATGTATTAAATTAAATTTAGCGCCAACTTGTACCATTACCTTGTTTCGTCTGGCAATGTTGGATAGTGTTTTGCCACTATCTCAACATTCACATCCAACAATGTTGGATGTGCGATCCAACTTTGTTCGATAGTTTCGTCGTATTATAAAAAGAAGACGGCAGGCAAGCTATCATCCAGGCGAGCCGACAGGGAACTGGGAATAGTGGCCACTACCCCAGTCTCTTCTCCTCGACGTAGCAGCTCTCACAACTTGTTACACCAATTGACGAAGAGGACAACACAACAAGAGAAGAAAGCCTTTATTTCTGAAAACAATGGCAGCTACTATTTATCAGGGCCAATGAAATTAACAGCTCTCAAGAGGTGCTGCATCACGCGGTCGTATTTCACTTGTCCCAGTGTCGTCGAGCTCTCGCCTTTTCTTCGTGATCTGGATCAGACTACCTTCTCGGAGAGATATTAATCACCGCACAGTCTCTGCAAATGATAAACAGTGCCCTTAAACTCCAACGAACCAAAAATTTGAAGTGATCTCGTTGCTTTAGCTTAATTAGTTAACTCGGTTTTGCTTACAAATTGATTTGTTCTCTCTCATTTGCAGAGAAGCTCAACCTTCAACTTATTCGACGTAAAAGATCAGGAAAGTTTATCGAACTCAAAATTGGTACTGTGCACATAAACAGCAAATTCACTGAAAACGATGAAGCTTACAACTTGAGGGTCGATCTTCAAAGGGAAGTCATAAGGATTATTGGTAAAACCCCTAGGGGGTTGTTCTGGGGAATTCAGTCTCTTCTTAGCATTACGCAAAATGGACAGGTGCCCTGGGTTACAGTGGAAGACTCCCCAAGATACGAGTATCGAGGACTTAGTATAGACGTGGCGAGAAATTTTCTTCCAAAGGCGGAAGTTATGCGGATCATTAATGGTATGGTGATGTTCAAGATGAACAAGCTTCATCTTCACTTGACGGACGACGAAGGCTGGAGGCTGGAGATTCCTGGATTACCAGAGCTTACAGAGGTAGGTCCTCCTGGGAAGGAGAGGTAAAAATAACATACGTGGCAATCCTAGAAACATCCCAGCAAATAAGCCATAGAAGGCGGTGAAACATGTTTTAGGAGCAGCAAAGTTTCGTTTCTTTTCTTTCTTTCTTTTTTTTTTTTTTTTTTTTTTTTTTTTTTTTTTAACTTCAATCCGGTTTTATAAAAGCTTCGTGGATTTTGTCAGTCAAGATTCAGGTAGAAGAAATCCTATTATTTGGGCAAAAACATTACCGGTCATTATACTAAGACGTTGTATGGTCACGGTGAAAGAAGGAAAATCCTAAATTATGGCAGTATGATGCTTGTGTGGAAGGAATTTTTAGAGCTCCGAAAAAGCTATTGTTATTCCCTACAGTGTTACCCTTCTAAGCTGTACACATCCATCGGTATACAATTTTACTTTCATTAAAAAGTTCACTTCTAGTTCAGATTAAACATGCAGGTCGGGAAAAGTGATGAAAAGCGGTCAACAAAGGTGAAGTGAAAATTTGGGACACTTTCTCCAAACCAATACCATTAAAAATATCAGTATCAGGAAGAGTGGGAGAATTTCACATCAGCTCTGAAAAGGGGTAATTTTTTAACTGTTGTAATTCAGATTGCATCACAGCGATGTCATGATCTTAAAGAAAAACACTGTCTTGAGCCCCAGCTAGGATCAGGTCCCTTCAACGACACCTCTGGCAGTGGTCACTACTCGGTAAAGGATTATCAAGAAATCGTAAGACACGCCATGAAGCGCCATGTGGAAATATACCGGAGTTTGATCTTCCTGGGCATTCGCACGCTGCCATCACAGCCATGGAGAACAGATACAGAAAATACCGTGATATGGGCAGAAATGAAGATGGATTGAGATTCTACTTGAACGACCTTAAGGATGAGTCGTATTACGAATCAGGGCAATTCTTTCTTAAAAACTCTGTCAATCCATGCATACAATCATCTTATAATTTCGTAGATAAGCTGGTATTTCAAGTACGGGCTATACACGCGAAGATACAGCCGCTCAAAGTTATTCATCTTGGAGGAGATGAAGTCCCATTGGGAGCGTGGAGTTCGTCTCCCCCATGTCAGAGATTGTCAGCGACGATCAATTCCCTGAATCCGAACTTGAAGGCGTTTTTCATAAAACGAGCTGCTCAAATAACAAAAAAATATGGTGTAAACCTTGGGCTTTGGGAAGACGGATTAGTTAAGACCAGACAAACCGTTACTATGAACACGGAACTTGACAGTGATGTGGTTTATGGATATGCTTGGGGAAACACCATGAATCTTGGCTACAGGTTGGCTAATGCTGGCTACAAGGTATTATGTTATTAACTTGAGTTAATGAAAGGTTTTTATATCACTTTCTATTAATAGAGAAGTACATAGGTACAACTCGGTCTGTGGTCATACTAGCGATTGACAAAATCAAGGGAGTTCGATTTGCGTAATCAAACTAATCATGAGTGTGATTACAGGTAGAATTGAGCGAAAGGAATACACCATTTTGCTAATGATCAGTTCCTGGTGAATTATGGGTAGATCGAGTCCTTTGGGGGGGGGGGGGGGCAAGCGGTCAAAATTACAATTTCAAATTACGTCTTAAAATGGCAATTTGCCTCCACACAAAGCACTGGATCTACCCACAATTCACCAGGAACTGATCATTAGCAAAATATGGTGAGCTATTATGTCGAAAACAAATTCATAACTTGTTTACCAATGGTTGAAAATTTGTGTGATACCACTGTAAAGGTAACAACTTATAATGATTGGGAGATTGGGAGTAATGTGTTGGAAGCTTGTTGAGCGGCAGTACCAATGATACTAATAGTCCAGTTTCGAGTTCGCCGTGACCGCTGAATAAAAGTACTGAGAACGCATTTGCATAGGGTTAGCCTCGACCTAAAGTAAAGTATTCACAAATACCGACGGGAAGGCGCCACAAATTTGAAAATTAAACAATAGACAGAGTTGTCAATAGGTCATCTTCTCGCTGGAATTTGTGAATATTTTACTTTAGGTCGAGGCTAACGGTGTGCAAATGCGTTCGCAGTACTTTTATTCAGCGGTCATGGCGCTTTTCCACTTCTGCGTATAATGGTATGATTTCGTGTCAGTTGGGTAACTGCGCAAGTATTTTTTCCTTGAGTGAAAGCTTCTGACAAACTGAACTCAGTTTTTGGAATAATAACAATAAAATCAAAGCTTCTGATTAAACCTTTTTTTATTATTTTTTTTTCCGGTTCAGGTGGTAATGACGCAGGCCTCTCATTTGTACTTTGATCATCCCTATGAGCCTGATCCTAACGAAAGAGGAACTTACTGGGCCACAAGATACACGGACACCCGCAAGGCGTTTGGCTTCATGCCGGAACACTTGTACGACAGCTTGGAGACAAATAGCAACGGGGTGGCATATTCTGACTACTGTCTCACGGTTGGGGGCTGTGTTTCACCAACCAAACTTGAAAATATTATCGGTTAGTACTGCAGTGTAACACAACATCCCTATTCACAGAACTATATAATTACAGTGCAGTCGATATGAAGTTTGGCTTGTCTCAGCAGGAGAAGGATTTGTGACATAATTAGTTCTAACTACAGATGTCTTTGACAAGCAACTGGTGGGCATGTCTAAATATAAGGAAGATCTAATCAACGTTGTCAAGGGAATGCACAGAAGACACCTATGAACTCCGCTTCCAAAATGGGAGAAAACTTTGGCCGATCTGCCACATGTTAGGGTTAGGTAAATAGTTATTTAGGATTCCGGTCAGAATATAGCTCTACTATTCGGGTCAGAGGATTGCTCTATTGTTTGGGTTAGCGTGAGAATTTGGTCTACAGTTAAGACAAGGGTTATGATTACAATAAGATATAGGAGAGTTAGCATTAGGGGGAGGGTTAACTGGAGGATTGCTTTTAACAGAAAGTTTGAATATTCTGTCATGACCATAAACGTTTTAGATAGTAAAGAAAGACGAGAATACACCTTTACCTCCCAGGAATGGCAGGAGCTATCTGGTCAGAAACAATAAGGACTCCAGCTCAGTTCCAGTCCATGATATTCCCAAGACTGCTAGCTGTGGCTGAGAGGGCCTGGCATAGAGACTATTGGGAGAATCAAAGGAACAAGTTTAGGAGAAACAGAATGAAAAAAGCCAGTTGGGAAACGTTTGCTAACAGTTTGGGCTACAAAGAGCTTGCTCTCCTCGACAAGCTGGGAATAAATTATCACATTCCTCTGCCCGGTGCCAGGTACTCTCTCCTTTAGTTGTTTTTTTTTTCTTTTATACCACCAAAGTGACTACCTTATTCAAGTACTTTATAGATATAATTTTAATCTCTTTCCTTTGTTCCGGAAGACTTGCATGACCTACCCTGGACGGTATACTTGACAAAGTAAAACGTGAGCATGCTAAACCGCGCGGCGATAACTGAAGTATTTGTGTCTTCTTTATTTCTCAGCGTTGTCAATGGAGTTCTCAAAACAAACGTAGCTTTTCCTGGTCTTGCAGTTGAGTGCAGTGCAGACGGGGGTCGAACTTGGTTTGACCCTAAGGTGGCATCCGTTGTTAATGGCAAATTACTCCTCAGAACCAGGTGAGATAATTTGGCGGCTAGCACAAGCCATTTCTATACACTCAAATTTTACATAACCCTAACCACTAGAAATAATAGCTTACTCCCGGGCAGGTGTTTTCCCCTTCACAAACTAGCTCACCCGCCTAATCGCTAAGGATAGTGTAAGCTCCAAAGACGTTAAAAACCTTGTTAATACTTAGAAGACATGAAAGAAGCTCATATCTCCCTATCCTTTTGTTATGGCTTTCTAAATTTCTTCTTTATTTTTCCTTTTTATTCTTGTGTGTTTTAATTAACAAAATTGAGCTGGAGAGTGATGTGTTGCAGAAGTCACTACCCCAATATAACCCCTTACAAAGATAACTATTGTACTATTTTATTTTCTATATCGTGCACAGGCAACAACCACCCTCCCACCCATACACAAAACCCCGCTCTACCTACTGATTTTAATCAGTGGATTTTTTGGAACCCTTATATATGGGATTCCATACTTTGGCATCTGGGATACCACAAAAGTCAGGGACACCTAACAACAAGATTCGGTAGATATCTGTTCGGTGGAGGGTAATTTGCCTTGTGCTTTCGGCGTCGATTAAAGAGTGTACCCGGGTTTTCGTAACTAAAACGTGGCCTAAACAATTGGCCATTGAGAAATCATAGCCCCTGAGGTTTTCGAAAAGGTTTTAATTGCTGTTTTTGGCAGTCAAAAACGTCAACTAGCATTTCCGGAAAGAAAATAGTTCCCTAGAAAGTTCGTGGAAAGTTAATTTCACTTTGCATTTTCTCAAAGGAAGATTTTGATAACTAACATTTCCAGGCACTTAAAATTTCAGCTAGGGAATCCAAACAGATGAACTTCTTCTAGCTTATGAAAACATCACTTTAAACAGACTTCAAACACCATAAAGTACTTAAAAATGCCTTTCTACAGCTTTTGGTTGATTTGGCTCGTTGGGTGCCCCTGCAAAGTTGAAAGAGATACTTCTGAAACTTACTATAAAAATACTTTATTATGTCTCTCACTTAGTACGCGCGCTGTGATTGGTCAATTTTGCGGGCCGTATTCTACAGTACGGCCCCTATGACTAGTTTTCTTTCCCGCGCGCCGGATTAACCTCAGAGATATAATAAATATCTTGTAACCTAGTTTTCTCGGTCCGTACTGTAAGTTCAGATCCTTGTTTTTTCCCATTCATCTCTTACCCTTTCCCCCTGAAAATTAAACCGTGTACAAAGCCTTTGTACTGATGTGGAATGTATATCAACAGCTGGTCTTTACAGTAGTACTTACTTCAAGGTTCGTGTCAAGACTTGACTAGTAAAGTGTTTTTTAACATTTTTTTTATTTGGTAGGTCCGCTGACGGAAAGAGGACAAGTAGGATTGTAAAAACTAAGTTTTCCAGAAATTATTATCAAAGAACCTATCGAAACTATTATCAGAGAGACTATTAACACAACTCCAACTTTGATTAAGTGCTATGATTCAATTTTATACGGAAGTGGACCTCTTTTATTTATTTCATACTTTGTGAGACGTTTCAGCAACAAGGATAAATTTAGTTTATAAGGTTGACAAAGGAAAGAAACCTTAAAAGGTATTCCGTAATAGATACCTGATAATTCTAAACAATATGGTATTCAATTTACTTGTTTGTAATTAAAAGGATCATTTTATCTCATGGATGACGTAGTCATGCCATGAGGTTTTTTTTTAGGGGGACGGGGAGGAGGGGGAGCTTTCGTGCGTGCGGGCAAGAATCATAATCAGTCTAGTTTGATATACTCTAGGAAAGAGGTTGCATTACTAGTCAAAAGTGCAGATCGCAATTAGTGCAGCAAGGTGTCTCCATGAGCTGCCGTCACAAGAGCCTTTGATACTTGTAAGAAATAATTATCTCCCTTTCAATCAACACGCAACATGCAAGATATGACAGTATCAATTAAGCAAATTGTGCGTCCTTGTCTGCAAGCCTGCAAACTTTTTCTCAGTAATCAGAGTAAGGACATCGAGAACAGCACTGGACAGAACAAAAATGGCGCTAAGTCGTAAGGACGACTGGTCATCATCATTGAGCCTGCACTCGGGTAGCGCACTAATGACACACAAGGGTTAATAAGGTGTAAAAAAATATAAGACCATATGTAATCCTCGCGCCGGAAAGAAGAATGTTTACTTACGAAAAAAAAGAAAAAGTAGTTAAAGCATTTACAGATTGAGTTCATCCCTCAATTTTTGCACTTTTACCTGTACAACATAAAAATACTGACAAGAATTCAATCCTTATTCATTGTTTAGGATTTGAATGTGGATAGTGTGGAAACATCATGATATTATTCAACAAACAAAATTCTTCAGAGCAAGTACACGTTTATATGGGAATCACGTTGGAGCTCCACATCTTAATGGAAAACTTACTTCCTCCACCAAACCAGAAGGCGGGGCAGTATGATGAGGTGGTGTGTGAACCAACTGCGATTCATTCTCACACAGTATAACCTGCTCCAACGAGACTTGCTCTCGTGTCAGTTTTACTGTTGGATGGAGTATTGGGTGGAAGAAAATCGCATGGAGTATCGTGCAAGAAGAGTAGAGTAGATAGAGTATTAACGGAAGGAACGAGGATGGAGTATCAGGTGACTGAGGAATCGGATGGAGTAGCGCGTAGAAAATCCCAAAGAATAAAAATCAGACGGAGAAAATCAGATAAATCAGATCGTATGATAACCTCAGTCCGGTCTTGTACCACGTAACCTGGGTTAATTCCCTCCAACGAGAGCACAAGGCAAATCAATAAGAGGGATAAAAACTTCAATGATTTTCACTCTTTCACTGTTCTCATTCTGAACTATGAAAATAACTCAGATTGGTACAGTTTGGGCATTTTTAAAAAGCAACCAAGCCAATAATGAAATACTGATGGATTAATTGTCTACAATATTACATAATAAATATCAAGATGAGGTTTGTGTTTTTCCCTTTATTGCAATCGTTCTTGTAACAATGTTTGTCTTTAGATCATTACTTTTGTGTTACAGAACTTCCTCCAGTCCTATGGTTGAATTTCTACAAGCCTGCTAAGGCGACGCCTGTCCGCTGACCTGGAAGAAAAATGAATTAATGACAGGGGAGTTCGAGTGTTCTGATTTCAGCTAATAGATAAAAAGGACCCATGTTTTATACCCCTATAACAGAATTCAAAGTTTCTAATTGAAGTTAAAACTGGCAATGTGGAAATAATAAGTTTACTAAGTTCAGTTCTGGGTGACCTTTATACCACTTTATTTTTTCGTTAGTTTACGAAACTCTGACTTTTGTCCTTAACTGTAATATTATTTTTAGTGTTATAAATTTGGAGGAGATCTGTCGTGAACGTAATTGACAAGAATTACAAAAATTACAAAACAAAAGGTGCTTACAATCCATAATCTACAATACAATTTCAAGTGGTGGCTTTTGGCCACATATGCCGTTAAGAATTATACCTACCTGGTTCCCAGAATCACACGACCAGAAACAGCCATTCCATCCTTGGCGTCACTCCATGTCAGTCCACCATCAGTACTGCACTGAACTGACAGACCAGGGATGGCAGAATTCACATGGAGCTGTTGGTTGGCAACTCTGAAGAGCAATTTTACATTTTAATCGAAGATTAGAGTATAATGATAGCCATAACAAATCTTAGGATTCCAGCTATTTGCTTCGTAACAGGTGCGTGATCACATGACCTTGAAAAGACATCTGCCCACTGACAATAGTTTCGACATAAATTGAACACCAAAGGGTGGAAGCCCTACGTTGTGTAAGGAGGAGCCCTGGTGTACGACCTTCAAGCACACTCATATAGTTTCTTTTCAGCTCGCAAAGTGATAGGATATATCTGTGACGCTTTATATTAGCAACGAATGACAAGCTCTAACGTTCGATCATTAGAGAAGCTATTAAGATATTAGAGATTACTGAGAGACAATCGCGCTGAAAATTTCAAATTGATAGAACCCGTATTACTCCTTGATTTTTTTCTCCACTCAGCCAAATTGCCATTGTTTAACATTACATGGGTGATGTTAGTTATAGTCCATTCGGACACATTCAGTTAGACAATACTAAATTATATATGAAGCTTGTGGGAGGTGGCTTGGAGTGACAAGAATACAAATTGATGTGTCTAGGTAAGCTGAAAGCCACGCATTGGGCACTAAGGCCACGATTGTAGATAGTAACGCTAGGCAACTGATGAACAGCATTGTAAGCATCCACTCGGAAAACAGTTTCGGCAACACACAATCCTTTACGTGAAATCCTTTGCTATTGGTTTGCTAACGTTCAATCCCAGAAAGAAAAAAACCAGGAGCAGCTCCTGAAAAAACAAAACCTCCATTTTGGACGATCGACTTGCGTATTTTTAACAAAAGAAAAATCTCCGGCCTATAGAAAATCTGCTTACAGGAGATCTAACCAGGGTACCTTGCTCCTGGGACTGGTATATGATAATCGATATTCATCTTATCCAATCGCGCCAGCTCCTTGTGTCCAAGACTGTTGGCAAATGCCTCCCACTCCAGCTTCTTCATTCGGTTGCGTTTTGCTTTGCTTGTCTCATTCTCAAAACACCCCTGGTGCCAGGCTCTCTCAGCGAGTGCTAGCAGTCGTGGGTATATCATGGACTGGAGCTGACCTGGAGTCCGCACTGTCTCAGACCATAGCGCTCCGGCCATTCCTAGATAGTGAAAAATGCTATTATCCTCTCTATGACTGGACAATTGGCCTGACACCTGCACAAGTTTATGGGAAGGCGCGTGTGTGCGTGCGTGCGTGGGTGGGTTGATTCAGTTACTAACCGATGGCCATAAACGCGCAGATAGCATACAGTATTTTTATCACCGATAGATTTCATTTGTAAAGACTGTTTTCAGAGCTCAGGAAAAAGAATGACACAAAAAACTTTGCGAAACCAGACGTTTAGAACATGTAAGCAGAACCCCTGTTGTTCTATGCAAAGAAAATTTAAAAATTGGGGGATAATAGAATGCGGATTCGTGTAGAGTACAATAGCTGTTTCATCGATAAAAATTGTTCTTTAGCTTAAAACTAGGTTAAAATTAGCCTTGCAAACAATAATACGCAACAATGCAACGGGCTTAACAAAATTTCAAGTTTCAGAGAAAAATGTAATTTGTCTGCAGTACTGTTATCAATTACTTGCCGAAGGAGAAGTAGATCATAGTGAACATCTACCATCGTTTGCTCATTTGTCTAGTGTCGAAGCCCTAATTATCCTAAAATATGCCGTTGAGTAGAAGGGCATTCATTGCCCTTAAAATACCTGCGATGTTTTGAGGTTTCTTAAGAGGGACGCATTTGCCTTTGTACATATCCTCGCACAGGTTTACAATTGGGTGTCCCATCCTCGTGAAGTCAGCATTAGCATAAACATCGCCTGGCATGAAACCAAACGTCTTTCGAGTGTCAATGAACCTCGGAGCCCAGTAGTAACCTCTCTCCTCAGGGTCAGGCTCGTATGGGTGATCAAAGTACAGGTGTGTGGCTTGGGTCAACACAACCTGTAGAAGGGAAGCTCTCAGAGTAATGTTTAGTGTTTAGAAGTTAATACACATGCATAAGCGTCCTATAAACTAATCAAGGCCAAATTGCTAGAAGCACAAAACAAAAAAACGTCTGAAGAGGTTTAGATCTATAAATATGTATGTTTCCGAGATAAGTAGCCCAACGTATTTGTTACAACTGAAACTGTTTCTCAACGTATTTTTCCTCGTAATTATACAAAATTGAATCACTTTTAATGAACACTGTGCCCGTAAAGTAGTTTGTCGTGCCGGAGTATTGAGAAACGCGAGACACAGAGTTAAATGTAGCATGCTTCAACCAAGTGTAAGCTGGTGCGTGTTTGTTACGATGGTTACTGAGTTTACTTCTAAATTACTGAGAAAAAGATGAGATTCTCCGCCAATGTTAAGCTTAATAAAGCGTAAGAAACGGAAACACATATAACGTTTGCTCTCATTTGAATTAAACACATCTTAATATACGACATATGTCTTTACAGCAAGGACTTGGGATGATGACAATTTAAATAATTATTCACAAGGCTACAAATAAGCTACCTTATAGTCAGCGTTAGCAAGTTTATAAGCCCGATCTCCTTGTCCCCATTCCCACACGTTGTCCCAGGCGTAAGCATATACATTTTTGTTCTTGAGATAGCTGCGATCATAGGGCGTGTCCTTCATCCCCAGCACTCCATCTTCCCATGCTCCCAGATCAAGACAGTACCTGTATGGATTTGAAAGACGTATAAAGTCCAGTCTGGTACGGGGAAAGAAAGTTTCTAGAGAAACTGTTGTGCTGCGAGAGTAGGGACAGGAATAAGTTTTGACTATCATTAAATGAGTTGGAACTCAGAGTGGAGGAAGTGCTCTCACGAATGGCTAACACTCGAAACATCACCCTTTGAATCTCTTTACATTGGCATGGTTGACTTATACCGCTCCAGTGGCCATGGATGACACCGAATATTTAGTCAGGACACGTTTATGGAAGCATGATGGTCAGGTTTATCCAGAATTATCCCGTTTAAGTACGGGCTGCGAACGGTTTCGTCCCCACTCCACTAAGAAATTATGATGAGGACTAGCACGATTGTGAGATCGTATGGGTAGACTAAAGGAGATAAAGCTGAAACGACGACAAAAGACCTTGGACATACTCCACAATACATCAAGGAACAACGTGTTTGTCTGAAATGTTTGATCAGTTATGTGGTACATCCCTGTGCCCTAACTCGCGTCATTTTCCATACTACCTGTCAGCCATGTGAACCAAGCTCGATATTTCATCTAGCAGTGATAATTGATGTAACTCCCATCCAGCGACTAAAGAAAAACTGTACCTGGAGGACACATCAGCCACTCGGCGCACAAAGTATTCTTTTAAGTCCTTGACGATGGTGGGGCTTGTGAAATTCAAGCCCAGTTTCTGGGCCAGCGTCTTGCATGCAGGAGATTTGGTCCAGGCCCCGTGGGCCACTTCATCTCCACCAAAATGAAATATCTTAAATGCAAATGAAATTCAGTTACTTGAAAATCAAAGCGATTTTAACAAAAGTATTTCATGTAGCATTACTATTGCTGCTGCTACAGTTGCTGCTGCTGCTACTACTACTACTACTACTACTACTACAACTGCTGCTGCTGCTACTACTACTACTACTACTATTGCTGCTGCTTCTTCCATTAATATTGTTTAGTTTTTAATTATTTCTTGAGGTTTTAATGTTATATTTCGCGACAAGACGAATAGCTCACCTTTAGTGGTTGTATCTCGTGATGCATGTGCCTGATGCTCTTCACAATGTGCTCGACAAACTCGTACGTAGACTCCAAACATGGATTAATGGCGTTATCGGTGAAGAACTGTACAGAGAGATATTGCGATGTGTCGAGTGGATCGGACAACAGGTATTGATTCGCCTCAAATCCTTGACCCATGGCAGCATATTTCTTCTGCCTCGCTTGCATGGCCTTGATAGCAGCATGTCCGTGACCAGGCATGTCAAATTCTGGAATCACCTGCACGTGCCTATCTTCAGCGTATCTTAGGATCTCGCGGTAGTCTTCTACTGTGTAGAAACCACTGCCGGAGTTGCCGGTCCCAGGTCCCGAGCCAAGCTGAGATCCTAGACATTTCTCCTCCTTTAAGTCGTGGCAGCGTCTTGATCCAACCTGAAAAAACCGTTCTGTTACTAACCATCTCAAATTAACGAATTAGTGACTGCCGATAAAGTTTAAAAAAAAATAACATTTTTCCGCATTTGGATAGCTTTTAGAGCTTACTTTCCTTGCTCTTTTTTCTTGATTGATCCTCTTTTGCTTGTTTGTTGTTCATGCTTTACCTTACCTCAGTAAGTTCCGGTAATCCGGGAATCTCCAGCCTCCAGCCCTCGTCATCAGTCAGGTGAAAATGAAACTTGTTTAACTTGTACATCGCCATGGCATCAATCAACTTGAGCACCTCACTTTTGGACATAAAATTTCGTCCAACATCCAGCTCCATTCCACGGTACTCATACCGTGGTGCATCATTGATAGTCACGTGGGGTACTATTCCCTCCGGCTCACTCAGACTGAGCAGGGACTGGACTCCGTAAAACACACCGACTCGTGATTGACCAACGATTTTTATGTTCTGGGCGTTTGCGTCTATTTGCAAAGTGTACGCTTCCTTATCATCAGCTTTGATCCCAGCGATTTTTACCTCACCGATTTTTAAATGAATCTGTCGGAAAGAGCTTAAACGATCAAGCTGAAGTCCTAATTTACCTGCAAGGAAACAAAAATACTAATGAAGATATCAAGTATCGTCGCAGTTGCGAACACTACTTTAGCAGTAACGAAAATAAAACTTGAAAAAATTCAGACCTGTACAGGATTCAAACCCATGACCTCTGCGATACCGGTGCAGTGCTCTACCAACTTAGCTAACAAGCCAGCTGGGAGCTGGTCACTGTGTTGGCTCGTAACACACCCGTGAGTGATGATGATGTGAGAATGAATATATCAGTCCAGTTCTTTATTTATTTAGCCAATGAAAAAAACAACATTAAATACATTGATAATGTAGTACTAATAAACTGGCAAGGGAGCCCAGAGGAAACCAAGAGGCTTATAAAAACCTGGGCTCCCTAGTCACAAAAGAAATAAAAAGAATACATTACGTGGAGTGATACATTAATAATTTATTCAATTTATTCTTTATTTATTAAATTTTATTCAACGTATTTACCAAGTAGAGCCTAATAATATAAAAGTAGAACAAAATAAATCAATCAATCAAAAATAGTAATAAAGATGTTAAGAAAAATATTACTTACTTCAATAGACAGAGTGACAATTATTATAATTATTTAGTGAAAGGAAATCTCAATAACAAGATAGAATATATTTATATAAGATTAGATTGAAAGGAGAACAACAAGGGAGCATTGCGAATATCAGGGTTCAGTCTATTAAAGTAAATAGGACCTCCATAGATAATAGAAAACTCGCTTATGTTAGTACGACAGAAAGGAAAATCATTAATCTGAACTGCGGATTAAAGAATGAATATGAGAATGATCGTCGAAGTTGTGAATACTACTCAAGCAGTAACGAAAAGAAAACTTGAAATAAATTCAGCCTTGTGTCGATGTCGAAACCACTATTGATATATTACTCGTGCTTTACTACTTTATACTGCTTTTTTCACATCTTCGTTCTTTAATCGACACTTTAATTAAGATTTGATTTTCTTGTATTCACATTGAAAAAGACAAGAATATCCTGGTAAAGAGTTAAAGTGCCATTATTTATGCTAATATAGCATTTTTATAGGTTTCCTTTCAGTATTGGCACAGCTATACACTGGAACGTCTACAAATGATAATAATAATAATAATAATAATAATAACGATTTATTAGTAGTACTTTCACAAGGTGGCTCTTCGCCTACTAATTACAAATCTCAAATCAAATCAAATTAAATCAAATGTTGGTTTTGAGGAGAGGGGAGGGAAAACCGGAGTACCCGGAGAAAAACCTCTCGGGGCAGAGTAGAGAACCAACAAACTCAGCCCACTTATGACACCGAGACCGGGAATCGAACCCGGGACACATTGGTGGAAGGCGAGTGCTCTCACCACGGCGCCAACCCTGCTCTGAAGGGTTCGAACAAGGCCGGTCACACCAGCTTCATACAAGAAACATCAAGATTAAGTATAAGAGCACAAAAAATCAGAGCGGAGTTACCTGCCAAGAAGTTAGCTTCATTCTTCAGACCTCCATCAGATATTATTACCCAGTCACTTGTTCTCAAGTTAACCTTCCTCGTTTCGTCAAGTCCGACGATTTCGGAAGGGTTTGGCACTATCAACTGTCCTGGTTTCCCAAGATCTGTAATATCATTGATAGCAAACCGCTTTCCTGGAGTATAAGGGTCGTACTTATCTGAGGTAGTCCGCTTCCATTTGTTTGGCGCATCAAAGGGACCAATAAAAGATAAGGCTTCTCTCGCAGTGCTGGTGATCGTGCGCGCCTGCAATCCTTCAGCGGCAATATACCAGTTTGGCATAATATCCGTTCTGGCCACGTCCCAGTTTTCTGCGTCAAACTCAACCACCAAAGACTGGAAACCAGCCAAACCTGGAAAGCTGGCAGTTGGCTCAAACTTGTGCTGGCACCCGTTAATATGCGTCACCTTGATACCATGGCCACCAGGAATTATGTAACCACTTGGATTATGTTTTGTGTGTGTTGGCTCGATAACCCGGATGTGACAAAGATAAATTGCCCAGGGTCCATTGGGAATCGGTTTTGTGCCTGCGTTCGTTAGCGTTATGCGCATGCGATAGGATCTCCAGGTGTCTTGAAAGTTATCCAATACGTCATAACGAATACCAAGATTGCTTGCAACGTAATCCAACGTCGTTTGGTCCAAGGTTTGACCATGAGCTGAAAGATAAAAATCCCAAACCAGTTGACGTGAGATGAAACTACATATAGGACCTAGGGAACGTAAGGCCAACAGCCAGGTTTGAATATTGATCTCTGTAAACAGGAGGCATCTATGGGGAAGGGTGAACAACCTGTACCCAGCCCTTAGATGTTACATGTAGTTAGGACGGGCGACACCACCGGTACCTACTTCCCTACTCCTTGCCTATATAAGAGGTGCAAGAGACAGGCCAAACGGCTCAACATCATTGTCCAACGACGCAATCTTCTGAACGGACGTACACTTGTGCAGAGCACAGAGCCAGAATAATCTCACCAGTTACTTTAAGACCCTGGTTTGTGCTATGGTCCTAGATTAGAACCATTCATGGGTTCCTGGTTAGACCCCACGACCTACTCAATAGTCGGGAGCTCTTATCAAATGCGCCATAAATGCGTATTATGAGCTAGTATCGGTTTAATAACTATGGGATTTTCCTTCAATTAATTTTTTCCTACTTAATTTCAAACTACGAACTGATTTTTTGCGTTTCTGGCGACCGTTTAATAATTGCATTTTCACTTGCTTGAGTGAAACTGAGGCGAAGAGAAACATTAAATTTTCCTTTCGTGTTTAACAAGCCTGACACGGCAGCTACTTCCTATTTCGTCTCTTTCTCCCTTTCTCTCCCCTTTAAATAACTGAATTTAATTAAGAACAAGATTGGACCCTCAAATCTTAAAAGAAATCCGTGTGATTAGATGGGAAAATATCGACCATACAACCAAGACTGGACTCTCAAACCTGAATGAATTCTATGTGATTAGATGGGAGACGGTCGACCATTCAATCAAGTAGTTTTAAAGTCAGCGTAAATCCTCTACCAAGTCCACGCAGCATTATTAACCCTTTTCAGAATTGTCTAGGTGGAGGAACTCTCAAGTTATCGAAAGAGTACAAACCTTGAATTAACAAGCTCAACAAACTGAACAAAACAAAACAGCCTTTCCATGAGCTCATTGTCCTCTGTGTTTGTAGCAACAGCGACAAGGCAATGCAGGGCAGTGCCCTTCCAGTGCAGCGTAAACTGAAAAGAGGTTTAACAGATGGTTCCGCCGCTCAGCTGCAACTATAAAATTCTGCTGCTGAGCACACAACCAATGACAGCATGTTTATGTCATGTTCTCACTGATGTCAACATGGTGGCTTTTGTTGATAGGGAGCCAAGGATTTAGACCGGAATATTGAAGATAAACCGTAAAGAAACGGTTGCTGCAGTGCTTGAGTCTAGACGACCTAGATCCTCCATCAAATTAAAGTATGGACTAATGGTTGTTAGCTGGGGCCAAATTGCATGAATGGAGGAATCACAGATAAGTCTGAACATTACAAATTGCGGAGAAATATTAGAGGAAACTGGAGACTGATAACAGATATTAACTTTATGTCTGCGGTAATAAGAAGGCAGTTTATTATAGTTTAATTTTGAAACTCCCTTGTGAGTTGCCTCGCCTAGTTCCGGGTGGCCATCATTTGCTGGCTTTGGGCTAAAATTGCGATTTTTTTAAAACATGCAACGCTTAAGCACCACATTTTACTCCACAGAGCTGCAAAAGACTAATCCTTTTTCAGCTACTTCAATGCTCTAATGAGAAAAAAGCGCACAAAGTGAGAGGCACAAACAAGCCATACTCGTAACGGCTAAAGCTATCTGACAACCTTTAGCAATGCTTTCTGTCTTGACTGGTTATGTAGACTTTATGTCAATACTAAAACCACAAGTTTATACTGGTACTAGCTCAGCTTCTTAGAGCTGTGGTGCGCGTGATAGTTACCTGACGGCATGATGACACAGCCAAACAGGTGAACTTCACTCGCTGAGTCTGCTGTTTTCTTTAGACATTCATGCGTCGCTGATCCCATCTAAAACCAACACAATAATATTTTCAAGGAGTCAATAATGTAATGCGCGTTCGGATTTGCCCTGACCATCTTGTATGATCATTTTATCCTCTGCTACATCGAGTAGCAACAATAGTCAACACTGCATTCGTTTAAAGTAAAAGAAACTATATTTGTGGTGAGGCTAAACATTCTTCATTCTTTGATGATGAAGCCATTTAAGGAAAAATCCCATCCATGATAATTTTTGCATAGATTTTCAGCTCTTTGAGCCAAAAGAACAGTGACAATTTGGTTCACTTCTCATATTAAAGTGAAATGGGCATCAATACAGAGGGAGTTCATGCGCCTTTCCTTCGAATGCCAACAAGGCAATGACAAACTCACTCGAATTGAAGCACTCTACAACAGAAACTCCAGGGCCAATATTCTGGCCACTGTTGCCCTTTATGAATTAATGGTGCCAGCTTGCCAATTTACAAGATCGGGAAAGAAATTATCATAAGATCTCTTATTTTAACACCAAAGTTTATACTCTACGGCTCTTGAAGGCCTCGACGACCTTTCTACGGATACGTCTAGAAATGGCAAACGAGAAATCCACGGCCTTTCCTTAGACAACTTCAAGACGCCAACGTTTTGTCCTGCCGACAGTGCAATGGGGTTAAGCAGGGCTACGATAGTGTATACCAATCAAAGTTACAACTAACAAAATCAACAGCGTCTTTATCTCAAAGAAGTCATCACTACTCATCGTCAGACCGTCAACTAATTTTCTGTTTTTCCCTTAACAAGGTTACACGTAGATTATGGCAACCATGGATCAGTTTCTAAGATTTTTATAGTCAGTCAGATCAGTCAGTCATTCAGTTACAGTGATCTGTCCAGCGGTCAGTTGGTTAAGACGTTGTTGCACGGAGTGTTGGCAGGATCATTTCAGACTTTTCTAATACATTTTGATTTTTGGCTCAGTTCTCCGCAACATGTTTCTAAATTTTCGAAATAAAAGATATTGTCCTATCAAGATATTGGATCGGCACTCGTTCCACACAAGAATGATATTTACGTGGCTGTTGAGAAAGCAATGTATGTGCGGCCTGGTTAACTTTCCTCTCCTGTAAATTATCTACGAAAGTCAACTTCGCAAGGAATTCTTGCTTCTCATTAATAAGTACTTCTTTTCATCCACCTTGGCGTGCTCTAAGCAAGACATTTAGCAAGCAGTCCATTAAGCACTATATGTGTTATTAAACATTCCCATCATTTAAAAAATGTACCTGAAACAATCACGACGACTTTGCTAACTAAAGCCATCTGACAGTTTTAAATGACTTATATCACTTTTAAACCCTCTCTGTTACAAATCACTCCCTGGTCAAGCTTGTTGAGAATTTAGAAAACAATGTTATAACGGTACGCCTGTATATCTTAGCATCGCCTTTGTGGGTGCTAATCCGTCGAAGGGAAAACGCTAGCAAAAAATTCTTTTACACTTTTCTATCGGTTCGCTGGAAACCATATACAGACCTGAGATGATACAGAGAAAATATATATGGAGAAAATATGCTTATCTAGGCAAACAGGATGATGGGATACCATAACTATCAATAGTTATAGGTCACTGACGCTCGGATCAATCGATCGAAAGTCCGACCATGGGTTCTTTCCAACCTATCTTTACGACAACTGCTTATCTTTGTAAGTCTTGTAGTAACAGGGTTTCACGTATGGTAGCCAATAATACTAGACTCGTGACACTAAAACCGTTATTGACTGTAGCAACAACATTCAGCTTTCAGTTGTCTAGAAAAGAAAAATAAAACAAAAAACTTTGGATTGACCATTTCGAGGCTGGGAAAGTTGACTGCTCAGAAACAAATCTAACAACTGTTTTGTAGAATCGAACAACAGAGCCGCAAGAGGGTAACGCTCAGCAGCTTTGAGAACAAGTCGAATTCATTATTATGCACAGATGAAAAGAACCGCATTCCATTGAATTTGAAGTTTGAACGTGGGAATAATGGATTCCGTCGTTGTAGCCATTTTCCGATGAAGTATGTTCAGGGTTGTCATGTCGAACTTGAAAAGGAGAAGATCCTGTAATAGCCACAACAAATAAGAAATTTTTATTCGTTTTTTGTGTTTTCGCGGCGAGAAACGCGTAGAACCGTTTGGACAAAAAAATTTTGAAACCTTTGTGGGACTGATAAGGCCTTCCGTTGCTGTAGCTATTTTCCGATGAAAAGCGTTCATGGCCCTCCCTCGATGTGGATAGCCACAAAAAAATATAAAAAAATTATTATGTTTCTGTGTTTTCGTGAGAAACATGTGGAACTGTTTGCAAAAAGCAATTTTGCATCCACTGAAGCATGAAGAGTCCAGTGAAGTCGCCGGTCCTGGGATTGCTCGTTGGATCATTAAGGTTCCCTGCCGGAACGGAATTTTCCTGTTTCAGACACATATGATTTCATAGAAATTCAACATTTTCATACTTCAACACTGAAAAATAGGCGAAATATTTTCGCATCTCATAACGAAAGAGTCAAGGAAACTGCGATAAAAGGAGAGAAGTTCCAAATTTGGATGAAACAGGGCATTTCAAACTAAAACTGTTCATCGTAGTCAAAATACATAGTACGTGTTTCTTTTTGTGTTTGTTTGGTAACGTCATGGCACGTAAGTCAAGATGCCCCCTCATTGACAAATACGGTTGAATACGCCAATTAAATAACAATAGATAACATTAATTAGCCATCGCTTAGTTCCTGTTTGGTGATATAAAAGATCGGTGTCACAAAGCCGCACTTTCAGTCGAGGGTAGCTCTTTGAGAAGTGTTAACTTCAGTCGTTTTCATTTCAAGTTTGCTTTTGCAAAAAGAAGCATAAAATACAGTCATGAGAATTTGTAGATTTCTCGTCGCCTTTTCTCTTGCAATCGTGCTAGCGAATGCTCTCAGCACCGAAGAACATGTCAAACGTTTTTTTCGTCCGGAGCACAGGATATATCTACACAGAGGAGATACAGGCACACTGCAGCTGGAAGACGAATCATCAGTTCCACAGAACGACGACTCCACAAAGTGCTTGTCAGTCTGTGAACCCAAGTGTGATAAGCTGGATATACCAGATTATTTAACGGTAATTATCCTTCTCCACTGTGTTAATTACTGTTAGTTTATAGGAAGCTTGGTGTTAAGTCAGAAGTGTGACGTATTCTGTTTTGATTTTCTTTGCCACGACGTTTAAAAAATTCAAGTCTGCCACCGAAATCACATCACTACTAAAAACATGTAAGCCTTACATAGTCACTAATACAGATGTTGGTGTTATTTTTTCATTTAACAGAAGAACGCAAGTTTTTACAGATTTGAAGACGGCCCGTTGACTGCGTAAGGGCGTCCACAGTCGTGTTCATCAATCACCAGAACCAGTGCAAATGGCTGTCCCTCTATTTGTTCGACTGTTGCCGTGCATGTAACGCCAAATATGCCAAGTGCATTAAAAAACACGGACGGAAACTAGGCGGCCCAGAATTCTGCTATCGTGGAGACGAGTACAAGTGCACGTGCAAGTGCCTGGAAAAGCACAAGCCTCTGGAGGTCAAGTTCATAGAGTAACGGACATCTGAAAGACATGCGAAAACTCTGATCAAGTCATGAATTTTTACTGAAGTGTTTCAATGTAAAAAGAGTTCTAAGACGCTTGTGACGACCGGGTAATTTTCTTGCAGTTTTTTTCTTTGTGTTAAGCTAGGTGTTTATCTAAAAAAAAGCTATCCAAGGCTTTTTTCGAGGCTGCGCTAAGCAAAATAAACTTATTAAAGCAGAAAATGTGTTGTTTTATCTCTGGTACTTCCTCACAAATAGTGTAAACTCCAGGAAAGTGGTTCCAAACATATTCCCCAAAATGAACGCTACAAATAAAGTGTTCCGAAAACGTATAAACAGGGAAAATTAAACAAAATGGAGAAAGCAAATTGCAAGTTATAGTTGCTAATAACAAAAATCTTATTCCTGCTTCGACCTCACTTTTTTTATTTCTTTCGGTACTATTTCCCTATCCACCCTTTCATAGTTTCTTTTAATCCGCGCAATCTCAAAACCCCTCAAGAACCGACAATAAAAAACGCCCGTTGTGCCAATAATGTAATTAAACAATACCGATAACTGATCTATGAAGCAAGCAAACCGTGCGAAGTAATGAGCCTTGCTTTTATGGCAAAACAACTGTTTGCTGCTCTTTCTTTCTTTCTTTTTTTGTTCATTCAATACATTCGTCGATTTTAAGAATAATGCACAACGACTCAATCGGTTGACGGCATTTTTATTTGTTTAAAGATTAATAACCTTGTATTGGCCTTCTATTCTTTTCAACCCATTTTCCTTGCGAATTAAAGGATTACAGGATTACGAAGCCTTAAATATTGGTGTAAAATTTGCAGGACTCGGCTCGTTCTAAAATAACCAAGTCAATTAAAATGGAGCGGAATTCTTTGAACAAATTTTCTTTTGTTCAGTGAACGAAACGTCTCTTACTGTTTCAAACGACAGCAAATTTACTTTCGTGTGCGCGGGCCTTACTGCCCAGGGTTGCTATATCAAATACACATTACAGAAAATTAAATGGGATCACAAGAGCGTGAACTTTCCGCATTCACAGTACAAGCACAATGTAAATTACTTTTAGCGATAATCTTGGACGCGTTAAGTACTACTAGAAGTAGTCATTTCTTTAAACTATTAAACCGACGCTATCAGTATGCTGTACTATTTGTAAGGAAAGGACAATGGACATAAAAATTCACTGAAAAGACAGGGAAAAAAAGACTCACGCAAACTTTTCCCTTTACCAAACAGGTCAACGTTAATCAGTTGAGATGGACAAAATATTTTGCTTTATCTTATAAATTAAAGTTCGCTGTTTTGGTGCAGTCCAGACCTGATAGAGCACAAATGATCAGTGCAGTGCACTGAGCCTGTAGCATTCTTATTTTCGCTCCGTTGAATGCGGAAAATTCACGGTTCTTTGATTTTAACGGATTACTGTACTTTGAATAACAGCATCTTGGAGAAGGCCGACCCACACACAAGAACGTAAATAAAAAATAAATAATGTCGTGGCAAGAACTGCATTTGTTTTCCCAGATTTGCCTTGAACTGCACCATGGTTTTCGAGGCGAATTCGTTCACCACCGCAAAATACAGCAACTTCAACATGAGCAGCAGCAGAGGCATGTGTGAGCTCAGTCGGGATCAATCAATATCGGTCAACCAGCCGTACATTGTACGCGCCAGCCTATTGTATTATAGAACAATGAACGTGATGCATGAATCAGCTTATTTCAGTTTCAAAGGCAACCATGCAAACAATGACACAATTTTGTTTTCCGCTTTGGTGATATAAAAGCTTTTGACAAACTCAAAACTCATTTAGTGCCGAGGGGCGTTTTCAAACGAACGGAGTTTTTGCTCATAGTGTTCGTCTCCTATTTCAACATGAAGCTGTACTTGATTTTTTGCTGTGTCGCAGCGGCCTACCTTGCCTGCCAGGGATACCAAGACGAAGATTTTAAAACGTGGTACCAAGAAGCAAAAGAAGCCATGAAGCAGATAGAGGATCAACCGGAGCTCCAGAACTTCGAAGATAACAAAAACAGTAGCGGGGCTAGGCCCCCGCCAAAAAAATACCCTCACAATTGCAACTGCAAAAGTGAATGCAAACAGCTGAATAGCAGTCGGGTTCCATTCACGGAGAAGGTATGGCCACACAACTTTTTGCCTTTCCCCGATTGTTTCTTTCCGGCTAAAATTTTTTGAGGCTAAAATTACATACAGAGAAGTTTCATTTGTTTAGTGACTCTTGCGGTCTCACCGACTAACTCAGAGATTAGAACGCCTTTTGATAGCACTATAGATCGTTCAGTGACAAAAACACTCCCGGTGTAACTATAGCCTCTAGATGTGTTTCATACTTTCGATTCTGAGCCACAAATTAAGGCTTTAACCACCCTATTCGTCATCTTAAATAGTAACAAGAGAAAGGACTTCTCAGTAGCTTTTATGTGGGGAATCAGGTTAAAGAATTTTGTACGCGAGATGAAAAGTTAGAGCCAATACTTCTAACGTGAATGATCAAAAGAATGATCACATTTTAGAATTTTATCCCGAGCAGACTCAGACGGTAGGACTACCTGCAATAAGTTATATTAGTACTGACAGGAAAGACGTTAAGGGTCTTGTTAAGCTTTTCAGCGTAAATGCATCGTACCGCTTAAGCCACTTTCAGGCGCGAAATAAAGGGTTTCAAGGAACTTAAGACATCAATTTCTTCAGAAAAAAGTTGAAATTTATTTATTTTTCTCTATCCTACAGGATGAACCAAACTATCTCCGTTACGAAAGTTTTCCAGCTTTGTGTCGGGACGCAGCTGCCACCATGTTGCCGGGCGGCGAAGGTTCGAAAAAGAAGTACATCTGCAAGCAAACATTCGACTGCTGCCGCAAATGCAACTATATGTTTTACGAATGCCTGAAGAAATCAAACCAAACGTATGGCTTCTGTATGCGCGCTGTCTACAAATGCATGTGTGATTGCATCGAAAGAAGGTCTTTCAACGGGCTCCCCTACAAACCAACTCCCACACCAAATCCCTCTGATCTTAAGTAGACTGTAATGCTTTCTGTGTACCAACTGTTTTCATGCACGCAAAATAAAAGGATTACGAGATATTCTTTCTTACAAAATTGCGTGTGAACTGTGCTTTTTATATCTTGATATGAATTGTTAGCTTTCTGGAATTTTTTTTCGCTTTATCACAGTTGGTCGTCAATGGGATGTAACAAACTAATAAACCAATAAAACCAATAAACAGATTAAACAGTGTCAGCCGCCTACTGTTTCATTGTTCTCGCCAAAGCCATAAATTAGCCTACAAGGTAGCCCTTTTTTCCATTTCTCGCTTCACTGATCATTTTTCTATTTTAATTTACTCCACCATATATTAGGTTGTTTCCCGCTCAACCTAACCCCTTTTCCTTCCAAAGATCTTGATCACTTTTTCCTTGAGCTAAAATCAACCCAAAAATGTCTCGCGAAAACCGCTAAAATGCCGAACGAAAAAAACACAGATAATAATCTGGGCTTGACATTGTGACTTCGTGTTAATCCATCACTATATATTATTATTATTCTTACAAGACACATAAAATGAATAACATGTAGAGGAATTCAGTTCGCCGTTTACTTCCCTTAACCTCTTCTTCAAGACGAGGCCAACAAAAAGGACTCCTCACCTTGCAGCTAGTTTTTATTTGCGCGCAAATATAATTTATCATTCGCATTATTTGCACACACCTCTAAGTGCAAGTGGTAAATTTTGAATCAATACAAACAAACAAGCATCACAGAAATAACTATGAAAGGAAACCAATCCTTTGTAATCAAGAGATGGATGAGCAGTTTCCACTGAAAACAGATCTTTTGAGAGGACAGACTTCATTAGTTTGCACCGCCTACATGATATAATCAAAAATTGACTTTTTATGACAATAATCTTCAGGAACGTTGATTTTTCTTCAAGGCAATGAGCTTTACAAAATTGTGTCCACTTTCTACAAGGTGAAATAAGTGGTGAAACGAGGAGTTTTTGGCAAGAGTCAGAAAGGTTGTTTTAAGTTGCAGTATCAACCATTTGAACAATAAAACTAGAGTAATATGTTGATATAGCTCCTACAGCAAACTATCAGAATAAAGTTACATGCACAGATTTTCCACAGGAAAACGGGAAATTCACTATTTGCGCTGCTGACTTAAAGTCAGTTGCCGAAAAAGGCAATAAAGTAGGGGTTAACGACGAGAATGTTGAGATATTTGAGGACGCTGGCGGAAATTATATGATAAGTTGATTATGATGTATAGTAGAGGTAGTAATAGAACTGAGCATGATTATCACCATGATGATAACAAGGAAGTTGACGATATGTTACCGTGATTATGATGGTTCTGTCTACAAAAAAAACGACGACAACAACGATCAAAGGTAATGATAACTGTGATGATGATGATGATGATGATGATGATGATGATGATGATGATGATGATGATTAATGACCGACGAAAATTTTATGATGATGATTAATATCATAATTATGTCAATAACGAAATGCCCAGAAATAATTGATTCTTAACAGCCCTTGTTTGTGGCTTAATTGGCTGTTTCAGGTCCAGGCTGTCCGATTTGACCTGTCCGATTAGAAACGCTTGTAATCGGACAAGTCAAATTGGACAGTTAAGCAGCCAATAAAAATTAAGCACTTCATGCCATTAGCCAATAAACTTTAAGTATCTAGCCCATGCTAGCCAATCAAAATTAAGGAAAATTTATTAAGTGAGCAGGTCGCCAGGTCCAATGACTTATTCAGATACAGTGTTTTCCGTAGATTTTGACAACCTTGAAATGAAAGAAAACTATGCAGTTGTTGAAGTTGAAAGTATCACGAATCAAACAATAAGAAGCGTATGTGCTCTTTTACTTTAAATCTTTAATTCCTCAGTTTCTCACAGACTTCAAACTTCACTTTATTTTGCATTTACTTTTTGAAATTACATTATTAGCATAAAACAGAAAAAGGAAATACATATATAACAATTAAAGGTGACAGTGGTGTATAGTTTGTGCATGGAGGCTAATAGAACCGCGAGCTTATTGAGTTAGCCTCCATCTCGTTTGAGTGAAAATAAGAAAAAACGTGGGAGTAGAGGGACGGATCACTACAGGAAAGAGCTTGAAGAACTGTGGAAACTTACGTTTGATATTGCTGAGATATTAAACTTACGTTTGATATTGCTCACCACGAGAAACTATCCAATCGCACTTCACAGAAACTTGGGAGGACCATGCATGGACAAAGTGCGCTGAGAATGTCAAGCGAACCGAACCGGTAATAAACCGTAAGTGAAAATTAGCGGGATATAATTTCGGGAAATTTAGCGGAAATAATTTTTATTTTGTTCACCAATCAATGGGGCATTTTTTTGATATAAAGGTAACAACTTATAAAGGTTGGTCGTAATGATCCATCAAAGTACAAGAGCTGGAAATACGACTATACCGATATTATAGTAATGCTGAATTTCAGCCAGGGAAAGGGTAGGATTAAAGCGGTTTTCAATTGAGTGTCGAAAGTAATTATGGTTTTGCTTTTTTTTTTTGCATTGCTTCGCTCTGTGATTGGCCAGGAAAACTCGCGCCACTTTCTCAACCAATGAGAAGTAAAACCAATACCAATCGTGACTTGCACGCGCGTATTTTCCCGCGCTTTGGGCCGGCTACATGTAATTGCTTCGTATTCTGATTGGCTCATTACACTTGCTTAGTTCTGTGGTGATTGGTCAGAGTAATTGCTTTGGTTTTGGTTTTACGACACTCAATTGAAAAGCGTACTATTATGATACTAATTACTTATCACCCAGTTACAAAAATGACTGTATCCATTCAATTGATTGTCACATTGTAATCACTACCTGTCTACAGGTTTTTTCCTTTCCACAATTCGCTCAACTCAACTTTCTTCCCACCGGTGATGGACAACAACAACAACATCTTTATTGTACCTTGAATTTTCTTTGATACAAAAATATATAAATTAACACATAAGAAAAGGTACGGACCTTCAGAAATAACTATTAATAACTATTAACTATAAGGTTTCGTCCGAAACATGTCCTCATATTTAAAAAGTATCGAGCTTTTTCATAACCACCGCCAAAAAAAGCCCCTCACTGACTAAGCGAATTGAAAAAGTTACACTTGGCCAAAGAGAAGAACAGGTTAACTAAGAATGGGTGAATCTACGCCCACAGAACTTGAGGCGAATAGAGGCCAACAAAAGAAAGAAAGCAAAAAAAACAAACAAACGGAATCAGGGCGAACGTGGTTCCTTGGAAGTGGATGGTTAAATCTCCCACTGGTGTCCTATGAGCCAGGTAAGTATTCCGTGCGGACTTATTTCATTTGAAGAATATTTGAAGAATGTTAATAAGAGTGACCTGGAACCGCGCAGAGGGGGAGCCTGGGGGCCCCTCACGTTTTGCTGAAAAAATAATAAATTAAGTAAAAGACATCCAAAGGATAATAGTGCTTGGCTAAGGGTGGCGGACCTCGCGGAAAATATCTAAATGTATGATTAGTTTCTTTCGATCCTGTCTCATGGAATAAATTTTAACACCACTATCTTTACAATTCATACACTTAGTTGTAGTCTTCTGTTGGTGATCAAAAGGGGTTGACAGACCAAAGCGACTCCTGCCGTGTGCTCATTGTGTTGTTCACGGCCTTTATAGTTTCGCTTTAACAAGCATATCTTTAAGCGACTTTCCTTTTATATAAGATAATCAAGGGAGGTTCTTTGAATATCTCTCTGAGTAATGGTTGTTCTTGTAGGATAGATAGATAGTTTATTTAAAAAAACTGTATCGCAGCCAAAGGCTGAATTACGCAATTATTTATAAAAACTTTGCAATACTTAAAAATTACAAATGAATCCTAGATAATAAGTTAAAAACTAACTTTTAAAATAATATTAAAAATTCTATATAACATATTCATATTAAAATATGATGACTGAATATAAAGCATGAATATAAGTCGGATAAAACTACAGCCAGGACTGTTTTGACATCGCATATATAAAAGTATTACTTGTTCTGTTCGTGCAAAGCTTCGGCATATTAAAAAGGCGCTGTCGTCTTAGGTTATAGCGTGAGTTGTTATAGTCTGGTGGAAGGAGCGCCTTCAATTTATGGTTTGGATCACTGAGAATGTTATCAAAAAGCCTGTTACATAGTACGTAATAATGCTCCAAAATGGGTGTTAACCCCACCTCTATCGCCGAGTTGCACTTTCCTGAGGTTATTATTGATATTGCTCTTCTCTCGAGCCGGGACCAGCTCTTTCTTTAAGTACTGGGGGAGACCGTTGAAAAAGACAGGTGCTGCATAATCAATAACAGATCTCACGCACGATACGTAGAACAGTGCTAGATCTTGTTTCGGAACTCTCGCTCTCTTTAACTGAGTTAGGAAATAGAGTCTCTTGCTAGCCTTTTTGTATTAGATGCCATTTGTCCATTAGTATGTTTTTCAAACATGGTAACGATGGTTGAAATTGCGTCACGAAGGGTTGAAACTTTTTGTGCGTTGTCTGTTTCTGTGTTACAGCTGTTTTTCTGTCCGCATAGTTAACTTCTGAGAGTACCTGTTCCACCAATTTCTTAGCGTAACTTCTAGACATAAGGCGATTTTTAAAGTTTTCTATATTGTCTGTTAAAGTAACTCTTGAAGAGTTATTAAAGAAAGGTTCAAAGAAAAGACTCAAGAAAGGTTATTATTATCTTACCGTACTAAAGACTCACAAAGACAGAATAGACAAACTTTGCCTTTTGCCGGACGTGGCAAATGAATTTTTTGGTCATAACGAATATCCAAAAACGAATTTCGGTACATTCAGACAATCCGATTTCGTGACAGTAAGCGAATAAATGAGCCAAAGTTATGATTAATCTACCTTCGTTTACAGATTACGTTAAGTGTGACAAGTTTATTTTGTCACTACCCCCTGTCTCTAAATGCTTGAATCGAGTTGAAAAGTGTAGACAAGGATGTCACTTGATTTTTTGAGTTGATAAAATATGTGCGATATGTTAACTGCTGGACAAAGCTTATGAATAAAACGGAATTAAACGACTCCGCGGGCCCTGGTGACTCGTGTCACTGTAATGTAGTTAATGTATTCCAGTATGGCGGCGGAGTTAATCGATTGTCAGTCGAGTTATGCTCAGCATGATATTCTATCAAAACCAAAAGGTCCATTTATGAGCTGGACATCCCGGACGGAGTACCGGCTGTTGTAGTGGGCTTTCTAAACGTCACGCGATTTCTCTGCTTCTAAAACTGGTTGAACTGCCATATATTAGAATCACAGATCCTAGTATAAACAAGAGACGCTGACCCTTTATGGAATAATTACGATGGGAAAAATAACAGCCGAAAATTAAAGGCCTTTCGTTGCGTCGCTGGATAACTAAACATTCGAATACAAGAAAAGATTCTGGAACCGAGCTGGCAACATGCACGGAACAAGGAGACGTTTGCACAGTCCACGTCTCACTTTGAGAACTCTGTTACTTTCAATCGTGATCATAAATGTCGGCGTTCTCATTGTTGTGAACTATTGTATGATTCCCAGCAAAGATTTAAAAGGTAAGTGATTAACATGGGTAGCAGTAATTTAGTTCATACACGCTTATCACCCTGGTATAACGCGGAAATGGTTAAAAATCGAAACCACCGGCGACGACATGTGAAGTGCAAATATTACTTTGCAGTCGACCTTCGCTCTACAGTTGCATTACGGCGATCGGCGAAACTCGGGAGACGCAGAAAGACCTGCAGTCGAAAAAATTTACATCAATGGTCAGTTATTGAACAAACATAAAGGAATACTTAGATAACTCCGCGACATTTGTTCCATTTAGTTCTTGTAGTTGGACTCGCATACAAGAATATCAACAAATATCATACCAACAAAGGACCATATCAAGAAATAATGAATCCTGGGTGAATTTTCATGCATAACCGGGAAATTCATTATATTGTCACACTGTTGAAATAATAATGCAGTTATCGATGTCTGTAAATCATAGATCTTTTGAAAAAAAAACACGAAGCAAGAAACTAATAACTATCAAGTTTTTGGTCTACGACTCTTGAGATAACTCCTCAAATGTGTTGTATTTTGCCATCATACTTTCCGGGCCAGAACTTTTACCATTGGATACCATACTTGTCAATAATAACTTGTCTTCTCCATTTTATCTCGTTTTGTGGGTATCAATTCCATGTTGGAAATAACAAAAGCTTAGGGATATTGCCATAGAGCCTCAAAGTTGGGTCACAATTTAGATATAACATGCAAATACAAGTGACTTTCAAGGTTTTTTGTTTTCAGTCTTGAAAAGTAAAGTTCAAATGCTTGATTTAAATTCAACGGCGAGTTTAAGTGAAGTGAATTACATTATTTGGATTACAGTTTAAAAGCAGAAAGCCTAACAGCTCGGCATTTAACAAACAAATATTATAATGCACATTTCGTCGGACGGTGTACATGCCGCCAGAGGAAAGAAGAGAAACATCTTGTCCACGGAAACATCTCGGCATGAATCATCAGAATTAATATTCGCTACAATTCATGACAGATTCATTTTATGTAAATGATAACGGTCTATCTATCATAATATTTAATCATTAATCCACAGCTCAAATATATGATTTTCATATATCATCATAGATCATTCTTCATTTGATTTCATTTCCGCAGTTCATATATGATTCATTTCATATATCATTCACACTCATTTCTTTGACGGGAACATATGAACCCACAATTGACCTGCTCCCAACGTCAGTGGCTTCATAGCTCAGTTGGTTAGAGCATCGCACCGGTAATCGCGAGGTCACGGGTTCAAACCCCGTTGAAGTCCTGAATGTGTTTCAGGCTTCTTTTCGCAATTGCATAAATTGCGTTCACAACTGCGAGGATCATTCTTCATTTGATATCATTTCCGCAGTTCATATATGATTCATTTCATATATCATTCACACTCATTTCTTTGACGGGAACATATGAACCCACAATTGACCTGCTCCCAACGTCAGTGGCTTCATAGCTCAGTTGGTTAGAGCATCGCACCGGTAATCGCGAGGTCACGGGTTCAAACCCCGTTGAAGTCCTGAATTTGTTTCAGGCTTCTTTTCGCAATTGCATAAATTGCGTTCACAACTGCGAGGATCATTCTTCATTTGATTTCATTTCCGCAGTTCATATATGATTCATTTCATATATCATTCACACTGCTTAAGTAGTGTTCATAACTGCGATGATCAGTCACATATTTAATTTAACTGTTTCTACTGTTAAGATAATGATGTTCTTTTCCTAAAACAGAAACTGGAAAATTGGATTTTTCAGGCCGAATGAAAATTTTCCAGGTTTGAAAGGTTTCCACTAGATATTGCCAGATAATTTCTTTGAGATCTCTAAAATAAACGTCTTTATATAGCTTTATTATATCTCCGTATGAACTTTTCCCATGGCAATTTAGAAACAGAAAACTAAGGCTAATTGTCAAGCCTCGAAGTCGGATCATAGTTGTTGTGACATTCAAACATTCGGATTAATTTGCATCAATTACAAGAGGCTAAACAGCAAAAGACCAACAAGCGCTCACGTAACGACTGTAACACTCGTGACTCGATAAGCAGGTGAAAAGCCCCGGCTAAACGATCAAACATTTTCATCCAACATCATGTTGGACGTCGAGCATGTTGGACAGTTTAGCCGCCTCTCTTAACATTGAATTTATGTATCAGTCAATTCCAAAAGCGCCCATCCCACCTCTCCCCCGGTATTTGATCCGAAATTTGTCCCGTACGGTGCGGCATTTGACTATCGGCTAAACATCGGTCGGCGGTCGCCAGCTGAAGGGTTTCGCGCGTCTTTTGCGCGCAAATATTAGGGACCTTAAGCACCGACGACGAATGGGACGACGATGACGACGAGTAAAACTGCTGGAGGACTGGGTCGAGGACGTCGTTTACGGCGTGAAAACCAAGTGCGAGGGCATGAAAACAGAGCTGAGTCCTAAAACTGCCGAATAATATTGTCACGTCTTCCTTTCACGAGCTCCAAGACCTATTTCTCTTGAGCTACGGGAACGGTACTATAAATGACAACGAATCTTCAGTCTTACATGAGGAACTTCTGCCAAAAAATCACAATTTCTCACACGAAGAATGCGACGGGTTTTCACTCGAAGAGATAAATGTGATGAAGGATGCCGAATTTTCGGCCCGATACAATCTAAAACGACTTAAACGGTATAAAAATGTATTCTAAAAACATAAGCGAAAAGTACATTTTTACTATCGTGACTTTGTGACAAGACCTCTCCTTGCCCCCCATTCATTAAATATGCTGCAGAACAGAAAATACCAGGCCTTCTGCTCTTCGTCGACTTCGAGAAAGCTTTTGATTCCTTAGAGTGGATGTTTGTTAATAGAACTCTTGAGCACTTTGGCTTTGGCTCCTTTTTCATCAAATTGGTTCAACTGTTCTATAAGAATATTGAAAGCTGTGTTTTTATTTTAATAATGGTTGGAGCAGTAGCTTCTTTAAGCTCCAAAGGGGTGTTAGGCAAGGCTGCCCTTTTTCATCCTACCCATCGGCAGACGTGTTAGCTAAAGCGGTCAGAAAAAGTAACGCAATAAAAGGTATTTCCATTCATAACGAAGAGATTAAGTTAAGTCAATATGCGGATGATACAACTTTCATTGTTGATGGAACATAAGAATCTCTAGCAGCGACTTTAGATTTGCTTGAGCCTCAACTACAGGAAACTACTCAACTACAAGAAAACTGAAGCTTTAGGGATAGGATCGAATATTGGAAAACAAGAAAAGCTTTTCCCTGAAAAAGATCTCAAATGGCCCGAAAATAAAGTGAAAACCCTCGGTAAAGAAATACATTGATGATGACAACGGTCCCAAATGGAAACTCTTCATTGAACGTTTTTCGAGGGAACCTGAACAAAAGAGACACCGCGGAGACAATTCAAGTTGCTAACCCCTTAATTCTGGAGCTTTTAGATATATGGGCTGAAGTCAAATATACTTCTCAGATCAACACAAAGCAGCAGCTATTAGAACAACCTCTATGGCACAACTCTTTAATCAGAATTGACAACAAACCCGGCGGTCTTTTTTAATCTCTTATTTCGAGAGCAATCTTCGAGATAAAACACTTAATGAAAGATCAGAACAAATTTTTCTCCTTCGGAGAACTCTCAACCATCTTCAATATACAAATACAACCTTTAAGCCTTCGGGGTCTATTTTCTTCAATTCATTTTGGATGTGATGACGCGTGATGGTTGCAGCTATTGTCAGGAAGCAAATGAAGAAGGAAATCCTTTGTGTTAAACAATAGGGCATCAAATCCAAAATGGCGGCGCCCATGAAACTTAACAGCGAAAATGGGCGATGATGATATCCATTTTTTTTGTACACATAAATGTTATATCCACGTTTTAAAACAATTTGAAATCTAGTAATTATTGCCTACAATTTAGCGTCAATTTGTTGTAAGAGTGGAGGTTCCCTTTAAATTTAATTTGTCTTTCAAAACAGATGGATAATCATCCCAAAGTGTGATTTATATTAGTGGTGTATAGACCCTTTTCATAATGGCGCCCGACAAATTATTCTTTTATTCTTATGATAATGAGCCCTACTAGCCTCGTCAGCATGTGCAAAATTCAATAGAATTTTTTCATTAAAGTGAGGTTAGTAGGGCTAATTAACACATATACAAAAGAATAATTAAAATCGTCCGCCATTATGAAAAAGGTCTATGTTTGTGTATATATGTTGAGTTCGTTAAATCACATCCTGTCTCATGAAATACAACTACGATCTTCTTCACACGTGGTCTAGGATTCTCAAATACGCCTTCTTGACAGGTAGGGTTACCTCCTTTTTTATCCCAGATCCCTAGACAACATGCAGCGTTTTCGATTTTGCAGTGCCTACATTTATACAACATTGCCTTTTCTCCTCAGATGATGATCCTTCTATTTTGTTATTTCTGAAGAGTAATGGGCCTCATGTTGCAAATTTGTGGAACGAAGTCCAGACTAGCCTTAGATTGGAAACAAGTCACCTCAAAGAAGTCTCCTATGATCGTAATGATAAAAATCTATCCGAAGACATTGTTCAACCAGATCTCGACTCAGAGCTGGAAAGAAGCCCAGATGGAAACAATCAGTTACAACCGCCCACCCTTTCCAAGCGGGTCATTGAACAAGGACGTGAAACAAACCGTCCAACCAAAGAACTACAAACTCTCTATACAAATACTACTTTGAAGACTCATGTGGACAACATCTTTCCAACAGAGAGAACAAATTTGAGTGCAACAAAACCAAATGGAGTTGTGTCATACGCACAAAACATCGCCAAAGACAATGTTAACAGAAGAGGAGTCACTCGTCAAAGCACTGCAAATGTAGAACCAGCCTTGGCAAGAACGATACCAGCTTTAAACCAAAGTATTGTTGACAGTATAGCTACAAACATGGAGGTGCGTTTTGAGGTGTTAGAGGGTTTTCACAAGGCAGTCATCACTTTGCGAAATAAAGGACTAACTCCCATTGAGAGAAATTGGTGGTCCATGTATATGTGTATAACCAAAGGAATGGAACTAGGGCACCTTAATCACAGACCTGAAGGGTCTATATTACCTTCCACAAAATCTTTAAAATTCACTCACTTGAACGGATGCTCCTATAAGGTAGAACCTACAAGGGACTTTGAAACCATATTTCCTGGGAAATCACTAGAATTTACAGTCAACATCGGAAGAACATTGGCCAAAAGTGATGTTGCCCCGAGATGGTACATTTCTGCAGAGGGTTTTGAAGCAAGAACCATTTCTAACACTGCCAGTGAACAACTCAACTTTGTATTTATTCCCAAGAGGAAGTCTTGGGATGGCTTCAGAAACAATGACGTGATTGACTTAGGAAAAGCCCCACTTCTGGTCATCCCAACCCCTGCGCAGATCGTTAAATTGAACGAGTCCAAGAAATTATCGATTGATACTGACTGGGTTGTATTTGGGGAACCCGGACTGGAGGAGGAAACTAGCTTATTGGCAGGTACGCACAGTTATCTTACATTATTATATAAACACCTATAAAATACCAGGTGAGCTTTCGCCGAAAACACGATATTTTCCCACGTGAAAAGATCACCGTTGCTATGGTTACATAATAAATCGCGCCTTTCGCAGCGAAAATTGAAATGGTTTGGTATTTCATTGGTGTTTATGTAATAAATAGAACATTACATGCCCTCCAAAAGTCTTCTATTCTTTGTAAGAGTAACAATTAAAGATGTTATGAAACTCAAGCCACGAAACTGAGTACTTGGACAATGTTTTCAGTGAAGACTGAGAGCAGTTAAACTCGAGACTTAACAGTATACGTAGCACTGAGCTTAGCATTACAACTGAATACAAGCTAACCACCTGCAGGTGCATTCGATAGGCCTCTATTGGATTATAAAGATTTCTGATGCTGTCGAACAGATAATACAGCCCTACAGAATCTGTGGAATCTGTGTTGTTCAAAAGCTATGACGACACGTGAACAATTGACAAAGATAAGACTCTAAGTTCAAAACAAGTAATCCTTCGAATCTGTTGAGAATTAAGACCATCAGCATCAATGAGGATGCTATCAACAAGCACGAAGCTGAACTCTATTTTCAAACGAAGTAAAGAATTCACAGTGTGTGCTACTTTCAACGACTTACCCTGGAAAGGTTGTAATAACTTAGAGCAAATACCACTGCCACAAACTACTTAAGCCATCAATACATCAACGAAATAGACAAACAATAAACAAACAGACATGTTCTACTAACTACAGAACATCGAACATAAAAAGGAAGGATCGATAGGCAACAATCACTGCTATACAATATTTACAGCCGATGACATCATGGCTTAACTCAGCTCATAAAGGCAATTCACTCGACTTTTGTGATGACGTCACCAAAACAGTCTTTCTCATACCTATTCTTACACGGACGATCGTGGTTTACAAAGTTCTGTATAGCCCCTAGGCTCAAACCATTTAGAAAACGGCTAAACTCGAATATGTATCTGATGTCCATCAAGAAACTTTAGAATAAGTCACGTACACTGACAACCTATATTCTCAAAGTTACCTTGATACTGGCAAGTAGCTTTGCCGAGATTTTGTTAATTTCAATTTTAATTATGAAAACAAAACTTGTTCTCAGAGATGAAAATTGCTCTCTGCAGGTAAGCTAAACATAAAGAAATCAATGTCCCAACCAACGGGAAGCAAAGTTGTCAAATTAACAGTGGCAAAATTACTAACAACAGAAGCTGTCAAACAACAATCTGGTCAGCAGTCTACACATGAGTGGTATCACCTTGAAGTGAATGCCACAAGGCAATCAATCAGCATTACAGGGACTGGGAATGCTGGAGTGTTTTATGGTGTCCAGACTCTTCTTGCAATTATAAACGAAAAAGGCGAGGTTCTTGAGGTGTCAATCAAAGACTTCCCTCGTTTTTCATATCGCGGGTTGATGGTTGACGTTGTTCGTAATTTCCAACCCAAGGGTGAAATATTGAAGCTCCTGGATGTAATGGCGATGTACAAGATGAACAAATTGCATTTTCATCTCACGGATAACGAAGGGTGGCGACTAGAAATACCAGGAATCGAAGAGCTGACTTCAGTAAGGAATAGTCAATTTCATCGGTAGCCTCGCAGCTCCTATAAGCTCTAAATTTCAGTGGCGGGGATAGTGTTACAGCCCTATTGTTTTAGGGCTAGGGTCCATTGTTGTGTTGTTTGTTCTTTCGTCTCACCTGAAGGGTGGTCTCCAATCAGATGAGACCTTGTAAGAGCTGCGAGGTGATTTCATAGTTATTATTATTTAAGGGATCGACAACCATGGAGACTATTTTTCTTAACTTCAAGTAAACACTTTTCATTCGTTTTCATAATTTTCTAAATGGAGGCACATTCTGACGTGTCTTAAGGCCAACGCCAACATACGACACGAAAACAAGTATTCATAAACAAAAGCCGAAGGCCAAGGGTGACAGAGGCGTAAGCGAGCGCAAGAGAGTTTGTGCAGCCCATATAAACTAAGGTAACACGATCATACGTAAAACACGAGCGATTATTGAAATTAATGGGCCTGTGCGTGCGGCGGCCTGCTGCTATACAGCCATTCCTAATTGTCAAGGCTTGCTTTTGTGCTGATACTTACGCTCACCGTTACCCTCAAATAGCAAGAATAAACCAGGTTCCAGCCGCCGCGAACTTACGTTTAGTCTGTACTCATTGATGCAGAATTTACCTCTACCCAACTAAGATTTCTTTTTAATCATGGCAAATAACGTTTATTTTCTGATCCGTTGAGGTTGGCTCCAGAAGGTGTCATGACTTACAAGAAAGAACCTGCATCTTCTCTCATCTTGGTTCAGGTCCCGATACTAGCTCATCAGGTACTGGATTCTACACTACAGAAGACTACAGGGATATACTACGTTACGCAAAGAAACGCCACATTCAAGTTATTCCGGAGTTCGACTTCCCGGGACACAGCCACGCAGCCATTAAAAGCATGATGGCCCGCCATGATAAACTGATGCAAGAAGGATCGGAGAAAGAAGCGAAGGAGTTTCTTATTAGTGACTTAAAAGATGAATCACGTTATTTTTCAATACAATTCTTTACCGATGAAACCGCAAATCCCTGTTTGAACTCCACCTACAGGTTTATGAAACATGTCTTGAGAGAACTGATAAACATGCATAAGGACATTCAGCCGCTGAGCGTTTTTCACTTTGGAGGAGATGAGGTACCGGGTAGAGCATGGACAAAATCACCAGCGTGCGAAGAGGTCGCGGGAATATTGGGCTTTCCCTACAAAAGTGCACAAAATACGCACAAAAACTTGAAAGAACACTTCCTAAAGCGACTATCTAATATTACTGCGAAACTGAACATAGCTATAGCTGGCTGGGGAGACTTTTTGTTCGACAAGACAACGCGCACAGTTCTTCCTAAGGAATTTTTTTCAAATAAGGAAGTGTATTCGTTTGCTTGGAGTGTGACAGGTGCTGCGAAGAAAAACAAGGAAATTTCCTTCATGGCTAATAATGGATACAAGGTTCATGTTTTAGTACAATACTTGTGTGGGCCGATATGCCATTATATTTCCCAGGTATTGTTACTCTCCGGATCTTCCCCTCTTTGGGCGGGCAGCTTTTGTCCCGGTCTTTGTACGAAGCTGGGCTACCCACACCAGGTTTAGTATCACTTTTGTCAAATGCTATCTTGCATTTTCACCGTGGCTGCCCTCAAAGTGCACTTTGAAACAAGCAGTGCAAAAGTTTTTAACACTGAAAGCAGTCAGACTTTTTACTATTTTACATACCTTGGTTAGATTTTACCGACCTTCGAGCAAATGGGTTCCGATCACTTTAGACTAGTAGAAAAAATAACCCAAAATGTATCTAAAATCAAAACTTTTGATTACCGTTTGAAGGACTACAACAACAATCCAGGCAAATTTATCGATCTGTTATCAATTTACTTGACGACCTATTTGCATACGAGCAGCATTAATTTTTGCCATGTGTTTGTCTAAGATATCGTTGGTGGAGACTAAAATATGGCGTATAAATTGACCCTAACAGATGCATTAGAAGGCATTCGACGCAAAGAGTACTGATATACCCCTTTGAGAGATTTTTGACCTCAGGAATAGATTGGGTACAGTAGGAGTTGACCGTACCGACAAGTGCTACCCCCAATACATAGTCAAATTTTTCACTCTTGATCTTACCCCAGTGCATATGGGAAACTTACTCCAGAAATCAATACAAGGAACTACGCACCAATGCTCGGTGACGTTCGTATGATGGGAACAACGTTTAAAATGTGTTTTTATTGCAGGTTGTGTTATCAAACCCAGACTACATCTACTTTGACCATCCGTATGAGCCTCACCACGAGGAACGCGGAAAGTACTGGGCGACACCCTACACTGACACACGGAAAGTCTTTGGTTTTATGCCTGAAGACCTCTACAAAGACATCGACGACAGGGAGTTTAACTGCAGTGGCTTGCGATGTGGCGAAGGAAGACAAAACGTTTTGGGTAAGAGAAAGTTTGTCACTGGTTATCTCTATTCAGTAAAACTGAAGTGAAGGCGGTGTAAGAAACTAGGTGAAAAGAGAGAAAGGAAAACAGGCCGGGCTGTATTTCCTAAACAGTGCGGGGAATATTATCTCCAAGCAAACGGGTAGGAGCTACATAAAGGGCTCCCAGGGAGAATGGAATCCCAGGAGAAAAGGAAGGAATCCAGGGAGACTATCCACAGTAATGCGCGAGGCGGAAACTTTTAACATATTCCTCTACTTTCTAAGTTCCGACCCTTCCACGCGCCTCTCGCCTGTAACCCAACAGGGTTAAACACCACAACCCTAATCGACGACTTTACGCTCATCGTCATTATCATTATGCTGACTGCTTTGTTCAAGCCACAATATTCACTCTTTTACGCTGTTGTTTCGGTCATCGTTCTTTTCGTAGGTGTCGAGGCAGCGATGTGGAGCGAAACTGTAAGAAAAGTGGACCACATGCACAACATGCTTTTTCCTCGCCTTCTCGCCTTGGCAGAGCGCGCGTGGCACAAAGCACGATGGGAAGAAACCAGTGATAGGGGTGCAAGAGAACGCGAAAAGTCTCAAGACTGGGCGAAATTCGCAAACACACTTGGCTACAGAGAACTGGGGCGACTGGAGAAAATGAATATTGCATACCGTGTACCTCCGCCAGCAACAAGGTAATTGCCGATCATTGGGTAACAGCCAAAGGAAGTTCATGTTACGGCACCCTACCTCAATGTACATGTAGCGGTCATATATACACAAGAATAAATTAACTTAAAATAAAGAATGGAAAATGAATAACCTGTAAACTGACATATTAAAACAGAAGTTCATGATAAATTCAAAGCAGCTGTAATCTCCTTTTTACGTGACCTCGCTAATGAAAACATTAAATGAGAACAGAAAAAGGCACCCGATATTTTATGACAATCTTCTACCTTAACTCGATCGAGAACCTCCGGTTAATTGTGATTATTTCTTTGCAGGATCGTAGACAAGAGACTTGAAACCAGAGCTGCACTACCTGGCCTCAGAGTTCAATACTCAACAGATGATGGATTAACGTGGAATGACGTCACAAGTAACGTGGAGGTTTTTGGGAAGATAAAATTGAGGACCAGGTATGTGCCTCTTAAGGTAGACTGGTGTTTGTAAATACGCATTTGCTCAGGGTAGAAAAATAAAAATTAACGTAGAAATAGAGATAAAAAACGCTGTACAACATATCGGTCTCTAAAAATAACGCTGGAGGAAGACCCCAATATGAGTTTCAGTGTTTGGTGCTGTAATTGGTTTCATTTGAGCCTGGTGGCTGGATAGTCACCGGTTAGTCACTGTCCCAGGAATATAGCAAAGAGTTACTCGGGCGCCTCACATTCTCTCTGCATATCGTGAAGCGGTGTTCTGATTCGATGGATAGTACCACTTCTATTACTTAGCCTCTTGAACATGCACCGTGCTTTTGAAACAATCCGTCAATAAATTACAGGGGCGTACCTGACTACATGCCAGTTAAGCACGGGATTAAAAGATTTGGGGGGATTTTTTGTTTGAACGGCCAAATTGAAAAAATTATCAATTTTTTTTGTGTTCTCATATTCCGAAAATGCTTGCCGAGAGTGTCATTGATGGCATGCAGCTTCTCAAGGCAGCCGCGCTCCTATACACTGTAGTTTTCCATTGAAGACTAGACTTACTCAATCAGGATACAAAAGACAAGATCTTTTACACCTTCGCCAAAGACTTCACAGAGAGGGTCATTTTTTGATGACGAAATTGTGAGGTGGAAGTCAAAGTGGAAGCAGCTTGCTTCTGAGAAATCGTCAACTCTGCAAGATACTCTGTACCTCACGAATAAGGGGCTGTACCCCAACATCACTGCTATTCTCACAATTATTTTGACGATGCCTGTGTCAACAGCAACTCCTGAACGATCATTCAGTTGCATGTGAAGGGTCAAGACGTACTTGCGCTCTACTGTGCGAACAGAGAGGCTCTCTGGGCTCGCGCTCAGTTGTACATTTGCACAGCGACACGAAGATCGACACAGATAAGGTGGTAATTATTACCAAAGCGTATCTTTTCCAAAGTTGATTTGCCGTTTTTCCCTGCTCAGGATGGCTTCTTGGGCATGCAGCGTTTTCTACCATTCAATTTGCTAGCTCCCTGACTCAGCCGTCTGATTGATAATGCAAGAGAATCTCATGCAATCTGCGGGTCATTTTTTTTAATATTCTTTAACACTAACACTTAAGATATGGATCAGGTCTGTCAGCGTGTTCAAACCCCTTTGTCAACTTTGTTTTGGCGACGAGGATGCGAGATTGCTCAGTAAGTACATCATCCAGCACTAGCTACCCATGACAAGGATTACCACCTCCACCCCCTGTAAGTAGCAACCTTCCAGCCTCGACGCCAAAACAAGGTTGTGCATTAGAAATCACATCACTGTCAAAGGGATTCGGATAAGTTCCGAAAAGACTGACGAACGTTCCATTTATTAATAACAGGTGTTTTACAACTGACTTTCAGAGATTGCTTGACATTCTCACGCAACTATCCGCCAGAAGGCTTATATATGTAGCTGGCAAAATAATGGGAAGAATCTCTGCTATGCCTGCAAAGCCATTCAAGGCAGGGTGGGGGGGGGGGGGGGGCAGCAAACATGCAGGACGTTTTCGGTTTATCAAATGATACGCTTTGGTAATTTATTGGCTTCTTCAAAATCATGGTGCGTGTTCAAGAGGCTAATAATAGCAGTGTCAGTCACTCGTTCCTGTGGTTGCTATTCATTTTCCTTCATTTTCCACAAAGGTTTTTACTGAACCATTACTAGTTTGGTCACGGCATTAACAAATTAAAATAATCCTCACAAACCCACCTGAAACATGTTGGTCAACAAAAATAAAACCACCTTTGTCAAAACAAATTTCACAAGACTACCAAAGAACTTAGATCCTGATAATCGTTCCTTTTATTGTTAACTAGTTATTTTGCTTTGAAGATCTGCTAATGGTCGGCGAATGAGCAGAGAAGTTGAAGTAGAGCCCCCGACACCTCCCCCAACAAAAAAAGACAGCTGAAAATCCAGAGGACAAGAAAAAACAAGACAGTCTTGTAAAAGCGAACCGAGAAAAGGCATCAACATTGGCTAAACCCAAAGAAACTGATTCGAGATACCAAATCGCAAAAGAAAAGCAAGACAAAAACGCTAAATCCGAAGAAACAGGAAGTCAACAAGGACAAAATCAGGAACACATAGGTCCCTCTTTTGTATGGCGCTGTATCGGGTTCAAAATTCAATTCTCTGTGAATTCTTGATTTCGTCTATATAAATGCACCAAAGCTTTCAATAAATTTGCCAAAAGTTTGAACTCATTGAACTCTTGAATTCATCGAATCATGAATCCATCGAATTTCAAACTCATTGAACTCTTGTATTCATTGAAATGCTCAATTCGTCGAACTCTTAAATTTCGTTGAAAAACTGAATTCATCGAAGCTTTAAATTCAGTTAACCATTTGTTACCGTCTCTTGAATTCATCAAAATCCTGAATTATTCGAACTTCTGAATTCATCGAAATACGGAATTCTTCGAACTTCTGAATTCATCAAAATCCTGAATTCTTCGAACTTCTGCCCACCTCGAAACAGTCTGTCGCGTCTATCAAAGCCCCACAAACCCTTGCGAAGCGCTTGCCGTGCGCGCGAAGTTCACCAGTCCGGGATATCCCATTTTTATGACAGGCCTGACTCGTTGTTTCAACCAATGAGAATCCACGTTAGAATCTGCATGTCACGTGTCAAAACACGGTCAAAACAAAACCTCACTTCAAAATGGCGGCCAGAGAATGATTGTTCAAACTTAGAGCGCTCTTCAAGGAACTCGCATGCCAAGAAGTCTAAACTAATACAAACATCGTGTGACGAGTTAAAATACAGTTTTTGGCCAAGAACAATTTAAGACTGGAATGAGCTGCCTTTAGAAGTAATTGATAAACCAAGCATCGGCACCTTAAAAGCAGCTGCTAACATTTATTTTTCATAAACTTTTTGTATTAATTAATTTATCTTTTTTTTAATGCCTGCTTTACGTCCTTGTGATTTTGCAAGTTACCATATGTAGATGTTCACAACGCTTCATTATTATCTCTTTTTTCGAATGAGAAATGACGGAAACAGTTGAAAGTTATGGCCAGAGCAGTGATTTTGTGACCGGACCGGACAATAGCGAGAAGGTTCCCAAAATACGTCCACGATCTAGTAGTAGTGCTAGTAGCTGCAGTGTGATGGACGACTTGGTCAGTTCCATTATTGTCCTGGACACTTTCTAACAAGATTATCACAGCTGATATGACTTGCACGACCTTTGTACTAAATGACGGTTTATCTGCTGCAATCGGAAGGTCACAAAGTCCGCAGTGTCTACATTCCCACCATACTGGAATCTTCTTGAAAGATCTAAAAAGACGATTTCTAAATCTAGCTGCGTATTCTGCCGCGTCCGCCATTGATAACAAACCTTCGCAAGGGTTTGTGGGGCTTTGATGGACGAGCCGGACTGGTTCGAGGTGGGTTTCGTTTTTCGATGAATTCAAAAGTTCAAAGAATTCAGGATTTCGATGAATTCAAGAGAACGGTAACAAATGGTTAACTAAATTTAAAGCTTCGATGAATTCAGTTTTTGAACGAAATTTAAGAGTTCGACGAATTCAGCATTTCAATGAATTCAAGAGTTCATCGAGTTTGAAATTCGATGCATTCAGGATTTCGATGAATTCAAACTTTTGACAAATTTATTGAAAGCCTTGGTGCATTTATATAGACGAAATCAAGAAGTCACAGAGAATTGACACCTTTGAATTTTGAACCCGATACAGCGCCATACTTTTGAAGTTAAAGACGAGCCAAAAGAGAGGAAATCTGAAAGCATTAGTAAATTGTCAAATCAAAGGGATTCTACTACGGTGCAAAGGGCAAAACAAGAAGCTGAAGAATAAACTTAGATAAAATTTTGATTTCTCTTCTACATCAAGTGTTGAATATGACTAAACTTATTAATTTGGAAAATGGTACATCAAAACGATTCTTCTACTGTTTGAAACGTAAAGGACGGCAGCGAAACTGAACCTAAAAGAACAACAAGAAAAGGTTTTGTAATTATAGCTTTTTTTTTCTTATAGCTGATTAGATCTTGTAGATCCTACGTAACAGGGGCACCCAACGACAAGTTTCGGTAGATATCTGTTCGGTGGAGGGTAATTCGCCTTGGGTTTTCGGCGTCGATTAAAGAGTGCACTCGGATTTTCGTTACTAAAACGTGGCCTAAAAGATTCGCAATTGGGAAATCATAGCCCCTAAGGTTTTCGGAAAGGTCGTAATTGCGGTTTTCGGCTGTCAAAAACGTCAACTAGCATTTTCGGAAAGAAAATTGTTCCCTAGAAAGTTCGTGGAAAGTTCATTTCAGCTTGCATTTTCTCAAAGGAAGATTTTGTTCCCTAACATTTTCGGGCAATTAAAATTTCAGCTAGGGAATCCGAACAGATGAACTTCTTCTAGCTTATGAAAACATCACTTAAAACAGACTTCAAACACCGTAAGGTACTTAAAAATGGCTTTCTACAGCTCTTAGTTGATTCGGCTCGTTGGGTGCCCCTGACGTAAGCAAGCAACATTATGGTTGGCGGTCTTTTGTTCATTTTATTCATAGTGTTAACATATGGGAATGACTAGACTAAGACACCAGGGTTTTGCGTAGTTGATCTTGCGCATTTGATCATTTGGGCATGGAAAATGAGCTCGGGATTTCTACCGCGTGATAGCTGATGAGAACGCAGTCCGAAGCAGAAATCACCCATAGAAATCGAGAGCGAATAATCTAATTGTTTCAGTGTAAACTGCTAGTCATTCCAAACTAAACAAGTAAATTATCTAAATCCTCCTCGCAGACATTTCGAAAACGTGAAGAAGCAGCCGCCATTTTGTTGACAAGTGCTACTCACCGTCTATCACAGAATAGATAGCGAGTAGCGTAGCCAATAAGAGAACGGCATTTGTGATCGGAACGCTAGTATATTTATACTAATAACAAATAGCAATTGGGCCTGAATGTGTGAAAGACCATTGATGCTAATCAACGAAAATCTCTACTTTACGAAGGTTCACACTGCAAAATTTAGCTTCAGTCTGGGCTAAATATATATTCTTGGCTTGCACGTCACGCAAGTATCACGCAAAAAAAAAAGAAAATCTGTTATCTTTCAATAAATTAGGTAAAGAAATTGAGATAGTGTAGAGGAGTAATAAGTAAACAACGTATCAAAGTTTCAAAATCAAATGAAGAATGATCCTCGCAGTTGTGAACGTAAGTAAAGCAATTGCGTAAAGAAGCCTGAAAAAAATTCGGGACTTCAACGGGGTTTGAACCCGTGACCTCGCGATTACCGGTGCGATGCTCTAACCAACTGAGCTATGAAGCCACCGACGTTGGGAGCAGGTCAATTATGGGTTTATATGTTCCCGTGAAAGAAATGAGTGTGAATGATATATGAAATAAATCATATATGGACTGCGGAAATGAAATCAAATGAAGAATGATCCTCGCAGTTGTGAACGTAAGTAAAGCAATTGCGTAAAGAAGCCTGAAAAAAATTCGGGACTTCAACGGGGTTTGAACCCGTGACCTCGCGATTACCGGTGCGATGCTCTAACCAACTGAGCTATGAAGCCACCGACGTTGGGAGCAGGTCAATTATGGGTTTATATGTTCCCGTGAAAGAAATGAGTGTGAATGATATATGAAATAAATCATATATGGACTGCGGAAATGAAATCAAATGAAGAAAGATCCTCGCAGTTGTGAACGCAAGTAAAGCAATTGCGTTAAGAAGCCTGAAAAAAATTCAGGATTTCATTTCCGCAGTCCATATATGATTTATTTCATGTATCATTCACACTAATTTCTTTCACGTGAACATATGAACCCATAATTGACCTGCTCCCAACGTCGGTGGCTTCATAGCTCAGTTGGTTAGAGCATCGCACCGGTAATCGCGAGGTCACGGGTTCAAACCCCGTTGAAGTCCTGAATTTTTTTCAGGCTTCTTTACGCAATTGCTTTACTTACGTTCACAACTGCGAGGATCATTCTTCATTTGATTTCATTTCCGCAGTCCATATATGATTTATTTCACATATCATTCACACGTATCAAAGTTTCTGGGTTGTGCGATATTTCGAACTCGAGTTATTCGGTAAAGGGTACCACTCAAAATTATAGTGTTTAGTATGGAGACGCCATGCTGGTGTTCCTCTTAGGACCCCAACATGGCGGTTGGAAATCCCTTCGAAACATCTGGAGTTCACTTTGGCTCTCGCAAAAGATTTTTTCTCTCTGCTAAACTTCAAAACATTCGCATAGACACTTATCTTAACATATTGGTCATTCAGCACTCGAAAACACAACGTAAATCGATATTTCGTGTACGTGATATGTTTCTCAGACGCAACCACGATGTCACGCACTGTAAAAAAAATCTAAATTCAAACTGCTCTATTTTCAAAACAAAGCATGCTACCGAGCTGAAAACAGACCAGCAGATATATCTTTAAAATGTCTTTGACCTGATGAAGGTAAAATGTCAAAATTTTTAATTTTAGGTTTTTCTGACGTCACGTGCAAGACAAGAATACATATTTTCATTTTGTTTTATTTTTTTCCCCGATTTATGTTATTCAAATTTGGTGAAACATAGTTTGTTGCAGTCATCCTCACTTTGAAGTTTTAAATCGCTCAAAAAACAATGAAGAACAATCAGGACGGATTAAGGAAGAGATATTCTGTGCGCACTACTTAACTGTGTCACACAACTAACGTGAATTTTTTTTTCACTGGTTTGATGGAGCTTTTAGACAAACCTCAAAAATGTAATGGGCTTTGAAACTTAACATAAAAGATTTATTCGTTTTGAAGATAAAACTATTATTCACCCTCTCAATTATTTTTTCTCTAAATGATGACAGATGTGGATTACGGGGAGAAGTTAACAATCACGAAATTTAAAAAGTGACAAAGGATTTAGTAAATGAAATGTAATAAACGATTTAATGAATGAAAGCATGACCATAGCGTTTGAACTATTGTTTCACGAGTAAAGCTTCTTCTACCAACGCAGTAGCAGGCGGAGACATTTACTATTAAGAAATAATATTTTGTGAAGGGTGAACGTTGACTATTATCATTGGTACTGATTTCTTCAAAAAAGGATCCTACTGAAGCAGTGAGATATAGGGTTGAAATTCCCAACGTCACTGTCACATCCGAAACAAGAAAATGACAGCAAAAGCGAGAACATTGGCAAGTCGTGATATCATCGGGTGAGATGAGCAACTTTTAACGGCTGGTACTTCCATCTCTACAAGCCGGCTATAACGAAAGCCATCTGCTGACCTGTAAGTTTGATAAAAATAAGGGTTGGCGTGGATAGTTATCTTTCAAATAACGTAACATCTTCACTTGTGTAAAACTCGTTCAAGTTTGTAAAAACAAATTCATTCATAGTTATGTTTGACGGTTGATTTAACGAAAGTTCGCTTCACGCACTATTAAGTTCAAAGGCGCAATGGCAAAACTGGTCATGTTTTCTACCGAATTATGACACGATTTTTCGTGATATTTCCTCGAGTATTTGCAGCTCAAGGTCAAGTGTGTTTGAAGGAGGGATATGAAGGATAACTGAAACCTCTTAAAAGCTATCCGGAATATTTGAATGAAATTTTCAGACGAGGACTTTTCGTACTATTTGCAAGTAAGTCCAACCCAATTATAATTGTAAACTTAAGCACTTAAATCGTTTTCTGCCTTACCAAGTTAAATATAATGAAACGAGCACTACATATCCCTAAACGAAATTATTCTGAAAGTTTTATCCCAATAACAAAAACGGGCTGCAGACATACCGTTGTCTTTGTCAGATTAATTGCACGGTAAACAGTACTTACAGCAAGGTGACAAGATGGCAAATCACCTTTCTTTCTCTCACCTGGTTCTCAGTTTGATATTTCCTTCCACTTGTGCATAATCACCAACTTCCCTCCAGGTTTTGCCGTCGTAAGAATACTGGATTTTAAGTCCAGGGAGGACAGCAATGGCCTTCAGTTTGCCTTTATCAACACTTAAAGAAAAAGAATCATTTCTTTCGAGCCAAAACGTTTTCATTACCGTAGCAAGGACAAAAGTGTTAAGACATATTCTCATTTACGCTGTTACTATACGAACTCCATAGAAACATTTCCGAACGGATCCAAAATCACCCAGCTCCCCCTCCCACTCCTTACAATGTTGAGCAAGACTACCCAAAATAGTAAAACAAGGACTGCGACTACTAAATGTTTCAAGATTTCCGACATTGGTCTGGGGGTGGGGTGGGGGGTACAAGAGCCGCTTTTGGTAAGGTTATGGTAAAGGAATAACTGGCAGTTACGATAAACAGTGCCACATTTGTCCCAAGGCGTTTTGTTGAACACTTTTCCCAGGGCAATCTATAAAAGGTCGCACATGAGTTCTTGTTCCCTGGTATGGGGAAATCCCCTAAGAGTGCGCTTCTTTGCGTTTTAAAGTGTTACGCTTACAACTACCACGTGCCAGAGTAGTTCAACAAAGAAACGTCGGTTTTGAAACCGTTCAAAACTGTAACTCAGGTTCTTTCCCCATCAAAAAAGAAGAGAATTCTTGATAATTTCATTGCCTTTTAGAAGCTACCACAGAAGGATCAGTTAGGAAGAGGTGAATACCCCCAGAACGTTGTAGAAGACAAAATCTAATTCCCCGAATTTCAGACCTGTTGTCGGCTTAACGAAAATGTTAGGCTGGCCTTGATCTCTCTCTTTTACCGACGTATTTACCCCTCCAAAAGTGAAAGGTATGGCTTTTCCAGTGTAACGAAGAACTGGGGTGACATTCCCCACAGAATGACAGTTGACAGTTTTGTTTAGTATTAAACGTACACCACACTGAAACTTTGTTTTCAGCTTATCATTTAGTGCAGCGATGATTTACGTTTGGGAAAAAGATCAAACATGGCTAATTTGATTTCTTTAGTGAAAAATTATCACAGTTTGATCGTGAAAAAGGTGGGTATAATATTAATATAGCAAATGGTAATCTGCAATTGAGCAACGAGAAACTCTCTAGGAACATCTGAGAGACATCTGACGGACATTTGTCAACCATCCCTTATTGGTGTACTTTAAGTTCAATAAAAGGTAATGCATTGTACTTTAACGTAATGCAGCGTGGGTTCCAAATTCACGAAATAATTTGTCAAAACCTTAGCCATCGATTCTCAAGACCTTTTCAGACGATAAAGGCTTAGAAGATTAAAAAACTTGTCCTAACCTAGCTCCTGGAGGGGGTACACGATATGCCACACCCATCTTATCCATTCGGTCCAGCTCCCTGTATCCCAACGCGTTCGCGAATTTTACCCAATCGTCAGCCCTCTTCGCATTTCTGTCCTTTTTGTCGGTTATGTCTTCCCAAGGGGCCTTATGCCACGCGCGTTCGGCCAAAGCTATCATGCGAGGAAATATCATGGAGTACATCTGGTCAGTGGTTCGCACCGTTTCTGTCCAGAGATGACCTTGCACCCCTAAGAGCAAAGAGGAATTGGTTTCATGCGTTTCTCGTGAGTCTCAAGCGCCATTATGCTTAGAATTTGGAGCTAAACGCCGGTACTAATGGCCCGAACCTTGTCTCATTTAATTCATTGGATTGAGGAAAGGCTTGTTAGTAAACTTTCCTCAACTTATTTTCTGTACATACCAACAATGTTTCCTTTCTTAACCAGGGTAGGACAGGCTCCTTGAGTCTTGCAGAGCGTTTCTCTGGTCAGCGGCTCACCAGAACGTTTCTTCTCGACGTTTGCAAACAGATCAGCTGGCATAAAACCAAACACTTTGTGAGTATCTGTGAATCGCGTGGCCCAGTAGTACCCACGCTCTTCTGGATCAGGCTCGTGAGGGTGGTCGAAATATAAATGGGTAGCCTGGGACATAATCACCTAGAAGAATCACAAATTTGCTTCGGTTAAAGCAATAATTATACAGCAGATCAGTAAACTCTATAGTATTGGCCTAACTATTATATTTTAACTGTCCACCGATGATTAATTAATGATTAATTGGACAGTTATTAATTGGACACTGCTTGTCCTTGAAATACCTTGCCTGGACCCAGTAGCTGTATAATTAATAAGCAAGAGGACTACATGCTTCCCTAATTTGGAAAGAATTGGATTCAAAAAATTCCTCTTACATGCGAAATTGGGCGAGGTCGCATTTTGCCGTCCTCGGAATTGCTGTCATCCAATTATTTCCAAATTGGACAACATGTAGTCCTATTACATATACTTATGTATTTTTAAAGGTATATAAACATCTGGAGAACTGAGGGCTTTCCACCTGAAAACAGCATCGCTATTGCAGGGTGACCGCTATTACATTACTAATGAGAAAGTCTATTAGTGGAAGTGTTCAAAGTTAAATGGTTGGAATTAAGGATTCACAAGAGTGGTTTTTCTTTTGTCTTATTCTCGTAAAACAACAGTTATCAATGCCTTAAGTTTAAGATACCGAACCACAGTCACTGGATGGGAATCAAGGGACCCAGATCTGGAATGTTCACTTGGTGGAAGGTGAACGCCACCACCACTGCAACATCCTTAATTGAAATTTAACTAAAGGGAACTGAAAAAAAGCCTCTCTTTTTTAAGCTACAGTCATGACTTGAATAATGGTCTACTCAGTTTTGTAGGGTGAGGGGAGATGGTAGAAATTGAGCGCAAGGATGAGGCACGCGAGAAAAATTATTTCAATGGACTTATTAATGGTTAGTTGGCAGTTGAAACAACATCACCCCATAACTGCTAACAATTCCCAACACGGAGTTCGAACGCACCCAACATGGATCCAATAGTGGAGGATGTTAGGTCGGTGAACATTGTTGAGAGCGTTTGCACGGCCCTTTAAGAGGTTGTACCTGATAACCGGCGTTTGCCAGTTCATAGGCTCTTTTGCCGCCGCCCCACTCCCAGATGTTATTCCAAGCGTATCCGTAAACGTTTGTATTCCTCATTAACTTGCGGTCATAAGGGACATTGTTTACATCCATGAATCCATCTTCCCAGCCAGCGAGATCAAGGCTGTAGTTGGATGTAATGTTGGCAACGCGCTGTACAAAATAAACCTTCAGTTCGTCAACAATTTTTCCGCCAGACGTACCCAGTCCCAGTCTCTGAACAAGGCTCCCGCAAGCGGTAGAGTTGGTCCAAGCCCCGTGCGCTACTTCGTCTCCGCCGAAGTGAAAGACGGTCAGCGGTTGTGTGTCGTTGTGCATGTTCACTACAGCCTCGACCAGGAACTCGACGAAATTGTAGGTGGATTCTATGCAAGGGTTAATAGCATCATCGCTATAATATTGAATAGATAAATATCGCGAAGTGTCATTTCCCTCAGATAACAGATACCTCTCCGCCTCTGCCTTATTTCCCTGGGCTGATAATTTGTTGTATCGTGCCCGCATAGCTTTAATTGCGGCATTCCCGTGCCCTGGCATATCGAATTCAGGAATAACCTGAATATGACGCTCATTTGCATAGCGGAGGATTTCCTTGTACTCACTGACCGAGTAGTGGCCTGAACCTGAAGTGGTAGAGTTGGGGCCAGAACCGAGTTGAGACAAAATGCACTGTTGGTCGTTCAGATCAAAGCATCGTTTACTGCCGACCTAAAAATGAGCAAGAATAGAAAATTAGGTAAACAGTGTATAGTTATTGCAAGTAGCAGACAAACCGATACAGAAAGTTTTATTAGGGTATAATTAATAATAATAAATAATAATAATAATAATAATAATAATAATAATTCTATTAATTTCTATAGCGCATTACCATGACGCAATGATCTAATGCGCTTTACAACACTGGCCGGGGGACTTTTGCCAGACTGCTTATAACGCAGTTTACAATTAATGAAGTTGAGTTATGAGTGCCCCCGTAATATCAATATCAAATTAAGACAGACACTATGGGTGGTCACTGCCAGAGTTTTGTTAAGTCCCTAGTGGTTCTTTTACGTCCCACAGAATCAGAGAATCCACATATTAAGAACGTAATAAATGTCCAGGAACCGGAGCGACTTTTATCGAGTATGTAAGTTACAATAACATTGTATCGTTAAAGTTGAATTCGTTATTGTTATTTTCCTTGTATCGGTAACTATAACATCACCTTATCCCTATTGTCTTTTAGCTTGTTTTTGTATTGTTTGTTGTTCATGCTTTACCTTACCTCAGTAAGTTCCGGTAATCCGGGAATCTCCAGCCTCCAGCCCTCGTCATCAGTCAGGTGAAAGTGAAATTTGTTTAACTTGTACATCGCCATGGTATCGATTAACTTAAGCACGTGATCCTTAGGCACAAAGTTGCGCGCAACATCAAGGTGCATCCCTCGGTAAGTGTACCTCGGAGCATCTTTGATTGACGCTTTAGGAACCTCGCCCGAAGAGCTTTGTAACCCCAGCAGAGTCTGTACGCCATAGAATACACCAGCTGGACTCTTTCCTGTTATAAGGATTTAAAACATTAAAGCGATTGATACAACAGTGTGGAAATCGTACAAATCTGATATTAGCTGCAGACGCGACATACGAAGCAAGCCCTAGGCCTGTCTATTCCATAACCGAGTCTGGCTTGAGTAAGGAAGAAACGGGAGGTTTTTCCTACGGCAGTGAGGTAGCGTGGTGGAGTGGTTATGGAGACTGACTTGAAAAGAAAATTCAAGTGGTCCTTGAGGTAGCCCAGTATTATCTTCTATGGAATACGGTATTTGTTCTTCCTGTAGAAACTACTATATGCCTTAGAATGCTTAACATTCGTTCTGTAATTCATACCAGTCGCGACTTATGTCGCCTTCCGACTCACACAAGTAAAATGTGCGCTTGGGTTGCTTGTCAGTTATGTCGCACCCCATCGTGATTTGTGCCATTTAAACTACAATAGGCTTGCACGGGAGTCGAACCCATAACCTCAATGATATTGGTGCAGTGCTCTACCAACTGAACTAACAAGCCCACTGGGAACTAGTCACTTTCTGGGCGAGAGACGGACAAATAAATGGGAATATATGAGAATCATATATTCGTTTTATGCTACAGACGTAAATAAGACAGACGCATTTAAAGTTTGACGGTCTTAACATCTACTGTTAAGTGCGTCGTTTAGACGCACTTAAGAGACGACTTCAACATCTGCGACGTTAAATGCGTCTAATATAAAAACGGGACGATCTAACTTTAGCCCGGAACTCCTTTGTTAATCAGCACTTCGTTCCTTCCTTGCTCTGTTGGTCGCCACGGCACACAAGCCAAGTGCTTCAGCCATATCTATTTCCTCGTCCATGACACCTGAAAAAGCCTCTTCCTCGACTGATTTTCGTTGTCAAAAACATTTGCATCTCCATTTCTTGTCTTTCTTGACGATGTCGAGAATTAGACTTCAGAAGCTGCAACTCCGCCATGTTTATTTCTTCGTACATTCACGCGTTTGGCGCCGAGTTTACTCGTACCTCCTCCGAGAATAGAACCAGTCATTTTTTTAGAAAAATCTTGTTTTTTCTGTTAGATCGTCTACTTTTGTGCGTCCCGTTTCTCGTCTAAAACGTTAAATGCGTCAACTAAGGCCCCGTCCACACTAATTCGTTGTCATTTGAAAACGCATACATTGCGATGCGTTTAGGCCTTCAGTCCACACTAAAACGCTCAGTGTTTTCATCGAAAACGCATCGATTTGTAAACGCTCTTGAATGTGGATCCAAATGGAAACGCATACATATACCGGTTGTAGTGTGGACAGTCAAAAATGCATCGAAATGAAAACACTTACGTCATCCGCACCACTCAAGTTGTACCCAGGCTTCGCGTCCTTTCTAAATCAAACATGGCGGATGCAAATATGTTTTTCCCGATGCTACTAGCAAATTTAATAGCTTGTTTGGAGCTTAACCTGGCCCTTATCTTGGTTTTCATAGTTTAACCTATGTCACACCATGTCCTGTAGAGTTTTCGATAGTTTTGGACAGCTGAAAACGCTGCCAAAATGGTAGTGTGGACGCGGGTCTATTAATGTGTTTTCGATGACACCAAAAACGGATACTTTTGAAAACGCATTAGTGTGGATAGTTGAAAACGCTGCGAAAACAGTAGTGTGGACGCGAATCTATTGATACGTTTTCGATGACACCGAAAAATGATACTTTTGAAAACGCATTAGTGTGGACGGGGCCTAAAACGATCGAAAACGCTGAATAAGATGGTGCGACGTAGGTTAAACGATATGCGCATGCTCGAAAGAGACGCGAAAAGCATGTTTTCATCCGCCATGTTTGATTTAGAAAGGACGCGAAGCCTGGATACAACTCACGTTGTGCGGATGACGTAAGCGTTTTCATTTCGATGCGTTTTCGACTGTCCAAACTAACGCAATAGGTATGCGTTTACATTTGGATCCACTTTCGAGGGCGTTTTTCAAATTGAAAACGCTAGCGATTTAGTGTGCAAGGAAGGCCTAAACGCATCGAAATGTATGCGTTTTCAAACGAAAAGGCCTCAGTCTCAAAATATGAGTATTTGTTTCGCTGAAGACTTATTTAATTAAGACTTACCAGTGATAGTGATGGCGTTTTTGGAAGGGTCAACTTCAAGGCTGTACGACTCATGCGCGCTAGGAAACTGCTGACCGCTCTTAGTTGGTACAGAAACATCTCCCGTGACAAGTTTGATTACTTTGCCCTCTTTTGGTAACGTGGTCACAGCAAGCTTGAGTTTGTCTGTTAAGAAAAAAAAGATTAAAGAAATAACAGACAAATGGATAAACTAGAGTTTGCGGGCAGGTTCTTCATTCTCTCTTGCAAGTACGACCTTAGAGGCAGCAAAACCGTCAATTCGAACCCAAACCACACTAGGGGAAGTAAGAACTTATGTCGGCCAGTCTCCATCACTACATCACAGTATGGTTTAAGCTTTTCTCATGTATATAGCTCTGAACAAAGAATACAAGGACGTGCAGTCAATCTATTTAAATACCTTACGATATAGCATATAAGAGTGCGAATACAAACAAGAGGTAAATACAAGAGCTTCTAAGTTCCGCTGAGTGTTAGCATCTACAGGGCCCGCGGAGCAGTTTTTTAAAGCGGGGAGCCGCTCCCGCATTTTCAAGTGGGGGAAGGGGACTAACTCTAAAAATAATTAAAACGCATATAATTCCGTTTAATTCATAACAGGAGCACTCAACGAGCCAAATCAAGCAAAAGCTGCAGAAAGGCATTTTGAAGTACTTTATGGTGTTTGAAGTCTGTTTAAGGTGGTTCAAAACAGTTTTCAGTGCTTTCTAAGTCGTAGGTTTTGATGGGTCACTATAACCACACTTTATCAGTTGATACTACAATCATGGTATCCCAAAGCTCCACAATCATTGGGGAGCACGTTGTTATCATTTTCGTGACGCTACATGTTACCATAGCAACAGTATGACCTGCTAAAAACACCCTCAATTTTAGCTTAAAAACGGGCACGATGAAATTTTTTATTGTTATCGAAATTTAATAAGCAGGATCAACGCAACTTTTGGCAAAGTTTAAAAAAATTCTGTACATGGGGTTCAGAGCCACCTTAACTTTTCGAAAATTTAAGGTAGCTCTGAATCCCATGTACAAAATTTTTTAAACTTTGCCAAAAGTTGCTTATTATCCTGCTTATCAAATAACAAATTTTACCGTGCCATTTTTGAAATATAAGTACTTAAAGCTAAAATTAAGGGTGTTTTTAGTAGGTCATACCGTTGCTGTGCTAACATATAGCGTCATGAAGATGATAACAACGTGTTCACCAATGATTGGGCAGTTTTTTGATACCATGATTGTAGCATCAACGGATAAAGAGTGGTAATAATGTCCCATCAAAACCTACGTCTTGGAAAGTGCTGAAAACTGTTTTGAGCCACCTTTAAGGTGATTTCCAGTCCGTACTGCGCAGTCTCAAGAGTTTGTTTACGTTTTTTGTTTTGTTTCATGTAAGACGTCACAAAATGTAATGTTTCGCAATCACTCACGTGAAGTAAATTCAAACTTTCATGTCAACCGCCATTGTTGATGCAAAGGTTTATGCTTCGTTCTTCCCGATATCACCAGAGAAAACAACTTCGTAGCTGTAAAAATTAAAGAAACAGTTGGGAAAAGTTTTAAATTGCCTCACCTATAAGGTAAGTGGTTCGTAACGAATAACATCGATTTGAATTCCAACGAGTGAGACTCACAAACATTGGGATGCTGAGACTGCGCAGTACGGACTGGAAATCACCTTTAAGGTGGTGTTTTCGTAAGCTAGAAGAAGTTCATCTGTTCGGATTCCCTAGCTGAAATTTTAATTGCTCGAAAATGTTAGGGAACAAAATCTTCCTTTGAGAAAATGCAAGCTGAAATGAACTTTCTACGAACTTTCTAGGGAACTATTTTCTTTCAGAAAATGCTAGCTGACGTTTTTGACTGCCAAAAACAGCAATTACCTGAATTACGGCCTTTTCGAAAACCTCAGGGTCTATGATTTCCCAATTGCGAATCTTTTAGGCCACGTTTTAGTTACGAAAATCCGAGTGCACTCTTAAATCGACGCCGAAAGCCCAAAGCGAATTACCCTCCACCGAACAAATATCTACCGAAACTTGTCGTTGGGTTATATTTTATTAACTCAAAAAATCAGGTGCTATCCTTTTCTACACTTTTCAACTCGATTCAGGGGTTAGTGACAAAATAAACTTTGTAATCACACTAAATGAAATCTGTGAACGAAGGTAGAGTACATTCATAACTTTGGTTTCCTTTATTCGCTTACTGTCATGAAATCGGATTCTCTGAATGTACCGAAAATTCCTTTTTCGATTGTCGTTACGACCAAAAATCATTTGCCACGTCAGTAAGGCAAAGGTTGTCTGTTCTGTCTTTTTAAGTGTTTAGTACTCTAAGATTAATGAACCTTTCTTGAGTCTTTTCTTTGAGCCTTTCTTGAGTAACTCTTCAAGAGTTACTTTCACAGACAACATAGAACGCATACTTTAAAACGCACCTTATGTCTAGAAGTTACCCTAAGAAAATTGTGGAACAGATACTCTCAGAAGTTAACTAAGCCGACAGAAAAACAGCTCTCACACAGAAACAGAGAACGCACAAGGCACTTCCACCCTTCGTGACGCAATTTGAGCCATCGTTACCATGTTTGAAAAATATACTAATGGTCTAATAGCATCTAATACAAGAACAACCATTACTCAGAGAGATATTCAAGGAACCTCCCTTGATTTCTTATAAGAAAGGAAAATCGCTTAAAGATATGCTTGTTAAAGCAAACATGACTATAAATAGCATTCTGGGCGATGCCAATGAGCACACAGCAGGAATCGCGTTGGTCTGTCAACCCCATTTTGATCACCAACAGAAGACTAAGTGTATGAATTGTAAGAATAGTGGTTTTAAAATTTATTCTATCAGACAGGATCGATAGGAACCAATCATAAAGTTGGATGTTTTCGCGCGAGGTCCGCCACCTTTAGCTAAGCACTATTATCCCGTGAAAGTAATTTTTTGGATATGTCTTTTACTTAATTTGTTATTTTTTCCGCAAAAAGTGGGGGGGCCCTGGCCTCCCCGGCCCCTCACCCTGCGCGATCCCTGATCTAAAAGATAAAATATACGCCTGGACCTAGGGAAAGAACAAGCGTTTATTGTCGTCGTCATCGTCATCGTCATCGTCATCATCATCATGTCATTGTCATTATGAACACCATCGTTGTAACCAAGGTTACGCAGAGCCCTGGTCTTTGGCTAAAACCAATTTCAAATCCTGTATTTGCTATTAAAGCCTGTACCTTTCAGTGGAGTAGCCTCATTTTCTAATCCCGCCTGAATAAACACTGTCCAATCTGACTCAATAACCACGTGACTCTTAGTATCGAAGGACATTTCCACCGGGGTAGGGATGACGTGAGTTTGTGCACTCTGCAGATCTGATGTGACGTACATAGCATAGCGCTCCTCAGGGGTGTAAGGATTGTACACGTCTGTGACAAAACGTTTCCATTTTTCTTTCGTGTCAAAATTCCCGACAAACCTGAGCTCTTCATCGTCGGTATTCGTTATCACTCGAGGGTTCAAACCTTTTGCCGTAACATACCACCTTGGCATGACGTCCGTTCGAGCTACGGACCAATAGTCAGCCTGAAATTTGAATGTAAAAGAATCGCCGGCAGCAATGTCTTTAAAATCGCTCGTGGTCTCAAACTTGTGAAGGCAGCCGTTAATATGGGTCAGACGAATGCCGTAGTTCCCAGGGATTACGTAGCCGATGGGGTTATGCTTCAAATGCTTTGATTCCATCATCCTGATATTGCAGAAGTACACTGCCCAGTCACCCTTCTTGATAGGGGTTTGTCCTGTGTTAGTGAGAGTAATCTGTGACAGGAAGGTAGGCTCAGATTTGAGGTTGTCGAGTACATCATAACGAATTTCCATGTTGTTGGCCAAGTAGTCAATGTCACCCTGAACAAGACCTAGAAAATTTTTCAACTACGTTAATAACAAACCAAGAAGTGATAGCAAAGTAACTATAGTCATAACGAAAGTAGGTAGATTTTGAGCTCCATTCTGAAAGATAAATAGGATCCTTTCAGTCGGAAATCGAAGCTATGTCCCTTTGCGCACCGGTCGACTACTCCAGCCACTGAGCCACTGGTAACTGGTGACGAACTTGACCATCGTTTTTATGCTCATATCATGACCGCCAAATCATTTTAAGATTTACTAAAAATGTTGGTTCATTTGCGATCAGGATGAGTGGAATAATTGCTTCAGCAGGTGTTAATAATAACGCTAGGACTTTCATTCCGGTACATTGACCACAATTCTACACTAGGTTTTTAGCAAATAATAGGAGTACGAAAAGGTTATATAGGTATGTTCGGCCCCAAAGGGTATGATTTTTTAGCCGTTTTGGTCTGAAATAGGGTATGGTTTGTGCACCCTAGTCTTGAATTGAGCGTTTTTTAGAAGAAGCTACTTCTTCATCACTAGGCGATAACACCATCAACAAAAGCCCTTTTTTGTCTTTTAATTATGTTTACTCCAACTGTGAACGTGAAATGGGTCTGAAATAGGGTATCAAAGTTTTGGTCAGGTCTGAAATGGGGTAGAGAAAATCGCAGATTTTGGTCTGAAATAGGGTAAGGGTTTCAGGAAGCGGGCCGCACACCCCCACCCAAATTTTGTTGGAGTAACCCCCCTGGGACTTCGGCATGAGTTTCATCCTGTTACTTTCGTACTGGTCAGTGCCACAATCTCCATCCGGCCCGGAGCGAAACTCCCTCAGGAATCAGACTGCATCAATGTGAAAACTTTGATCCGGAGTAACGTAACCCAACGCGCCTGTGCGTCCCGTGCTCATCTCTGGTCGCAATTTTCGCGCTCGCTCGCATATTTCCCTCACCTTACCATACATGTCCAATACTCTGACATAATGAGATTCATAGTACGTCACAATAGACATCACAAAGTGTCACAAAGTGTCCCGTTCTTCATGTGTCATAAAACTGTTACGATTTTGTTAAGAAATATGGTTTGGGGACACTTTGTGATGTCTATCACAAGGTGTCATGAATCTCATTATGTCGGAGTACTGGACAACCCTCCACCTTACTATCCCTAAGAAAACTGAGGGACAACTCTTAGTCTGATGCAATAATGGGCGGTGTAATCAGTTCCCTTATAGGCTAGGCATAAATAGATTGTGCTTGGCAACTTTTGAGCAACTTTTAGCGTTTTCAGCAACTTTTTGTACTGCGAGCAAGCTAGAGCAACTTTTGCCTTCCTTGGCAACTTTTGAGTCAACAAATAGTTAAAAACTGACCAAACCATCATAAAGGTCTTTATTAAAAGGTTTTTATTAAAACTTGTCAAAACTAAGGATGCCGTACGTTCTTACAAATAATTTATAAAATAACTCGTGCACCCATGAACTGGACAGCAGTTATCTAACGGGCACTTACATCCAGCGGTTATTCGCTCTAACAATAGAGCTTCCCGCCCGCCATCTTGGTATTTGCTGCAGTGCGAGGCATCACAATTAGAAGCTGCAATGACTGACGAAGAAAATCAAAATAATACAGATACTGGCCCTACTGAGGTTACCATAGCCGCTGGGGCAACTCCTAGTAGTCAGCACTATGATGTCTATTTCAAACATTGTGAAACGTCATTAGAAAATACTTTCTATTATTAGTTACGTTGAGCTTAAAGATTATATTGATCACAACAAATGATGTTAAATTACACATACAACGTCATGTTTTGAGTAGTAATCTAGAACAAAATGACTTTCAGAAGTAAGCAACTTTTCTAAATTTGGGTGGCAACTTTTAAATTTTTGAGCAACTTTGGAGCAACTTTTGGGTATTGTCAAGCAACTTTTGCTGGATTTACTAGCACAATCTATTCATGCCTATTATAGGCCATTCCGGAAAATACCGTAATACTCTTTGTTCGTCTACCCACATTTTGCATAATCATTGTTTTTATTTTCTCTTGGGACCATTGTAAGTAATTTGGGTGGACAAACAAAGAGTATTATCGTATTTTCCGAAATGGCCTCTTGCTGCTGTCACGCCTATTGACTGCAACTAGTCTTGCGTGACTTTAGAAAAACTCAAGTTTAGTCACGCGACAATGTTCATTAACGACGAAGTAATTTCCATAGAAACACTGCATCGACAACAACATGAATGTAAAGAGGAAAGAAAAGTGCTGATAATTGCTTTGAACTGATCAAATAACCCACGAATAATTTCCTGTATTGGTGTTTCACGCCGGTAAAAGGTCAAATGATCCAGTAAGAGCTGATATGACAGATGCAGCCGAATGGCGTGTAATATAATCTCCTATCTGTTCGGAAACAGTCGCCTATTGTAGACATTGTGGAAACAAGAGTTGATTTTAAAGGAAATTTCAGAAGGGGAGTGTTAGAAAGGGGACTCATTAGTAAATGGTTAAAAAAAAAAGGATCAAATTTCAAGGAATTGTGCCATAGATATTTAACTAAAGTTTGTAAAACGTCTTGAACAAGCAACCAGCTCAAACGGACAAATGTTAACGATTAAAGATCCTGTAGACCGCTTGTAATTGGTGATATGTAGTTGTTATTCCGTTCCGTGTACGGACGACGGTCGATGGAAATTGCATATTAAAAGATCAATAATCCGAGATAATTTGTAATAACTCAACAGTAGAACCCTTTGACTCCGGAAAATAATCAAGGAAAGCGACTGCTTATCGGGTATTCACATATATAAACCACATTATTGTGAACTGTTCAATGAAGGAGACTCGTCAATATTCAATACTGCAGAATGCAATCCCCCTGCGAGGTCAAAATTCGCAGGCATTTTCACACAGTATGTAAATGCCTTTCAAATTTTTAAATTAGTAAATTATGAAAGCTTGCTGCAGCTAGTTATTCAACTCAACTCACCTTCAGTCAACTGCAGAAGACCATTCATCACTATCACCAAAATAAATGCCATATTTAGCAGCAATTCTTGTTCCTCCCACAGAGGAGACTCGATTGAACCGACGTCTAGCGAAGTGCAGGGGCACTCTTTTGATCGCCACCGTCACATCTATTTTGCAGTGAAGCGTGAAACCCGCGGGTGAGGAGACGGGGCGTGAACTTTACTGGGATACTGTGTGGTGAATCAACCGACAATACCGTAAATCCTATCGGGAGAGGTGGGGGGGGGGGTGGGGGTGGGTACCTGCGGCAAAGAAACAGAAATATGGGCTCTACTATTACTATTAAAAAAAAAAACAGATTGTTGGAAGTCACGTAGCCAAAAGATGAAGAACAAATTATTAGCCTGCGAGCAAGCTCTCTCGGGGTGTGGGGGGTGGAAGGAGGGAGAGCTTACTCGCAGGCTAACAAATTATGTGTGTTCCGAACTTCCTTGGCTTGATTTCAGCTCATTTCCCGAAACAGCGACTGGAAGTGACTGGAAATTTGACAAATGCACAAATTCAGTATTCTTCAGAACGAAGTGGGGTTAAAGTGCATGTGACACGAAATTTTTTATTCCCGTTCTGAAAGTTCAATATCACTAAACAACAAATCGAAAGTTAAATAGCTGAAACCCCGATTTTTCGCTTTCGAAATACCCGCTTCTTTGGGATCAGAATTGTCCCGGGGAATGGGATCTAGTTAACCACAGACGACCGGCGCTTGTGACGTCACAGTGTTATGTTTTGCCTCGAGGTTCTCTTGGCCCCAAGTGAAAATATATAGACACAGAGTTGATTGAAAGAAAAAAAATGTCCCGAGATTCAAGTGATTCGAATCATTCATTTAATTCCGGGTCTTCTTGAGGCTTAGCTGAATGCGAAGAATCGGGAGAAGAAATGGAAATAGTGACTCGAGAGCTTGATCCGTACACAGAAGAACCGCTCGAAAGCGATGGCAAAAGTGTCTTCGGGGAAGACGCAGATGTTGACCTCGATGGCTTGACTCTGGCAGGTTTAGAGGCCGGACTTGAACACAGGGGGGCAGTTCACGAATGGTTAGTGAATTGTTTGATGGTCTTTTTTTCGAATCTCGATTTTCACGTTACTCTAAATTCATTCTTCACTTTTTTGCAGGTGCTAGTGTAAACATTTCAGTGACGAAGCACTAGCAAATGCACTAGAATTCCGTTGTTGCCACAAAGTAACAAATGCCGTTGGCAAGTTACTTTTCGACGGTTCCATCGAAAATAAAAGCCAATGAAGTAAATGGAAGGTTAACTGTATTTTGTCTAGTTTTACCCACTTCAGGGAGGCCATAGCCCAGGTTAAAGGAAGCGGCAAACGCCCTGTACAGCACAACTCAGCGCCGTAGCTAGTAGCTGTGACCTGTCCTGGCGTGCCCGAGTCTGTCATCAAGCTGCACGTGCGAACAAGTTGTTGGGATACATTAGGAGTCAAAGTACCTCCACAAGGCGCACCTTGTATCTTGGCCTAGTGCGTGCGCAGTTAGCGTACGCAACTCAGGTCTAGGCCCCTCAGGCAATTGAATTAATTTCCAAACTTGAAAAAATTCAAAGACGTGCAACCAAATTTATTCTCCATTTACCTTTAATCACAGAAATATCTTATAAAATATCTTTAGATCTACTTCCTGTATGTTATTGGCTGAGCTCCTAGACATGGTATTTTTTTTACAAGGCTACGCATAATCTAGTCCACCTTAGTCCTTCCGCTGTTCCCGTTGTGCGCAAAAGCGCTAGAACGACTCGAGCATCCGCTACTAGCTTTCCTAAAATGTAGAACTACAACATATCAGAAATCTTTTGTTATTAGAACAACCAGGATCTGGAACTTACTCATTGGCAGAATGGACTTACCCTTACTAGTTTCAAATCTCTTCTCTATGACTACTACTCTCGTGCTGTCAGAATGAACTACAATCCGGACAATTCTCGAACGTTTAAAACCATCTGTTTGAAATGCAACTCCACAAGATTTCTAGACGTACCAATAATGTGCTGCATGTAACGTGTTTTTTCTTTCTTTCTTTATATATATATTTTATTTCTGGTCCCGAAGTAATTGGCTGCTTAGCTGTTGCGATGTCCCTGCCAAACGAATTGATTGTAACATTTTTTTGTGTGTGTGTATCAAAATGGCAAAGCTAATAAAATAGAAAATAAAATAGGTGAACCGAGGCGCTTGCCTCGGTAAAAGTTTGAATTTACGTTATATTTTTTCTTCCTTGTGTGTGTCTTACGAAAAATTAAGCAGTCTGTGTAGTTTATTACAGAGGTGAACCATGTTTAGATGTTTCTCTAATAGCTATACATTAAAAACTAACAAAATGAATATTAAAGAGATTTTTTGTACCCATTGCCTCGGCTGCAATATTCGTCTGGGTACAGCCCAGCAGCTGGTCATAACATTACTTTAGAAACAGTTTTACATTGAACTTGATCACTAAACATTACCAACAGTTTTTGGGAATAAACTTTTAAAGAAGCCACAATAGTCACAACAATATGACTCGCACTCAGTCAATTCGACACAAATGCGACGCTTAAATCAAATCTCAAACTTGTTTTAAACAATAGTCTCATGCATGGAAGCTGAAATTGATTTTCCTTGCCTAGAAAAACTGGAACTGAAAGATACTAAGTATCGAAAGTAAATTGCGTTTGCCTTCGTTTTGCATTGCTTCCTTCAGTGATTGGCCGTCAAACCTCGCGCCACTTTGTCACCCATTACCAATGAGAAGCAAAACCAAAACCCATCGCGACTTACAAGCGCGCATTTTCCCGCGCTTTGCGCCGGCTGCATGTAATTACTTCGTATTCTGATTGATTCATTGCACTGTTTCGGTCTGTTGTATTGGCCATAGTAATTCGTTTGGTTTTAGTTTTACGACACTCAATTGAAAACCGCTCTAAGTTTGAATTAGATTCATAACGCTTGTGTGGGTTTTGAACAATTTTTACAATTATTAATCTTGTAAACATCTAGATTACAAGGCGGATGGACTGACGCGCACATGGCGCTAGCGGCCTGTTATGTTTCCGCGCGTCCAGACCCCGATGTTGAGGCGGACATCTTTGTGACAATCGTCGCCTATGATCTGTTTCAGTGTTCAAACTCGATCACTCTGCTAAATCTCGTTTGGTCTGCTGATCTAATAAACAAAAAAATGAGACAAACTGAGAAATGGATCCTGGATCAAGTCAAACTGTAGCCTGAGTATCAGTCTCTTACATCCCCCTACCTCACCCCTAAGGAAGGCCTCATAGACAATGACGATTTGCTACTTCCTTAAAATTACAAAAGCAAGGCTGATACTAAGGGGAAAAAAGTTGACTTTGCGAGACACCAACATGATCGAAACCCGATAAAGTAGGGTTGCCGTGGGGAGCTGTTTCGTTCTATTTGGGACTCGACAGCACGGTGTAGCATAGCACAGTGTAGCAGACTTAAATGACGTCAGCGTAATTAAAAGCGAGCGAAAATAAATTGCATAATGACCCGTTCACCATATCAGGTTCCATACATTGGACCTTCTTAGTCCTCACCACCTATCTCGCCGGAGAGCAAGGAGTCCAAAAATGTCACGATCAGTCTCTCGCAAAGCAAAATGTAGACGGCCAAAACTAATCTGAACATTAAAATACATGGAAAAAACCATGCTGAAAGAAGGCACAGCCAAGCGGATCTGTACTGAAATGCATAGTAGCATTAGTGTTGGCGCTCCATTGCTCATTTACTTTAACTTTGGTTTACAGTGTGAACATGCGCACTAAATAGTACCAACCAAAGTGTTATATAAAGCGATGAGCAGCCAAGCCACTTCAGTACATGATGCAGGCCAGCAAAATGCGGTGAAAGCGTTGCAATCCACATCCAGGCGCGTGCATCGCTTGACCAACGACAAAGCAAGTTAAAATTTTATCGTCCTACCAGAAGAAAATTTCTGTCCGTCCTCACCTTGTCCTAAGCTTTATCTTGCCGTTTACTTTTGTTTCCGGTGTGACGTCATTCCATGACCGGCCGTTATCGGTGGAGTATTCAATCTTCAGGCCTGGAAGCTCAGTTGTAACTTGCAGCCTTTCGCAATCACCTAATCTGCAAATCATCCTGTAAATAGGAATCCCAGTGTTGTGACGTATTATCAGTTATCTAAGTTGGAGTTTCTCATGATCAATGTTTTTGATAATTCGTGTTTAAAGTCCAAGGTTGTTCAAGGTTAGCCCACACATCTGTATTATTCGTAGGCCAAGGTTGGACCTCACATGTGATGTATGTGTTCTGGATTGCTTTGTCTTTTAGTTTGATTGTACTGTCGTAGTGATTTCTAGCCGTGGGCATGTTGGGAAATCTTACTGACCTTGGGTGTGACCTCCTTGAATTGTAGTTAAGCCCTCTTATGTTGGCCATTTTTCTAGTAATTGTTTGTGCGGCTGCGTTGGTATGTTTTGGTATTCCTGAACGAACAGTGTCTAGCTCTCCCAGTTCATCAAATCAGCTCAGCAAATCCAAATATGTCTACTGTTTAGCTATGTAAGTTGCTAATAGATGCGCCTAACTTTAGTGTGAGTGTTCGTGTGTAACTGAGAGAGCGTAAAGCAAGCAGCCAAGGATTAAACCTACTTTGAAGACTCTTGGTACCTCTCTGCCTGCAAGCGAGTATACGACCTTCTACGCGTCTTCGCGCCCCTACACCAGTTAATAAACCTTTTCAGAAACAAGTCTAACTAGAGGCATCCTTGGAGACCCAGGGGCGGAAAGTAGGGGTGAGAGAAACTCAGAAAAGGCGTGAAAATATATAAGGAAATGTAGGAAAAGTTGGCTCGCACAGGGTAGCTCGGGTAGGAGGGTGACCCTTCTACCCGGGACAACTTTTCTCCATATAAACAGGGCCTGAAGAACCCATTGTGCAACGTATCGATCAAGCTATCAGATTCAGTCTCAAACGCCTTGTGGAGATAACAAACCTTGCTTTTGGGGGTGGTACACGGTATGCCACACCCATCCTATCCAGCCTCCTGAGCTCTTTATAACCAAGCGTGTTGGCAAACTTCACCCAGTCATCAGCCATCTCTCTCTCTCTTGCTCCCTCTTCTGATAAATCTTCCCACGATCCCTTGTGCCATCCGCGTTCCGCGATGGCTACAAGACGCGGAAAGATCATGCTGTGCATTTGGTCAGCGGTGCGAATTAACTCACTCCACATGGCCCCTTCAATACCTAAAAGATTAGGAACACTCGACACAGCACGCTTAAAGCCAACCGCGTCAAAGATGGGCTCTCTTTGTGAAGAGAAAAATGAAAAAGGTACACTGGAATGGTCTATATAATACACCATTTTGCTAATGATCAGTTCCTGGTGAATTGTGGGTAGATCCAGTCCTTTGTGGGGGCAAACGGTCAAAATTACAATTTCAAATTACGTCCTAAAATGACCGTTTGCCCCCACAAAGGACTGGATCTACCCACAATTCACCAGAAACTGATCATTAGCAAAATGGTGTATTTACCACCACAAATATCAAGCTATCTAATTCTTTTTAAAGTTTACAAGGAATGACAACACCGTGATTAGAGAGGTTCAAGAATGATAAGAAACTAATGTATAAGAAAATAGCATCCGAAGCCATTAACAGTAACAGTATAAAAAGATTTATTTAAAAAATAATTTAGGGACTTTACGGTATTTACCAAGAATGCTTATCTCATCTGGTGGTGAATATTCAAAAATCTTCCTGCTATCTGAATATGCAGTTGCCCAGTTGAATCCTCGATCTTCAAAGCTTGGTTCCGATGAGTGATCAAGGTAAACAATATTAGAAGGTAATAACACAACCTAAGAAGAAAAGTCCAATACAATACAATTAAGATTCTTCAGACCATCTTAAGATTCTTGATTCTCGATTTATTCACCAGGCTTGAAACATACTCCCTCAATTTCTCTCATTCCGCATATGCCAGATATCAGCATTCGGAACGCAGCAGTGTGTAGGACGTTTGTCACCATAAATCTTTGTTAATGGTAAGGCCGTCATGCATCTCCTCTCTCTCAATGATAACGCAGCCCCAACTAGTGTCCTTACATCACAGCTCTTGAGAGAGCTTGGATTTCTTTTCCCAATTATCAGTTTATCAATGCCACTAAAAGAATTCATGCTAACAGAGGTTACTCAGTGCAAGCCAATACAACGGAGCTGTGCAAGTTTACAAGTCAGTTCCTTCTGGTTAACAGCCTTTAGGTGCAAAAAAATATGGCATTTTTCAGGGGTTCCGCTGGGGTGAGTAATCCTCTGTGTGTCATCAAGTAAGCTGAAGCCACTCTAAGGGCACTAAGGCCACAAGGTAGCGGGCATTACCCCTTAAATCTACCAAACCAAAGATTGAGCCCAAGCATTAGCAGCCATGGACAGCTGTTTCGGCCTTGTTAGGCCTCATCAGCATGGCATAGCTAATGCTCAGGCTTAAGTACCCACATATCAATAAAACAAGCAATGAAAACGTGTGTGTCAGTCGACTGAAGTCGCATCAGATGGGAAAATGAATACCAAGAAATAGGCATAAATCCCTACGATACCTACTAACTTTATGACTGACGTCCTTCTATTCTGATTTGTTTTCCCCAAATGACACAAAAGTTCTCACATAATGTTTGTGCGCATGATTTTTTTCTTCTTTGCGTTGATAAAGACAGTTGCACCTCCCGTTGCGGCCACCAGTCATACGCGGTGGCCCCCCTTAAGCGACCACTAAGCCCTACATTTTGGTTGGTTGCTTACGGGAGGTTCGGCTGTACTTCCCCCGGGCCCCAGGTTAGTAAAATTACCTTGTATCCTTTTTCCATCAGTGCAGCTACTTTCCAGAGTTCGCGCCTAACTCCCCAGAAATACGCTACTGGATTACTACCATTCAAAGACTCGCTACTCAAGACGTAGCGTTCCCCCACTTCGCTTGACTCAGATTCGTCCCGTTCGCCTGCAAATGCGTCACTCCAGCCTGCAATAGCTGTACCATACTTGTTACATATTCGAGAGAGCTTTCCAATGAAATATTTCATCAAATGTTTTCTAACCAAATCCGCGTCTCTTGTGAATTTCTGTGTCATTTTTCGACAAGCCGGGGAGTTTATCCAAACCCCCAGGGGAACCTCATCGCCTCCAAGGTGAAATAGTTTCAGCGGTTGAATGTCACCATGGAGACGAGTCACCACAGATAATATGTGGTCAAGAAATCTATAAGTGGAAGCTAGGCATGGATTTATAGCATCGTTAGCAAATCCTTCCATCGAAGTATACCGCGAAGTATCTTTCAAATCATTTAGAAGAAAACTTTCCATGTCTCCTTCTTGTTTTGCCAATTTATCATGGCGTACTAACATGCTGTTAATAGCCGCGTGACTGTGTCCAGGGAAGTCGAACTCAGGAATAACTTGAATATGGCGCCTTTTAGCGTGCCGTAGTATTTCCCTGTAGTCTTCAGTAGAGTAGTACCCAGTCCCAGTTGTGCTGGTATCAGGGCCAGAACCAAAGTTAGACAAAATGCAGGTTTTCTCTTGTAGGTCATGGCATCTCCTGGCTCCGA
>JAEMWC010000095.1:1020000-1032500 GCA_016490735.1 Pachyseris speciosa
TAAAGGCAAAATAGCCCAACTTCAAACGCTCGTAAAATTGTCATCAACTCTTTTTGGTTGACTGGGATCAACTGACCTTGGTTGAGAGAGAAACACATTGAACAAAGTAAAGTTTACAAAAGAACCCGGGGTGGTACTAAAAATATTTTAATACAGGGAGGCTCCGCCCCCGAGGTCCAACCCCTTACCCTTTCATATACCATTTTTGACAGAAAAGGTACCCCTTTCATATACCTTCCATTGACATATAGTACCCCTTTTGTACACCTAAAACTGGAAGTCTTCTTGTCCTTTTCATGTAGAGTTCAATAAATTAAAACAGTTCAGTCATAAGGTATATGTCTTCGAAATATTTTAATGAAAGGCCCTTTTAAATACCTCAATGACAGATTTCTCTACCCTTTCACATACTTCGACTCGTGAAATCCCTACCCTTTCATATACCTGAAGCATGAAAAAGGTACCCCTTTCAGGCAGAGCCTCCCCGCATAGGCCATTATAGGGACTCCCCACCCCGGGCAAAAGAAGCACCAACAATCAATTAAGAGGTTGAAATGGGTATAGCCATATTTTTGGACAAAAAAATCTTTGAAAAGGCTTTGAAGGTTGAAAAAAAAAATCCATTCCTGCTGGTTTTGAATAAAAAAACATACTTTTTCCAGAAAGTCCTAGCAACTCCCCGTCCCACTCCTCCCCTACCACTTCACATTTCTTATGGCACATCCCTTACGAAAGTATGTGTAAAGTTCATTTACAAAAGAGATCTCCATCCCCAGTAAAACAGATTAGGATGCATCAATTTCCAATGAACGTAGAAGTTTTATTTTAGCATATACAATCATGTAATTTCTATGGCTAGTGGAGATTTCACAAAGTACAGTCACCAAGATTCTCATTTCGCAAAGTACAGATTTTCAGTTTTGGGTGACATACTGTCCCTAATTAAAAATGGCTATCCAAGGTAACCCGACAAGAAACAATTAACATGAAAAAAGCTAGCTCTCCAAGACAGGGTGCCTAGGAAGGGGAATTACCCTGTCTAGCAAAGTATGAAAAGTTGGCTCCCCCAGGTGAGCTCGGTTAGCCAAGTAACTTGGTTATCCAGTGCACCCTCTCCCTCCATGTAAACAGCCCTCTAAGTCTCGTAATCATTTATACCATAACTTTGGGAAAAATTTCCATATAGCCCCATATATTAATTATACATTCTATTCATTAATTACGTATGCGCTTCATAACAAGATTTACTTGAGATTAGGGCTTTGGAAGGAAAAATGCGCCAAAAGTTCCCTGTTTCCAAAAAGACTTAGAAAAAAAAATAAAGAGCTTCAGAAACAAAGAGCAGAAGTCCCAAAGGCTTACCATTGTTACCGCTATTGTACATGTTTTCTTAGAACAAAGATTGAATGCATAATTAATATATGGTACTGTGCGGAAATCTTGCCTAACTTTGTTCTGCGTAATCCTACAGAGCCAGACATTGCTGCAACTTGTTTCTTTCTAGCTAATATTTCACTCCTTTGTTTCTGTTGTATTAATGCATGCAAAATTATTTTATCAACAGCCGATGAAAACCAAGAATACGGTGACACGTTTTGTCCGCGAGCAAGTCGATATTAGCCACTGAACTTACCTTTACTGGTAGTGATGCTTGCATACTGCCGCCATGCATTTAAGACATTGCCCAAACCAAATGCAATCGCCAACAGCAAACTGATCTGGAACAACCGCTTCACCCATCGTCGGAAAGATCTTCGAAATCGGCAGCAACACGTCATGTTGTGTTCTCCAGTAGGAAATGCAAACATGTTTAAGCTTACATGTTGCTAGATTTTCCTTGAATATCGTTATTCTTAAGGTTTGGGTCGGCCTTCGTGCGGCAAACAGAAGAAAGTGAACAAGGAAACAGTGGTTGAAGTACTGCCAGACTACAATGTATTGTAGGCTCAGATAATTATTCATCACCAAGTCTGCTCGTTATGCTAAACCCTAAACAATAAATCGAAGAATCCGAAACTTGGAAGAGGGATTCGGGATTATGAAATGTGTAACTTCTAAAAATATTTACACAGGATAACTACATTGGATGTAAATTACTGTTATGACTGTAGATGCAGCGTAGAATTTACCGTAAACGCTCTATTAAGCCCCCCTCTCTATTAACCCCCCTCTCTATTAACCCCCTCTCTATTAACCCCCCTCTCTAATAAGCCCCCCGTTTGGAAGTCGTTTTTTGTAATAAGCCCCACCTCTCTAATACCCCCCCCCCTCCCCTTTTTGGAACATGAGATTTTGTAATGAGCCCCTCCTAGCTCCTACTCCCTCTTGCGAAATCCACTTCATGCAGCCCATTTGGTTTATTTTTAAACAAATATACACCCAAACACATAATACTGTTTGTTGCTCTTTATTAAATAATCAAGTTTCACTGCAAGTGTTTGAGTTCCCCCCTCTCTATTAAGCCCCCTCTCTAATAAGCCCCCGTCAATGAGGCCTGAAATCAAATAAGCCCCCCCCCGGGGGGGGGACTTAATAGAGCTTTTACAGTATCAAATGTTCAAGCAAGCAACCGTGGACAATAATCCTGCTGGTATACGTTGGACCAAACGGGTGACCTGATCGGCGTAATAAAATCAACAAAGAGTATAAAAGCAAGGGCTGATACAACGTAGAATGGTTTTACGTTTTGTGTACTATATTTCGGCTGGCCAAACCAGCCTTCTTCAGGTACAATGAGAATTTTACATTGGAAGGGGTGTTTATGTAGTAATATACCGGAAACGCGCAAAACTAAAATGATCGGATTTTGTTTCGAGTTTCCATTTGAGGTTTCTTGCATTTCATGTTGTAAAATAAAATACTACAAAAAAAATCAATGATTTTAATGAACACCACCAACACCCATAGATAACCCTAACAACAAGGCGGAACATTTCCTCTCCTCTCCTAACCACACTGCTAACGACATGCAATTAATCCCCATTAAGAAAATATTTTCTAACAGATGTTCAAGCAAGCAACCGTGGACAATAATCCTACTGGTATACGTTGGATCAAACTGGTGATCTGATCGGCGTAATAAGTCAACAGAGAGTATAAAAGCAAGGGCCGATACAACGTAGAATGGTTTTAAGTTTTGTCTACTATATTTCGGCTGGCCAAACCAGCCTTCTTCAGGTACAATGAGAATTTACATTGGAAGGGGTGTTTATGTAGTTATATACCGGGGTATATAACTACATAAACACCCCTTCCCGGGGGTGGGGAATTTAACCTTTGCCTGGGTGGGGTGGGGGGAAAATTGAACCGGAAATGTCAGGTTTCAAATATGTTTTTTTTCGGGCGCCGAAGTCGCTAAAAGCTATAAACACGTGTAGACATATAGCATTTGTGAGCGATTTTCTTACAAAAAAAGGTCTTCAAAAGTTGTGTAGTATTTTGAAGGTATGTATGAAAAGTAGAGAGTGCTTGAATATTAATGATTTTTATAGATTGTACATAAACGATGTAGATTTTTTTATACAATGAGTCAAGCTGCGGCTTTGTCCCGCGTTTGTGTCTGCAGAGGTTTTTAAAATAGCCATAAAACAGCAGTGAACAGTGAAAGAAGAAAAAACACTGTCGAATGAAAAACCGCCGCTTTGGCTTAAACTGCAGAATACCCTGCCACCACAAGGAACCCAGACAATCTGTTTGTGTGACCCTTTGTTGTTTTATAGTAAATGTATGGGATTTACCGTATGTTTCATGCTCTAGCGACGAATCGCTAAATATATGTATTGAACAACGCTAAATAAAAGTTAAATTGTCTTACCTGTGGTGCACTGTCGTCCTTTTGCCTCAACAATGATATTTTAAGCGATTTTGTCGGGTTTTGTCTTCGCCGCCGACTGTGCCTCATAAGAAATGAAAAGGGTGGAAAGACCTTTGGACGGCTCCAGCACCGAGCCAGCGCCGAGGCGATTTTTCCCCAGAAAATCGCATCGCTCAGCTTCCAAACCACGCAACATAAAGGCCGAAACATTCACGCTTCTTCTCGTGCCTCTCGATCGAAAATCCGACCAAGCGGTCCCGAACTAGCCCTCGAATAAATTCAAAATCAAGTGATCAAAATGCGTAGCAAGATCTTCATATGCCAGCTGGAAACCGTCGTGCTGATTGCCTGTTTCTGATTGGACACCGTTTAACAATAACCGATTCAAAATACGTACGGTTGTGGGGAAGTCTAATAAGTTATTATTTAACGGCGTCCAACCAATTTGAACGATCCAATCTTCAAAAATTCAAATGCCCGGGGTTTGTCCGAGGTGGGGGGGAATGTTGAAGTTTCGAGTTGATCGGCGCATTACTACATAAGCACCCCTTCCATTGTACATTCTCATTGTACCTGAAGAAGGCTGGTTTGGCCAGCCGAAATATAGTACACAAAACTTAAAACCATTCCAAGTTGTATCAGCCTTTGCTTTTATACTCTTTTACGGTTGTCTCCTTCGCAGCCACTCGCGCGGACGTCACGCAACGCTCCCCTCCGCGGAGAGCGTTGCGTGACTTCGAAGAAGGAGGGATTGTCTCTTGAACTTATGTTTGCGCTCGTAATACAGAGTACGTAATCTTTCTTGAGCCTTTGTCTATGCTTGGTTCCCAGGCGGAAAACCACTTCACCTAGAAAATTATGATTGTTTTCAGTGAGAAGGGTCTCGATGGGGTTTATTGTTTATGTTTCGCAGTGGCCATTTTCTCGGCAGCCGGGAAGGGTCTCAAATCGACTAAACGCCTAGTAGTCAGAAACGTCTATACATAGAATTTCTACGAAATGCCTCATTCCAAACGTTAGTGGGTATTTTCCGCAAGTTTTCCACAGTGGTGTTTTCCACAGCGGTGTATTGCATGACGTGTCACTCTCAGATTTGTCACGCCTACATACACAATTGTCACAAACTTGAGGTGAGCGGCGAAGGTCATCACGAGAGTGAACGATGTTGCGAGCGAGCGGGAAGAGCCCCCTCTCCCCAGTCTCTTCTCGTTTTTCCCGCTCACTAACATCGTTCATTCTCGCGACAACCTTCGCAGCTCCTCACAATCTGAACGCCTGGAACAGGCTACGAATATGTCGGCCAGGCCAAGGCAATAAACCACGGATTTACCAAAAGAGAATGCTTGTGGAAAAGTTGTCAAACTTCTAAATATACCAGCTAATCTGACTACAGTTTCACGTGGCTTACAGGGGAGATTTCCGTAGAAAAGAGGTAAAAAAATGTTACTTCCAGGCATTTAGTCTATTTTTTCGTGAATGCGCCGACTTATCTCACCATATCTTTCAATTATCTTATCTTATCTATATTCCCCTACGACTGGAAGGCTGCTAAAGTTACTAGAAAACGGTAAGAAACAAGCAAGGCTGGTTACACGGCTAGGAATATATATTTAAATATATATTCCTAGCCGTGTAACCAGCCTTGCTTGTTTCTTACCGTTTTCTAGTTTACAATTTTATAGCTGGTTAGATCTATTACAGGATCCGGCTCTTTTATTTGCTATTTAGTATTTTCCAGTGTTTGCTAAAGTTACCCCTTGAATAATTATCGTCCAATTTCAGTGACTTTTGCAGTAGCTAAAGTCTTTGAGAGAATAGTCCAGAATCAGCTCCCTACTTATTAATTGAACATAATATTTTGTCAAAATACCAATCTGGTTTTCAGTCCTTTCATTCCACTGTAACCGCTTTGGTAGAAGCCACTGATAACTGGGATTATGAAAAGTTATGTGAAGGCTGTTTTCCTTTTAGATCTAAAGAAAGCATTTGACTCTGTCAACCACTCCATTTGACTAGTCAATTTAAATTTATAAGGGATCAAGGGGAAGTACCCATGATTTGCTTTCCTCATACTTAGAGAATCGCATGCAAAAATGCGTTACTAATGGTTTCCGTTTCTTATCTGCGTACTGATATGCGGAATTCCAGAGGGACAATATTAGGGCCCCTGTTGCTTCTTTTATACATCAACGATCTACCCAATTGTTTGTCAAATGTATGCAGATGATACTCATCTGACTTTTGCTGATAAAGGATATCTGCTCCATTGAGGCTTCTTTAAATCAAACCGCTGGCTCACAGCAAATAAATTGACTCAATCGATGACAAAAATCGAATTTATTAATAGGTTCAAGACAAAAATTAAACAGTTTTCCCGCTCCACCAGTTTTGAAATTGAATGACACACAATTAACCCTTAAGGGGGGACTAACTTAACTACAGACTTAGCGTTGTTGCCAAGGGATTTTTGCGAACTGTATTTGTAAAACACAGTTTTTCGGTGTTTTTGCCACTGTATTGGTGAAACGTGCGAAGAGGTGAACATGTAAAATTAATAAATTGCTATTGCGCGTGCGTAACTTGCCCCAGGCCCCAACCGTGCCTTAGAGAGAAAAATCCCTAAAACTTGGAGAAATTATGTGAAGTTCCGATTTTTTTTGCCAATCGGAGATATTCCAGCCTTCTTTACAAGCCTACGTAAGCAATTATTGTTAACGTACATAACTGCAATGATAATGACGAAATGGTATGAATTTGCGTGCCTATGACGTCATAAATCTCAGAAAAATGCGAATGTCCAAAAATCGATACCTTGGCGATTGTTAACCATTGGCACCATTTTCGATATCCAGAAGTGTACGCCACTCGAGTTTTAGGCCTTTTTCTGTTCTGGTCACGTGACTTACCAAATATGGTTGTGACTCGAAAATCTTGTAAACCTTTTTGATTGTAAAAGCATAGCCAGACAGCTTGCCTGTGCAAGTTAGGGTTTCCAAGATATGAGCGTTGGGAACTTTCCATAGCAACAATGTTAGCTCATTTTGTAGTTAAGTTAGTCCCCCCGAGCCACCTAAAGGAACCAACTAGCTGCAATGTTTTGTCATAATTAGTCTGGAGTACTAATCTTCTCCCACATATAAGGAGTTGCCATAGAAAATGTGTCTGTGGGCTCATACTAAGGTGTTACGTCAAGCAACTACGTTGATATCGGTCAACGTCAACGTGCTTGATTCGAGTACATTTGTTGCTTTATAAGTGTTTTTTGAGCCATTTTCCTCTGCAAAAGCCCCCAGGCTGGCATCATTCAGCTGGAATGTGGATAAGGGACGGACCATTAGAAAAGTGATGGGGGGGGGGGGGTGGGGAAAAAACAAAAAAAAATTCATGCAAAGACTAAAGGTAAAGAAAACAATTCATGCAGAAGGAAAGCCCAATTGTGACTTTTATTTAATATATAAAATTTGTCAGTGTCTATTAAAAATAATTCTTATTCAAAATATTCTTGGGGCCTTACCCCAGGCCCTGCTATATTATTATTAATAAATAAAGACATCTAATAGTGTAACAGAGTGATAAAAGTGTTGAGAAGCCTGCACGACTCCTGCTGTTCGCAGATGAATAGGTTCCGAAGCCTTCATAGCTTAGCTTTAACTAGAATGTCTTTTAGGGATTTTCCCTTGCGATATAAGATGATGGAGGGCCCCTTGAAGATTTCTCTCAGTTGCGGTTGATTCTCTATAAGGTGCCATTTCCCCATGAGTGTGTCCTTTAGGTTAGGCAACGCCGGGTGGTATTGCGTTACAAAGGGCAGTATTTTCCTTTGTGCGGTTTTGTTTTTCTGTGCTAGCGACATTTTTCTATCAGAGAATTTAATCTCTGAAAGGTGCTTTTCTACAATTCTAGCTGGGTAATCTCTATTCTGCAAGCACGTTTTGAAGTTACTCATTTTTTCCTCAAAAATTAATTGAGAGGAATTTGTCCTTAGAAGCCTCAATGCTTCTCCTTTGATAAAGCCTTTCGTGACGTGGTGGGTGACACGAATAGGAATTCGTGTATTGAAGAATAGATTCCTTATTAAATCTGTCACCTTTGTACACTTTCGTGTCCAAGAATGTAGTTTCTGTTTCCGAGATTTCAGCCGTGAATTTGATCGTTGGGTGAAAACTGTTTGCCTTTAGAAGGAAATCTTCTATTTTGTCCCTACTTGTGTTCCACCTAGATATGACGTCATCAATGAATCTTTTCCAAAAGATGGGTTTTGTGTTACTTTGTCTGAGTATTTCTTTTTCTATTTTGGCCATAATTATGTTAGCAAAAGCTACGGCCATTTTCGTACCCATGGCTGTTCCATGAGTTTGGAGGTAATCTTTTCCACTGAATTGGAACGAGTTTTCTTGTAGAATCAGACTTAGCATTTCTCTTAAATACCTGGTAGGAATTGGAGGTTTCTTCTGATAAAATTCTTCGTGTGCTTCGCATACAGTGGTAATACCCTCCTCCTGTGGTATGTGTAGAGGCTGGCGACGTCCATCGAGACAAGAATGGTGTTTTTGGGCAGTTTTGTCTTCTCGATGAAGTTAAGAAAGTCTGTTGTATCAGATACGAGGCTTGTTTTGTGTTATTGGCTGTATGAGGTGGTCAACAAAAGCTGAGATTCTTTCTGTAGGGCCGTCACACCCTGATATAATAGGTCTACCAACAGCGGTGTCGGTTTGTGAATCTTTGTAAGTGTGTAAAACACTGGTATTCGCGGAGGGTTGGGCGTAAGGGAGAGCCATTTAGCCGTCATTTCGTCTATGTGGCCTTCTTGAAGCAGTGATCGAATCAATCGATGAACCTTTTTGGCCGTATATCATCAGGTTGGACTTGACCCCCGTGAAGTTTATCTGTTTTGTTCATTATGGCAGTTGTGGTTCCCGCTTATCGGCTTTTCCTTTCGTATTCATCAAAGGCAAACCATTCAATCCTACTGTGCTGGGATGCGCGCAAACACCAGAAGGACATTTCAGGGAGGTGCAAAATGAATCCCACCATTCCTTTTAATGTCAGTGGACATCCATCTACAGAGGGGCTGTTTTGGCGAATGGAGTAAGGCATCATTATGATGGGCTGTGGGAGATGAATTCCAGAGGGCAGGGACTGAAAAAATGCACAGGGAAGCCGTCCACTCCAAGTGGCTTCCTCCTCTCTCACTGTGTGTACATTTTCGAAAAAAATTTGCATTAAAAAGTGGCCTGTATCCTTTGATATGTTGTCAGTGTAGAATAATTTATAAAGCACAAAAACATAGATAATGAATCAAGATTTCACTGTTGAAAAAAAGCAATATTTGTCTGAAAAAAAACTCGTGCAGAGGGTTTAACCTGAAAAAAAAATCCTGCACAAGCAGTGAGCAAAAAAAAATCGTGCAAGCTGAAAATTCCTGTGTTTGTATTTTTACCGTGTGTAAATGATGATGATGATGAAACCATGCCCGTGAGTCAACCACAAATTGGTTCGTCAATCTCGTCAATTTCAAGTTACAGAAAATTATTGTATGGCTAGTATCAGAGCTGCATCAAACCGTTGAACGTTTTGTAATCGGCAGTCATTTTTAACTTTTTTTATTGAGAATAAAACCGTAACATGTGATTGCCCAGTGCATGCATATGACCTTGAAAACAACAACTCGAGGAACGTTTTGAGTCCGTATCGTTTGAAATTGTATGAATATGCCATAAATGATATATTGAATTGTTCCATATGCTCAAGAATTTCCACCTATCAAGTCTTTTTTTCAATTACTATTTCAATAAGCTTTTCTTCCAGCTACCGCAAAATGTAACGCCAGTGAACCGATGAAATGACGTGCGTGATTAGTACAAGTGCGGGTATAAATGGGTAAGTTTGGCCCATCATATCTCTTTTGCGAACACGGTGACCTATCTTTTTCATTGTACTTTTCAAAACATTCAGGGAAAGTTACCAAGAAAATCGTTCGACAACTTTTATTTTTGAGGAATCACCGCTATTAAGCGACCACGGCCACCTTTTGGTCGTCCCGATCAGGATCGTCTATAGTCTTTACCACTATTTTAAAAGTGGCCACCCAAAATTTAATGCACATATTTTCCCTTTGATAAAGATCGCTTTTGAAAAACATTTGGAAAAGGCGATGACAAATAAGAGTCCGAAATATAAAAGTGACCACTGATAAAAACTTTCAAACACACCTTTTATCAATATCGACACGGAATTTTCTCAGTGACATTGGATTTGTGTGATTGTGTGTGGACATAATATTTTCGCGACAAGTATAGTAATAGTAATAGGCTTCACATTTTGTGCAACAGTAGTCGCAAGCTTCCAAGTATGTTGCATTTGAATTATTATAAATTGATCATGACGTTTCGACGAACCCTCAAGCTAGGTCCAGAAGAAACCCTATTAAGAACCAATGTCAGAATATATCGAGAATCTCAAATCAGTTTCGAAAAGTCGAAGTTTGGCTAATACCACCCAAACAACCCTTTAGGGGAATTATTTCAAGAAATGATATTAAAAAATCCCAAAGCGCTTTACATTTGGAGAATTTTAGAAAAGTTCGAAAATTCGCAAAAAATACAATTTTTATTTATGAAATTGGTCTGAATTTCCAACAATTTCAAAGAAACAGTACCGGCGCGCAAAAGCTCCTATTGATTTCATCTTCCTCACATAATAAGAAGACTTCCAAAGCTGTGTAAACGGTTTAAGCAAAATTACTTTGTAGTATAGTTTTTAACCTTCGTTGCTTACCCCATCTTTGTATGTTATTTTGAATGTGAAAATATCGCCCAACTTTAGCCGCCCAAAATCGATCCTGGTATAATTCAAATGGAAAAAATCTGTAATACCACATGAAAAAACAGTTATTTTATTCATAAGAACTGAAGTTTCAGCTCTGCAAATTTAAAAGCTGGCGTGTACTAAAATTTTAACTGGAGGACTTCGGACCCAATGCGCGACAGAACGTGGAATGTAAACAAAATGAAACAAATGTAATTAAGGCGAAGAAAGTCGCACGAAAATTATTTACATCTCATAGAATCACTTGGCATTGACAGAAAATGATATCAAAATAAGCCTTACTCCTTGACAAGCTAATAAAGCGAAGTTTTCTGTTGAATATTCTGAAACAATCTGGGACTGAGCAGCCGAAAGTTAACGATCACGAAGTCGGGGACGTCGCGTGGTAATTATTATTCTGTAAAGTTCAAAATAAACAGTAATTGTTCATGTACAAACCCAAAAAGCATCAAGATATAGTTGTTTGGGTGGTATTAGCCAAAATTCGAATTTTTGAAACTGATTTGAGATTCTCGATATATTCTGACATTGGCTCTTAAGGTGCTATGGTACCCTAGAAAATGTACGGAAATCCAGGCCCGTAGACAGGTTTTTGCGTGGGGAGGTGCGTTTGAGCGCTGAGGGCTCAAATTTACGAGCGCCGTAGGCGCGAGTTTCGAGGGGGATTCGGGGTTATGCTCCCCCGGCAAATTTTGAAAAATTGACCGTTCAAGACTTCATTTTGGGCGTTTGAAGGACGTTACATAGAAAATCACAAAGTCAAAATCAAACGTAAAAATGTCAATACTCAAGGTTTTTGCAGCGGTATTGGGTCTTTCCTGTTTTGGCTTCGAGCTGTATCTGAAATAGTCTTCCAGCAATTTAATAGTATCGACATATTATATATGTGACTGATCATCGCAGTTATGAACACTACGTAAAGTGCTACTACGATCAGAAAATCACTTGTCTTTTCTCTTCAAATTTCGAAAGTGTGCTTGCCTAACACCCGACTCGCGAAATTTCAAGCAGAAGACTGTTTACTTTGAGTGCAGCTTTTTAATTTAACGGTCCGCCATTACTCATGTTCGTAACTGACTGATTAGGCCTCGGAGAGCTGGATCCAAGATAAAATGACGTCATATGCTCACTGGTTTAAAATTGCAGTGTGTGAATGCAGCTTATTAAGTGTACAAAACACGAGTTTGAGAGTATTCCCGTGCTGTATACTAAATCAGCCGTGTTTACACACACTGCATTCTTACTCTTGTCAGCTTTTTACGTCATTTTGTCCTCGATCTAGCCTGCGAACGCAGACGTATTTCCGGTTGTCGTTTCTCTCCGCCCGAAAAGTAACGTCTGCGAGCTCGAGCCGCAAAACGATTTCTGTGACGTAAAATCTTTTGTTTGGTAGTGGACCAATCAGATTAAACGATAGGTGCCATACACGAGTTACTCTCGCGCGAGTACGCGCTCTTTCGTGTCTGGAATGTGCAGGCGAGATTCTCGACAACCATGAATGAAACTCCAAAGAAGATTTCCCACGACGGCGAATGGTGCATTCTTTATAAAAGGACGTTTCCTTCAGCTAAGGAGAAGATTCTTGTGTTTGGCAAAAGCAGTGTTGATATAAGTTCTTTGGTTTTTCGTGCTACAAATGTTGATCTTTGCGTTTACGTCGACTCTGAAAAACAAGCCATTTGTCGGACGCAGTGCTATGATCGTCTAGTGTGATTCAAGAATGCCCTACAAAAGGTGGACGAAATTAGCGGAGAAATCAAGCATGATTTCGGCAGTACTTTGCCCCTTCGTGTTAAAAGGATGGCGAAAGATGACAGCCACACACCGGTGTCGAAAAAAAGTCTGGATTTTGGAAATC
>JAEMWC010000095.1:1040000-1085000 GCA_016490735.1 Pachyseris speciosa
CAGGCAACCCAATCAGCTATGTGACATGTTCAAGACCAACAGGCCTCTTTGCATTCAAAGGTGACAGACCGCAAACAATTGTTGCTTCTAAAAATATCTGCGTGTAATAACTGTTCATCAGTAGGATACCTAAAATGTGTGCAATTCCACAATTGGTTTCGGCTCCATCAAATCCTATACCAATTGCAGAACATTTTAGGAGGAGCCACCCACACTGTGAGCACAGTTATTGACAACACGTATTAGCAAGGAAAACAACGTAAAATAAAAGGAGTACGTTAAATAACGAACTATGCACACGTAAACCAAACAACGAACTAAGCACACGTAAACTAAATAAGCAAGCAAGCGCACAACTTTAGGAAAATTGCGCGCGCACATTTGCATAAAAATGTAATGAATGGAAGTAACAAGGATCTCAAATTTGGGCGTCAGGATAATATAAAGGATATAATCTCATCTCTGGATTGCTAATCTCATCTCCTGTAGTGTAGCACCATGCTTCTCAACGATAGCACCGTGGCGTTTCAAGAATTTAGTTAACGATTTACGAAGCAGCGTAGATTTGAAGCCTTGGTGAAGGAGATGTGATGAAAGTCGGTGAAGTCTATCAATAAAATCCAGTTTCGATGTGCAAAGTCTAGCATATCTCACTAAATGAGATATGAAAACACCATAGGCCGGATTGGCGGGAATGTTGCTGTCCATGTGAGGAAAATTGACAATCCGAAATGAGAAGTCATCCCTCTTATCGTAGACACTGAGATGAAAAGGAGTGTTGTTATCACCATTCCTAATTCTTGTGTCTAGATAACAAACTTCATTTGATGTCAAGGTAGTGTCCTTTAGTTCCAGTTCCGACGGGTAAATAGCGCTGATGTAATTTCCGAAATTCTCATTGTTGACGCTGAATAAATCATCAATGTATCGAAAGGTGTTGCTAAATTGGACGGCTATGGTTTTATCTCGTTTCAATGTTCTAAGCATGAAATCATACTCAAAAGGTGTGAAGGAACAGATCAGCTAGCAAAGCATATCTCTTTAATAGCATATCTCTTTAAAAGACCACTACTGAATACATCCTCACAGTCATCTTCCATTTCTTTGATTTCATCAAGATGTTTTAAAAGGTGAACTCTTTCTTCAGGGGGAGTAGTGTTTACAAACACCACTTGACGAGAGGATTTTCTCAGAGGAAGCTAACGCAGAATATAAACTGCTTCTTGTGCAATTATCTCAACATTATTCAAGACTTTGTTACCAATGTCTCTTACTTGTTCTTTTAGACTGGAATTTCCTTTCCTTGCTTCACTGTTGCTTCCCCACATGCTTTTCTTAAAAGTTCACTCATACCTTTTTGTGCTTTTGAAATGTACGATACAATGTACATGGCACATGCATAAACAATATTAACACAAACTGTATGTCCATATTTGCTCTCCAGGGCTCAAGGCAAGCTGGATTATAGTTGTTTATCCGTAACTCATTTGGCTGTCTTTTTAAAAAAATTGTAGCACATTTCAGAGAAGATCGTATAGCTAGGATATAATTTTCCTCAGTAACATTCAGTTTCTCAAGCAACTCATCAAATGAACTATTTTCACCTTCTTTCATATCATTCAATTGTTTCTGGATTGACTTCCAAGTTTCCTTGTGTTTTTTGCCATGATTCAGCTCAGTTTCATCATCAAAAGGGTAGAGGATTCTTGTAGCCCTCATAGGTGGCTGTGGGTAATTGAAACGACACTGTGCCTTAGACTTTTTGCGAAATGTGTGCGAATGTCTGCGGCATTTCCTGTTCACAAGTTTTAGTAACTCTGAGTTGTTCACCGGTCTTGTACAAGTAATAATGTTATCAATGAAAGTGGTCACTTTATCATCATCATCGAGACCAAATACTGGAGCAGCTTCTAACCATATAACCATGTGGATGTGTGGAGAGCCTCTCTGTTGAAACTCAACCCTGTAAAACCAATCTGCTATTTTCCCGATGATGCAATGTCGCTCATAAGAAATGTGTGTATGAATTGACTTATTTGATAATCAAAGTGTCTTGCACATATGACTGGATCTGATTGGATTAACCTGGTTTTCTCTTCCCAGTTAAAATTTTCTAGTTCATTGTCACAATTGTCTTTATTATCAACAAGTTTACCAAGAATTCTTAAAAGATGTATCCACTGTGTTTCTGCTGATGCGAAACTGCAGAAGAGAGTTGCAGGACCCAACTGCCTTATCATTGCAAACAGATCCCTCTTTGCTTTTTCAAAGTAGGGGGGTGAGCCTCTTAATCCTGTCAAAAATCTGAAACCTTCATCAAGGTGGATTAACCTCTCTAAGGCTCCTTGTTGCTTCAGCACACCCGCATTCAGTACTGCATTATTTATCTTGCATTTTCTTAATGCTATCTGAGATTTTTCCTAAGAGAATTTTCATTTGAAGTTTCTTTGTTTTAAAGAAAATGTTCTCTACACACATAGCAGCTCTTCTGTCCGATCTTATTAATTCAGACTTACAAATGTCACTATACAGTGTAGTGCACAGGTTTTAGCCTTTCATCATTTTCTGGTCGTCCCTGATCTAAAAAGATTCCTGGATATGCTAATTCTTCTGAGAATTTATCCCTGAATATACTGACTGGTCTACTGTCTTCAGCTGGTGCAACATTGAGAATATATTGTCGTTCATTATCTTCTACATAGTCTGCTGGTGTCAACATGGTGTCTGTGATGCCTGCAGGAGATTCTTCTTCATCCTCACTCCATTCCCCTTCATTAGTACACTGTTTTGCTTTGTTAGAACTATCTAACATCTCACAATCCATACTGGAAGCTTTACACTGATGATTACACTCACTGTTATCATCAACTAAGTCATTATCTTTAGAATTTCCCCAGTTTTCGAATAAAGCAACTCCCTCTTCTTTGTAAAGGGCACTGTTGTTTATAAGCAATTTTGCTGCTTCTACTACCTTGTGAGGCCTAATATTCAAAGATAATGCAGAACTTTTCTAATGCAGTTTTCTCTTCAAATTAACTTTAATGGTACCTGTCTCATTAGGCAAACGAGGAAGTAATGAAACTGAATTTGTGACATCATCAGGTACATTTACAATATTTCCATTTATTTTAAACTGTTTCCCTCTTGGAGCTTGCATCATTTTTTGAAATGCTAATCTAGGAGCAAGCAGTCTACATTCCAATTCATTTAGATCAAAAAAGGCAGATTTAAGTGGAAACTTCATTCCGTTTTGTTAAGTGTTTTTTGCATGATTTACAAATCCATTCTATATCATCTATACTTGTTTTATTAAGGAGATATTTGTCAACATTGGGATTGGATCCTCTTAATTTGTTAGCAGAATTAACACTGTGTCTGTACCATAACTGATCACAACAACTGCAAATGTACAGTGGACCCTTAGAAACAATATTATGAAATTTGGATTTTAAATCTTGAATACAAGAAGATTTACTGCTTGATTTGAATTGTTCCATGATAGATTTCTGGTGATCAGTCATCTTCTGTTTAGCTTCAGCAGTCTGCTTTGATCTGTATGCTCTCTTATAATCTGCTTCTTTCTGTTTAGCCTCAGCACTCTTATTGATTCTGTATGCTCTCTTATAATCTGCTTCTTTCTGCTTAGCCTCAGCACTCTGATTGATTCTGTATGCTCGCCTCTCTTATAATCTGCTTCTCTCTGCTTAGCCTCAGTAGTCTGATTGATCCTGTACGTTTTTTTATCACTAGCTTCTTTCTGCTTAGCCTCTGTAGAGCGTTTTGCTCGATAAACTCTCATATATCAACTCTTTTTTGATGAACTTGTGCAGCCGTCTGCTTTGATTTGTGATCTTTAGATTTAAAACTGAATGAGAGATTGCAGTTACTATTGTCAGTGCTAGAATCTCTGAACATATGTAAGTTAATAGTACACTGCTGTTTACCACTTTTAGGTTTGTCAGCAGGAACTTCTAGAGTACTACGTTTTAGCTGAGAAATTCTTGGTACTAACTGTTTGGTTGACACATACTGAAATTCATTGAGGTGCCCTATATAAATTGTTGTATTTAAAGCTGTTGTTGAGGATTCACTCCTTCCACAATGGTAAATGCTGCAAAGGTAGGGTAAGATTCTGTAATGTGTATTCTCAAATTTAGCTTGTCTGCTACAGCTTGTACTAGCTTGTAAGACCATCAGCCCAGGTACCTTGCAATGACATATTTCTCAAATATACTACCCAAGAGTTTTCAGAATTGCTTTCAATAAATCGTTCTGGATTCTCTCTGAGGTAATCAATTCCAGCTTGTCTAATGTTAATATGATAGCTAGGATCACCATAAAGTTGATGAGAAACAGCCCTAAAAAAGCAGTCTCCCTCACCACCACAATCAAACGGACTTAAACCATACTGGTGCAATCTTGCTTCCAAAACTCTGATGGGTGATGTTGTGAACTGAGCACACTTCATAGGAGTAGGCCCTGGATTTATTTCAACATCTCCAGTATCTGCTACTAAGCAGTGTGCCATACAGATTTGGGATTTTCCTATTTTGATAACAGACAATGAAAGGTGTCTCTACCTTTCTAGGAGAGACAGAGTATCGGCTAGTTCACTACATTGAATTCGATAATCAATACAAGACATTAAATCACTACATCTAAAGGTATGTTTTCTCCATCCACTAGATTGTTTTAACGGCTTACAGATTCACTTTCTAAAAAAAGAGTCACTCCTATGTACAAAGTAAAAATGCCAAAATTTGTAATTGTTTACTAAATCATACAGTAATGAAGACTTTGGAGAGCTATTTCTTAACCTCTTCTACAAACGTTTCCTCAACTGTTTTCCTTTCAATCTCCGCAAAAGCGAGCTCAATGGTAACCTGGAAGGTTCACGGTCTCTCCGTGGTTTCTTTCCTGAATTATGGATTTTGAATACTGGTCTGGGCTTACGACATTGTCCACAAACGGTAAACCGACTTGCATTCGGTTTCACAAACTCATATAAATCCACAGTATCAGTGATCATCAAGGCAGAATTGCTCTCCTCACTTAAGACAGCTTTCAGAGGTGCATCGTGTACAAAATCACCCGGCATGACGTTTCCGTTTTCGGTACAAATTAATTAATTCATTAATTCAGCTTTATTTCAACAACAACAACAACAACAATAAAAACGTGATAATGTGTTGAAATGGGAAGAATCCTCAAAAAGCGCCGCAGCACCATTCTACGAGGAAACTCCAACCTATCTATAGACCTACTAATATACAGAATGTATAATGTACAATGTATATACAGAAATTCAGAGTTAAAAAGGTAGAAACCTTCGACTTAAAATCTGCCACAGATGATGCTTCTCTAATGTCAAGAGGGAGACTATTCCATTCCCCAACTATTCTCCTCATAAAGCTAAATTTAAATAAATTAGTGCTAGAGAAGCTGGCTAAAAGGTTTGAAGTATCCATATTTCTCGGTGCATATCCCCTATCTACATCCCTAGAAAATCGAACCCTAGAATCAAGGGTCAGGCGAACATGATTATTAACCACCTTATAAAAGAAAACAACATCCGCAATAAATCTCCTATCCTCCAAAGGTAACAAACGGAGTTCACGTAGCCTAACCAAATGATCGTCATCACTTTTAAGAATAAACTTGGTTGCCCTTCTTCGAATTGACTCTATACGACTGATGTTACTCTTCGTATAAGGATTCCACACCTGAGAGGCATATTCAACCTTAGGCCTCACAAGACTACAATACAGTCTTAAGAGTTGTGACATCATTGACATTCCGACATGTTCTTTTGATAAGGCCTGAAATACTATTTGCCATAGCTGTAATATTGGCAATGTGGTAATTCCAAGATGGAGCATCACTAGTTAACAAACCCAGGTCTCTGTGCAGAGAAACCGAATCGAGTGTAGTCCCATCAATATGATAGTGGTAGGTAAAGGGGGACTTCTTAAATTTTCACAAAGCGGTTCATTTCTTATCCCATCACAAACATGGGATCATGTGTACGGGCTCATTTATCCTCCGAGGAGGCTCATTTATCCTCCGAAGAGGCTCATTCATCCTCCGAAGAGACTCAGTTTTCCTCCAAAGAGGCTCATTCATCCTCCGAAGAGGCTCAGTTTTCCTCCAAAGAGGCTCATTCATCCTCCGAAGAGGCTCAGTTGTTCTTCGAAGAAGTTCAGTTGTCCTCCGAAGAAGCTTATGTAACAACATTTCGTTCGCCATTTTAGCTTGCGCGCTTGTTCTACTTGGTAGGAGACGACTTAACCTTGTGGCAAAATAAACCCCGCTGCTCTGAATGCTGTGATAAGTCGAGGTAATTCTGCCCAAAATCATTGTAAATTTTACTTACCAACCACAACTCGCACACTGAGGACAAATATCGATACTACCGAAACAGGTAGACTGTTAATTCAGAGACAAACGTTACAGTTGAATTTGGCGCCAAACGTCAACGATTTTGGTCACGTGGCATTGTTTGTCAAATCCAAAAGGTGAACGCACGTGGTCACATTCCTTTCTAACGCGTTACAAACTAAATTGTGGCATTACATTTTCGGAAAATTCAGAGCAATTACTTAGATTCAAGCGAAAAATCGCTTATTTTAACAAATAAAATTGCTATATCAGTCGGAATCATTAATTTGAACCAAGGAATGTTTGAAGTTTCAACGGAAAACATTAAAGATTTGGCAGAAAAGTACAGATACATTTTGCACGGAATTTGAAAATCGTGCCTTTGTACAGGAGTGAATTTTATTTATTAACTCGGAATCTTAAAATCGTGCTAAAATTTAGAAGAAGGAATTCTTATTTTACTCGGAAGCGCAAATTTTCTCAGCACAAATCAATGGTTTCACTTAATACAGATTTTCCTAATTTTGGAACCGCTTAAAAACCAATTGACCCCTCCGAATTTCGGAAGCCCGTAATAACGCCAAGACGTTTCCGAATTTCGGAAGCCCCGAGTATAGCACCAAGAGGTTTCCGAATTTCGGAAGCCCCTACCAACACCAAGAGGTTTCCGAATTTCGGAACCCACTAACAACATCAAGACGTTTCCGAATTTCGGAAGCCCCTATTAATAACGCCAAGACGTTTCCGAATTTCGGAAGCCCTTACCAACACCATGACGTTTCCGAATTTCGGAAGCCCTTACCAACACCATGACGTTTCCGAATTTCGGAAGCCCTTACCAACACCATGACGTTCCGAATTTCGGAAGCCCTTACCAACGCCAAGACGTTTCCGAATTTCGGAAGCCCTTACCAACACCATGACGTTTCCGAATTTCGGAAGCCCTTACCAACGCCAAGACGTTTCCGAATTTCGGAAGCCCTTACCAACACCATGACGTTTCCGAATTTCGGAAGCCCTTACCAACACCAAGACGTTTCCGAATTTCGGAAACCCCTAATAACGCCAAGACGTTTCCGAATTTCGGAAGCCTCTACCTGCACCAAGACGTTTCCGAATTTCGGAACCCCTAATAACGCCAAGACGTTTCCGAATTTCGGAAGCCCCTACCTGCACCAAGACGTTTCCGAATTTCGGAAACCCCTAATAACGCCAAGACGTTTCCGAATTTCGGAAACCCCTACCAACACCAAGACGTTTCAGAATTTCGGAACCCACTAACAACGCCAAGACGTTTCCGAATTTCGGAAGCCCCTAATAACGCCAAGACGTTTCCGAATTTCGGAAACCCCTACCAACACCAAGACGTTTCAGAATTTCGGAACCCACTAACAACGCCAAGACCGGTTTCAGAATTTCGGAACCCGGACTATGAGTTCCCAAAATATGTTACAGAGTATTTATCCTCCGGTTATGATCGGAAGAAATGGATTTGGTGCTGAAAATATATCTGAAAATAAAATAAAATACCACCGGCTCGAAATTTACTCGAAAGTTGATGTAAACGGGAGTCCAGATCCCGAATGAAGGTAAACACGAAAAATGTCAAAAGACTGCTGAATTAACGTATTTCGACACCTTCAGCTACCGTATTTATTAACTGCTCACGGAAATTTTTTTTTGGAAATTTTCTTTTGCTAATTGCTGCATTAATTATTCGTCTAATCAACAAGAGCAACTTAAATGTTGAAAATTTTTATCCCCGAGCGTTTACAGTAACCTGAACTTACGCCTCATTTCACACACGCACGATTGTTCGTTGAACTGAAAAGAATACCATGTAAAAATCTAGCCTAGACAACCAAAGTTATAAAAAAGGGAAATTTCACATACAAGCAAATGTTAATACTCACCAGAGTTCGCGGTCTTGTCAAATACTTCAATTTCGGGTTCCGAGTCTGAACTGACAAAGATCGTTCGTTGATCGTGCGACTGTCTTGAGGAGCAGAAGCAGTTTCCTTGATTGGAATACTATGACATAAATTAGTGCAAAAACTCGAACACGTGTCATCAAAACTATCGTCTGAAATATTTCAAGCGAAGCAGTGGAGACATCAGGAATGTTTGATGGGCTATTCGACAGTTCCATTTCGAACAACGACACGAACACCCGCGTCTCATTGCGTCGGTAACACCTTTTAAATTAAATTTGTGGTCAAAGAATAGGTTATTGTTCACTTTATCGGAAATGAGAGATTAGAAGCCGCCTTCCAAGTATAGTTCTGTCACCTTGAACGACTCTGGGAAAAAAATTTTTTTCTCACACCACAAGTCGAACATATATCTACCAACTACGGGACAGACAAGGGACGTTATATACTCTATAACCTTGCTGTATCACTGACGGTACCAACTATCAACTAACATTAGGTTAGTGTAATTTTTGAAATGACCGCGTTGATTGCAACTTGACAATAACAAAACTGACCACTGAATCTAGATCAAAGGAATGAGCTGTGTTTGTTGCAACTGACAACTACAACCCAGTAGATTTCGAAACCAGATTTTTATCTGGAAACTTTGAAGCGCTAGTGCCCCTCATTTTAAATCTGGTTTGTCATCTGCTAGAGAAAAAATCTATGCAAAATAATCAGTTGAAGAAAGAATTCTGTTTCTTTGCTGTTTCTTAATGCCGCTTTTTCACACCTCTTCTAAACAGTGTCTAAACAAATATATGAACCGTGAGAAAATGTAAATGCTAAGAAAATAGTCACGTAGCTCACTCTCATCTTGGAATAAGTGAGATCAGCACATAAGAGCTCTGTTAGTTAATCACTAGCCTTGTTTTAGTAATCAGTGTTTCAGTTCCTGATAACAACATCGTCCGAAGCAGCGAAGTTGTGGTTCATTACGGGTTGTTGACGGTAAAGCGAAGATTGTCGAAAATGGCCTTGCTTTGAAAAGTTCGAAAGGACTAGAATATTGATGTTTACTGGATGTAAGCGCGCCGTAGGCCTATAAAAAAGGAAAGGATAATCCAGGTAAGGAACTTTCTCTTCAGTGGTTGCATGGAACGTAAAATGCCTTGTTTCGCCTTTATTCAGACAATCGTCTAGATTGTTCGACCATTGCTTTCCTAAAACTTCAACTTCAACTTTATTCGTACACTGTTTAAAATGACCTCAATTAAACCACTTAAACATCCAAACAGATTTTACAGAAGCCATTGGCTGTGTTTGTATATTAATGTGATATATGTTAGTCAGTTCTCGTTTGATGCAAGTGTTGCCATTTTTTAAGGAAATGGGATGCTAGCAGGCTTGAAGGTTAGGAGGAACAGCATCTTCGTTGGGCAAACAGGAAGGAGAAAAAGTAAATTTGTTGCAGATCTCAGAGAGAAAGCTGGTTCGTCCGAAGGCGCTCAGTAACAGGCTGTCTTTTGTTTTCATTGAAATACAATATATGTGTTAACATCAATAGTTATTAAACTAGTAAATAATTTTTTCGTTAGATCTTGTTCTAAATTTCATTTTATGTTGTAACGTGTTTAACTCTAACAGCAATGAAACGCGTTTCTTTTACTGGTTTGTAAAGACTCAGTGAAGACTGTGCTAATCTTAGAACAAGTGTTGACAGGACCCGCAATTCGGACAACCTTTCGAGTTGGATAGAACCGATTGTTTTTCCTAGGATAAGAGCTGAAGATCTCCGATGATCGCTTTTTTTTCCAAGACAAGTGTTGAAGGGGTCCGAAATTCGGAAAAAACTCTCAAGTTAAATAATAATGGTAATTTGTTTTTCTTCGGATAACTGTTGAGGGAGTCCGAAATTCGGAATACCTCTCACAGTTAAATAGAAATGACCGTTTTTCCTCGGATAAGTGTTGAGGGGCTCCGAAATTCGGAATACCTCTCAAGTTAAATAGAAATGACCGTTTTTCCTCGGATAAGTGTTGAGGGGCTCCGAAATTCGGAATACCTCTCAAGTTAAATAGAAATGACCATTTTTCCTCGGATAAGTGTTGAGGGGCTCCGAAATTCGGAATACCTCTCACAGTTAAATAGAAATGACCGTTTTTCCTCGGATAAGTGTTGAGGGGCTCCGAAATTCGGAATACCTCTCAAGTTAAATAGAAATGACCGTTTTTCCTAAGATAAGTGTTGAGGGGTTCCGAAATTCGGAATTTCTAATTTGGAAAAAGTAAAATGTATTCTTGTTATTAGGCTTGCTCAAAATGGAATAAATAGTGCGATTTTGACGGAATTGTCATATTTTAAATCGTGCCTCCTATGAACTTGACGGAAACCAAATTTTCTTCCGATGAAATGCCCTACTTCGCACCGATTGGCAAAATTCTTCAGTGCGTTGTTGTTATTATGCACGGAATTTCTCTAAAATGTAATACCACAAATTAGTTTGGAACGCGTTTTCTCCTTTCGCCCGTTCAGTTTGTTGTTCGCAACCTTTTAATGGGGACCCACAATGCAACAGCTGAACGTTTTCTATAGCATTCCGCAACATGACAGATGTGAAGTTATCTTCACGGAACAGGCTATAGAAAATTTTGAGGAGCTAAAATTCAAAGTTTAAAATTTATACCTGACGCAGAACTGCGACTGCAGTATACAGATGATGAGAACACGTTGATAACTCCACGCGCCAACGATTCCTTCCTCGATGCTTGACGTTGTGCTTCCAATGTACCAGGGAAGGCATTTCGCCGCTTAAAAATAAACATCACTTGGCAGCCTAAATCGACGCCAGAGTTGATTTCCGCGAAGCGACAGGAAATAAGAGAGGGTAGCTACACCGAAACAGGAGGAGAATCAAGGAGAAAACTCAAATTTGGTGAGAACTTTTCAAAACAGCCGTCTTCTTCTTTGGCAAATACTACAGCAAAATCAGGCTCATCTGTATTTGAATCAAGTCATTGTTCTACCCATTCTCCGATTCCTGAAGCCGAGACGCAAAGAATCAATCCGTTATCATCTCCACCGCGAAAACAACAGTGTTTAGTTACATGCGGTCCGCCTGAACAAGGAGCTCTGAACACTGGGCCACCTTCAAAGTTTATGTCTCCTTTAGATCTTCTCATATCAGATAAAACTAAAGAAGTAACTGAGGAGAAGAAAAAAGTAATGGAGAAAGAAAAGGAAGTATAGGAGTTGTCAGCGAAATACGGAAAACAAGTGGGAATCGATTACTCGAAACCCGCCTGTACTAACTGCCATCGGCGCGAAAGACACAACAGGCTCAACTGCCCATACAAAGATCACCCGTGCCAATCAGCAGAAATTTATGGAGACCTAAAGAAACACAGAGATAAGATATTCTTTCGCGCGCGGTAAACGAACTGAACACTGCAAAGAAAGGGGCAAAAGAAACTGCAATGGGGTCTGTCAACGAAGATTGCACTAAAGAATCAAAGAACAAACTCGTTCTCGAGTGTTATGCGATCTCGATTGATTAACGAGTGCTAACCGCGCTACCCTACTTCTCAACAGTCTCAAGGGTTTGAAAACTGGCGCCAGGTAAACATGGATTTAAAGAAACTTGAAGCTCAGAAGAGGAGGAACAACTGGCGGCTGCACTCAAGGAAAGTACCACTTTCCGCAATGAGGCGCAAACTAATGCCAGTGAGAAAATTATTTAAACACTTTCTATCAGTGAAAATGATAACGAGATTGAGCGAACTCAGGTTAACGATGCTGTAAATGCTCTGCTTAATCTGTCCGAACTGAAAAACCCAAACTTGTTTCCCGTCAATTACGAATAGGAGACCCAATGTCTGTGTAAATTACTGACTAGAACCTTGTTGTGTTTTCAAAAGGAACATACTTTGTAACTGTTGAAATTTTTACATAAATGCGTTGACATTTGGATGCTGTAGCTAAAGAAATGAAACGTTTTTTTTTCACAGAAATACTAGCATTAAAAGTTCATGTTATATTTGTACAACTGCGCGAGGCATGCAGCGGCGCAGATAAGTAAACAAACACGCGGCCGTCACGTCGGCAAACAAATGAACTGAGTAGAATGAACGCATGAAATACAATATCGCCTACGACTACGTCAGTAAATATAACGCGACTTAAGTTGCATTTTCCTTTATTCTGTGTAAAAATATAAACTTGAGTTACAAAATGAAGTTCTAAAAACCAAACATGATGTCATCAGTAGTAATCAGGTTTAGCGCTTCGTAATTGGCTACGTGAACATTTTCTCGTAAAAGTGGTTGAAATTCTTCCCTCTTTAATACAGTTTTAAATTTGTTGAAAACAAGCTCTGCTACAATAAACTCGGGTGAAAGAGATAGAGTGTAAATAATAGACGCTCCCATCTGCATGAGCCATCGTTGCAAAACATCTCCAGTTTGGAACCGATGGGTGGTGCAATTATCAAGAATTATGTAGTCCCCGAATTCAATAACCGGATTGCCATTTGCAGTAGTCACTTGGCATGCTTCTCCAAAGAAGTTCAAAAACTTCATGGAGTCCGAAGTATACAGTACGCCCTCCAAACCACATAACAGGCTAACTATAATGTTTGCTCCTTTATGATTACCATATATAACTTCGATTGCTGGTGTTCCTTTGAGGGAGTTACCATATACAGGTCTGCCTATTCCACAGTGAATTCCTGCTTCATCAAAGAACTTAAGTTTTTCAGGCGATAAGGAACTCACGGTGTCAATAAACTGTTGACAGTTGGCGAGGTTCTCTGGAGTGAATTTTTCTGAAAAGGCTTCGTCAATCGCTTTCTTGTGAAAGGTCCTTCAGGAAGCGAATTTCTAACAACGTTTCCAATCGCAGTCACAAATGTCTCGCCTTCCAACATACAGTATGTGTCGAGATCTTCTTTGATAGATTTAGTCTTTGAAGGTTTTTCCTTTTTCAGAAACTTTATCATTTCCACATCCTCTGACTTGAGGTGAGAGGGGTTTCCGGATATCTTTTTTTCGGGTAAATGAGAACCAGTTTCGCAAAATGTTCTCCATAATTTCGAAACAAACGGACCCGTGACTCGGTATCGATCGGCAATTTGCTTGTACTGTCCTTCAAAATACGCCGATGCTGGATCACCACCTTCAGCAATAATGTCATCGATTATGTTAGCTCGGAGGCTTTCTCCTATACTTTTTCCCTGAATAAAAGATCTTCCCTTGCTATTCACGGAATAGCGCGCCATTATTTCTCACGGGCTTCAGGCGCCTAGGAATGTGATCTCGTGCGCTTGCCTATGTCGTGTGATTCGTAGATCACGCGCGCATAATTCAAAGACATTTGTCGGTAACGGAAAGTGTTACGTAAGTCTCCGAAAAAACAGTCTACCTGTTTCAGTAGTAGGCATGAAGAGCACATGGTAATCTTGATTGCAATAGGCTGAAGGCAGATCACGTGACATACTGCTCACCAACGAAATATGGACTTGGGGCCTGGATTCGACAAGATTCCACAGTGCGGATGATGTAATCCTTTTCTCCGATTGGTCTCCTTGCTCCCAAGGGACCTCACATGATGTGTTACGGGTGGTCGGACGACGGACAAAATTCGATGACTATAATGTGAGCTACCACAGGTAGCCCACACAAAAAGCCAAAGGATAATCGGTAAAGGAGTCGTAGACCCCACAACTAAACAGATCACCTATAAACTAATATAGATTCGCGAGAAATAGCAAATTCTAAGAATACATTAATTAAGGGGAAAAAATCAAATACTTAAAAATCACTAAGAAATTTCTTAACTCTAGACTTAAAAATATTTACATTATCAGCGCAACGAATACCTAGAGGTAACTCATTCCACATGTCAGTTACACGATGGAAAAAACTATACTTCAATACCGGTGCAGCGCTCTACCGACTGAGCTAACAATCCATCTGGGAGCTGGTCGTTTTGTTGGTTCGTAATATACCCGTGAGTGCGATGATCAGTCACATATATAATCATTAATCCGCAGTTCAAATATATGATTTTCATATATTCATTCTCATAGTATCGACATTGCCCAGTTTCATACCGTGCGGTACTGGGTCGAGTGCGGACTTTGGCGGACAAATTACAAGAAAACTTGACGTCCGCCACGAATTGGCACTGGAGTTGTGCCTCATTTTGTTTTTGAAACAATAAGCTCGTGATGAGGACACCTTTTCCTTCGCAACAGCGGACGCCATGTTTGTTTGTTTGTTTGTTTGTTTTTTATTTGTCCGCGAAAGTCCGCACTCGACCCAGTACATCACGGTATGAAATCAGGCAAACCAAACAGCTGAAGACCTGCATTAATAGCGGAGCTCCGACGGCCCGAAGGGCCGTCAAGCGGAGCACCATACCTATAGAAACCCGTCAACTGCTTTTCTCATGGTAAAAATGGCTAGCGGTATTGCTCGTGGGCGCGTACGCACGACGACGACGACGACGACGACGACGGAGTCGCCCAATAATTAATAATATCCTAATAATAATCATAATAATCCAACATGGCGGCCATACTCCACCTGGCCCAGCTGACCAGCTACTTTACAGCGTACATCTTTGATACTGGACATCCATCTTATAGCCAATTGACACCTGTCAAAACAAGGTATCCGCTGACCAGTGTAACGTGACCATATCGCGGGCTCAAGTTAAGACCTCATCGAGGTCAGCTGTTTTTTTGAAGTTGACCGCTGACCAGGTACTTGCTTTCGATTGGATCGCAGGCTCAAGCCAAGTGTGGGACACCCAAACCAAATCGAGGCCGTTAAAATTTTTCGCGCGCTTTCTGCGGCTGGTAATTTCACATTCAGTTGGTTTCTTTATTTTGAGCAAAACAACTTCATCTTCTTCGATCGAAGTTTGTCTTTCGCGTAAAAAGCATAAAGATCAAGAACTTGTCAAAAGATACTCCGGAAGGTGAATTTTCAAGTGATGAAAGGAAGGACGGAAGATTTTTCTCAGGAAAACTTGGATCGATTGTGCGGTTGAAAACAGTATAATTCAACGCTTCAAGGGCTTTCACTTCACCGCGGCATCTTGCATCTCACCAAGAAAAGTCACTTAACAGTTCACCGGTATTAATGGGAGGAATGAGTAGCTCAAACTCTGTGGAAGAAGCTCTTTCTTTGGACAAACCGTTTGCTATTTTTGCGGATGCTTGTTCTTACTTTACTGAAGCTTACGTATTTTCAAGTGGTAGAAACCTCTACAACACAGGACAGTGAGGTAAATTAAATAAATAGAAGCTTAACATTTGGTTTAATCGTTGTTACTTTTGTTCAGGAATGAAACTTGTATTTTTCTCTCGAATGCATATAAATAACAATCATCTGTACTCGTTTTGGACGCAAAGAAGTAGTTGAATTGTTTGTTTGTTTTGTTACGTTGTTTTCTTTGCAAGCGAACGAGTGTTTTTACTCGGCTTGGCTGACTGTTTTTCGACCTTGGTTCCTCACAGTAGCGTTAAGAAACTTTTGCCCTTATCTTATCAACACGTAATCGCAATGAGTCCTCGTAAAATTAAGCATTAAAGGGGGAGACTCGAGCTCGAGTAAAAATAAAAAATCCGATCAAATGCATGTGCATGTGCACTTCTCAAAATCTGACATTAAGTTGTCAAAATGCTGCCAAAACAGTCAAAACCCAGCGCGCTTCACTTCGTCAAGTCTTTAAGAGATCTTCGTCGAAAGCAGCCTGTAAACAGCAATTAAGTTTCGCCGTCTTTAAACATGTCGTTTGTTTGAACCGGTAAGAATCAGCGTTTGGATGTTAAAAACAGCGAAATGGGTTGACTGGCTGGCTGGTTTTGATAAATTTTAAAGTGGACGGGTCTGCGAGAGAAATGATCGTTTGGTTTGGCAAGCGCTTTCTTCGTTATCTGGATGATGTTTTGCCACTGAGAATCATTAATTGAAGAAGGTTCTTCGGAAGACATGGGAAGTAACAGTAAAACCATCAAAGCACTTAAGTGTTTTGTGTAAGCCAAGGAAAGATTTTGTGGGAAATGGCTCTATTATTCAGCTCTGTCGCATTCCGAGTGATTGCTGTCTCAGTGATTCCTGTTGACTGCTCTAAACGATCAGGTACGGACCTCTTTTTTGTCTTTTCTACGGACATTTATGTCAAATCTGCTGAGGAAATTTTCTAGCTAATACAAGATAGTTTTGTTACCTGTCCAATTTCTGCACCTTCTCCAAGAATCTTCGAAGAAATATTATTCATATTGTGCTTTGTTTTCTTGTAATAAGTCTTATGTTGTTGTTATATTGTTTCTGAACCGCGGTCAATTCCTGTTGACTGCTGTAAACGAAGAGTTTGTACCTTTTATTTTTTTTTCTAGGGGCATTTATGTCAAAATAAATACCGATTTTCCCAGCTTTATCATTACAAGCTATTTTAATTACTACCCAGTCTTGTTTAATTTCTCCACCTTCTCCTTCTTCGAGCAAACACTCGCCGGCATCGTACTTTGTTCGCTTGCAGTGTTTTTGTTTTGTTTTGTTTTTTTTTGATCCGCTTTGAATCCCTTTACGCTTTCATCTCAAAGTAGTTAGACTCAAGAATTTCCGTCTTTTTTTTTTTCTTTTTTGCAAACGTTTACTATCGAAAACTCTTCGTTTTCCCTGCTGCTGCTCAATTGTTTTGGATACAAATTAAACTGGCCCAAATAAACTCTTGCGAAGTTGCTCGGTGAGAGTGTGCAGCTCCGATTCTAGGCTTGGCATGGCTAAATATTTTTATGGCCTTCAGCTTTTCTTTTTTTAATCGCTACATAACAGACTGGAATGGTGTTCCATCGAACATCATGCATGCACCTTCTTTAAGCAGTTTTAAGTCCTATCTATTACATTATTAGTGTCAATTTTAAATCAGATGTAGCTTGTGAGTGACAAGTATGTAATTTAATTAGGTTTGCTTTGGATTACTTCATGATTTTTAGTCTCAATCTCAAATCAGGGGTGACTTGTAGGAGACAAGTATTTGATTTAATTTGATTAGGTTAGCTTTGGGCCACGTTTAAATTTCACCTCTTAGTTTTTAGAATGTGTAATATTAGATAATATTCTTTGTATGGGAATTTAGTTTCTCCCAATTATTCTCCAGTCATGCACTTTTTTGTTTTGTATCAACTTAGTTGTATTCACATGACAAAGTATTATTAAACTTAAAACTTAAAATTAAACTTAAAGTAAGCTCTTTCTCATCAATGTACACATCCTTTGGACTTCCTCCTCCTGCATACAGTCTTTCAATTAATTTTATTAGTAGCTGGTCACACCTCGCTTGTGGGATGTTTGGATGACATTTGGCATTAATGTTTAATGGAATCTCTGATGTTTGATGAAGTATGTTAAGATCAAGTTAAGATGGCTAACGGATTTCCAGCACTTTTGCTTTGATAAATCACCTTGATAGTGGCATCAACCAAATGCCCAATATATTATTATCAAGTTGTTTGGTCTTGCACTTAACTGGCCAGAAGAGCAGCTGGATTTCTTTTTGAAAACACTGTAGGTGCATTGAGTGATGAGCTTAATGTTAGCAAGCAGTTTTTTTTTGTGATAGTAAGGTCAAGAAGTAATTGATCAAAAAAAATATCTTGGTCTTAATTCATGGCATCTAAATATTTTTATTGATTTCCATGTATCTTTCTTTCATAATTTTTGTGAGGCATACATATATCCAGAGGATACACAATTTCCGATTTCTGACTGTCTCATGGGAGGCTGTGGATAATTGAAATTGCATTCATTATGAAGTGATGATCTGAATCACTATATATCTGATGTGATACTGATTCCAAGGAGCAATCACCAGGCTTCTCCACCAATTTCTAGTGGCTCTAAACCATACCTAAGTAACTAAGTATGTAACTAAGTTGCCTACAGTTGAACGGGGAAACAGACCTGTCCTTAGGTATTGCTCTAAGATGTTAAGAAATGTTTTGTTTTAAAAATTTATAGATGAAAACTAGCTTTGCAGGTTCTTTTTTACACAAGGTATTAAAGATTATTTAAAAAAACCTACCTCAATATTTTTATTTTGCTTTTTTAACATCTCCAAACTCAGTTTGGAAAGGAATTTTTATTACCTTACTCAATAGAACGCTTGTTTTTAGGAGGGGTGGGGGTCCAAATTCGTAAAAGGGGATTCATATCTGCTAGCAGTTCTGGACTAGGGGGTCCAAATCTGATCCACAAGCAGATCTGGACTGGAGGGTGCAAATCCACGTGGGGTCCAAATCCACTGTGCCACTGGCTCAGATCACCTTTCCATACTATTTTCTACAGCATTGGGTCTGTAGCTTGAGTGAGGTCAGATGGGTGATATGACAAGCAGACTACATGTAAATGCCAGTAGAAAAAGAATGCTTTTGGAGCTCCGCTTTTAGGCTTGCCTAAATATATATATTAAATTTTATGGCTGCATTGATCTTAAGGTTATTTTCCAAAGCGCTCATCGCATTAAGTCTCTTTTTCCCTACAAAGATAGAATTAACCGTTCCCAAATGTCAAAAGTTGTTTATAAAGCTAGTTGTTGGGACTGCCAGGATTTCTACATTGGAAAAACAAAACGCAGATTGCATGACAGAAAAACTGAACATTTTAAAGCGATCATGAGTAGCTGTCATGCATCTGCTATCGCAGACCACGTCACGTCAACTGGTCACAACTTAAAATGGGACCACTTTGAGATATTAGCAAAAGGTCGGTCAGATACTCATTGCAAGATAAAGGAGACTCTACTAATTAGAGAATTGAAACCTACCTTAAATGAAAATGTAAGCAGCGAAAAGCTGTATCTCTATTAGTTTGCATCTTTCATATGAAAATTATTTTTAGCTTCTGTCTAGGTTATTGTTAATTAGTTACTTATCTTAAATTTAAACTGTAGTTGTTACTTTTATTCCTAACGGTCACTTCTGAAGATGTGTGTCGAAACATACGAAACGTCAAGTGAAACGACTATAGTTTTATTTTTGTTTTCCAACAATGCGTTTTATTGTCATGTTTATCACCGCAGTTTGTGTGTTATTTCTTGTTAAGCTACGATGGCCAAAAACAAAGAGTATTTATGAAATCAGGCAATAGCAGGAGATTAGTGGACATAAAATGAAAACGGCTCAGTAAATTGGGTTTCACGTTTCAAACTACACAATAAGCGAGTACGCGAGTACTACAGATACTTTGCGTTTACCTTTTTTGTAATAACTTACTTGTAAACGGACTTTCGCGGCCCGTGAGGGGGGAGGGGGTGCGTACGCAACTCCGTTGATAAACCAAATTTTCTCTGAATAAAGGATTCAGTTGAAAAAAGATTTGCCCAGACTACTCGTTTGCGAGGTAAGATTTTCATTTAATTCTTACAGTAGTTTTGAGCTGATATGTTGTTTACATCCCATCTCTATGCTATTACTTTGCTGGAAAAGTGCACTGTCATGCCTGTTTGTTTCTTTTCCCTTTGCTCCATGTGTAAGAAACACTTTTGCTGTGATATTGCTGGAAAAGATGACAAAACCTGACCACCGCAATTTTTCTCATGACCCTATGCAGGCTTGAATTTGAAACTGGCATGGAATTTGTAGATAGTTAACAATTATTCACTAAAGTGGAGGTAAATATCCACCACTTTCACCGACACTGAGGTGGATAATTGTTTTAGTATATACCGCACAAGCTGAATTAGCGGACCAAAACATTACTTTATGTGTGACAATATACCAACAAGCGGTCGGAAATTGTAAAATCTCGTGCGCCGGCTGCTCGCAGGTAAATAGTACTTGCTAATCACCTCCGAGTTAACCAATCAGAGCGCGCGAAAAGCACTATTCACTTGTGTGGTGTATACTAACAACAATTATTTGCTTTTCATGATTTTACTTTTATCAGATTTTTAGGGATTAAATTAGAGGTACACAAACCCGGCTATGCAATGAACCAAAATAAAAGCTGTTGAATTGTTCTTTCATAACATTTGAATGATTGATGATAGGTATAGGCAGGGGAGCAGGGATGGTGTAGTAGTGAGAGCACTTGCCTTCCATCAATGTGGCCCGAGTTCGATTCCTGGACTCGACGTCATATGTGGGTTGAGTTTGTTGTTGGTTCTCTACTCTGCTCCGAGAGGTTTTTCTCCGGGTTCTCCGGTTTTCCCCTCTCCACAAAAACCAACATTTCCAAATTCCAATTTCATCTGCTTGTAAAGCGCATTTGATCATATACACATGGAAAATGCGCTATATAAGTTCTAAATTATTATAAATTATTAAAATAAAAGTGAAACTTTGAAGAGTTTTCTCTCTGTAAATAACAAGGGTCAGTCCACAAGTTTAGGCTCATATCATAGATCAATACAAAGATCATTGGTAAAAGATTGTTTCTTGCCTCACTGACTAAGTATTTTTGCTCATTTATTGTTACCGAGGAAGCACTATTAAAGACATCTAAAAAAAAGCTTCTGTTACCATGGCAACAAGAGACTCAAACATCATTGTGTTTGCCATCATTCATTGCAACGAGTTGCGTGATGGTGGTTTTTTCTGCATGGGCTTGATTTTGGAGGAAAAGTAGTCCAGGGTACCATAGGACCTTAAGCGGCCACCTCCCATTTCCCCGAGGGTGGTCGATTAACAGGAGGTCCTCTGTATAAAATTGTAATCGTCCTTGAACTGCCGATAGATGCTGAAGTATCAGCAGCATGTTTTCTAAGCTGCTAACTTTTTTTTTTCAATTTGATGGGTATTTTTCTGTCTTTGGGCCAAAATTCGGATGACTGGTCTAAAGTTGTGATATCGATTGATATCGATTTCCGATAGAAATCGATAACGATTGTTTCATCGATTGTTATCGGAAAAGATTTTTGTCATTTTACAAGTTAAACATTGACGCGTTGTTGTCTCTGTGGTTTTATTGAGTCATTCAGTCATCACAGTGTGCCGATAGTTTTACAATAATCAACAAAATACAACAAGAACAAAAACAATAGCAGGAACAATTTGGAGTCATTAACAATATTCAGCTTCAGCACAGATCATAATACCGGAAGAAGAAGTCGCGGACTCGCGGCCAAAGATGGCAGCGATCTGGAGGACTACAATGTCCGTGCATATATCGCATTGAGTTGGATTCTCATCTACGCGAGATTGCCACAGCAGAGATGCAAGATGCAGTCGACGGCTCTGGATTGAAACCCCAGAAAACCAAGTGCAACGCGATGAACAATCCGCCTGGACTAGATGCTGCATGAAATCAATAATAACATGCGTAACGATCAACGCCGGTCCCGTACTCTTTTACTCGGATAGCAACGCCATTTTCGCTGAAAATACTCCTTAGGATTATCGATTATTATCGATTACTGTCGATTGGTATCTATTTTTGCCAGTCGATAACAATGGATAATTTTTTTCCCTGAGATATCGATTGTTATCGATTTCAAATATCAATCGATTGAAACCGATTATATCGAATGACTACCGATATCGATTTCTATCGATTGATTAAGCCTGGTATTGTTTCAATAGCCGGCTGCTAAGACACATTACCTAAGATATACCGTAAATTTTGAAAGAAGGCTTCGTGAATCGATCCCCAGCTCTCAGATGGCTTGAATGCTCAGCTGGTAGAAAACGGCAATGGTATCGCAAAGGTCATGAGCTCAATTTCCAACTGCTGTCGCAGATGCATACACGGCATTACTGCAATGCGCTCCAGGGGTCTCAAAAACTTCGCGTGCAAGGTCAAGTTAATAAAGTTGCTACACTGGCACTGAAGATATCGAGTTCTAGAAGAGGACCGTCGACATAACGACCCATGTTAGCCTTCAATAACGCGCTTAATACGCAGGCCTGTGGAAGCTACATCATCCGTCACAAGAAACACCTGCATGGGAACAACTCCGTGAAATGTGTTTAGGAAGAGTATGATAGTGGTCGAATTAATTAACTAAGCTTGAATGACAAGACCTGTGCATCTTGTGACGTATCTACTGTTCTAAATGATAATTACATTACGTGAAACACCACGTATCTACCTCATCGCGTGGTACATACGTGGTGTTTCACGTAATGCAATTATCATTTAGAGGTTTGATTTGGCCGAGTAGAATTGTGATCTATTTCCACTGGTTTTCCCTTCACTCTTTAAGCTATGGGAGACAAAACGTTGGTTGCCTTCTGGAGGATGGTAAAAGAGATAGGGGAGGGCCGGGTGGGGAGACAAGCCTGAAGGCAAACCAAGAAAATAACGAGTGAAAGGAAGACCATAAGCTTAGGGGCCTACGGTTATATCGCAGCTTAACCTCCCGACTCCTCGTGTGAAGTGACGCTAATTAATATGCGAGCTAGCTTATAAAGAGTGGGAAAGACCGCTGAAAATAGTGATCTATTTCCACTGGTCTTCCCTTCACTCTTTAAGCTATGGGAGACAAAACGTTGGTAGGAGCATGCGGGAGATAAACTACTCCCTGCAACGCATGAGCAACATACTTCCTCCCAAACTCAAAAAAAAATAAAATATATTGAAACAAATTGGAATTAAGCTTGTGAAAAGCCTGCGGGAAAAGCACAAACAAATATGTGCGTATAATAGGCTGCCACACCCTGGGCCTTCAGAGCACTGCCGTCTGGAGAAACCCATGATTCCTGATTGACCCGCACTTGATATGGACCGAAACCTGAATCCAATTCCCATTGCGGGGTATAATAACTTAAAAAACGCTTCGAGAGTCGAGACTGGCGGGAAAAACAAAAGAAAAGAGGAAAACGTGAGAAAGACGAAAAACCAGATAAACAAAACGAACAAGGCGGCAAGAAAAAAGGAGCAAACCCAGGGAGTGACAGCCTTGGCGCCCGGATATCCGAGAGGGTGCTTAGAGACCCCTCCAAGCACTGTCACGGGGAGGAGAGAAAAACAAAAGCTATTGAGAAAAAGGCGCAACGAGGCGGAACGAACAGTTGTTTGCTAAGCACGAGAAATATAATATGCAAATATATATAAAGCGGGGAATAATACGATATCAAGAATACTAATTGGCGAACTAACCCCGCGCTCTGAAACAAGCCAAGGAGACTAACGAAGATTACAGCGTAAATCATAAAGCCCAGCGGCGCCCGGCAAAATAAGCTCTTCGCCAACTCTGCGGTCGTCTACACTTATTTAAACAGGTAGCCCAATTCAGTAAAACTGGTTTAAATGGGGACCTGTAAACAAAGCGCAAATAATCATTATGCCCGCCAACCCTGTGGCTCTCTTAACTCATATCGTCAACTCTGTGACCCACAAAAACAGTGAAATACTCAGCATACCGGCCATCCCTGTAGCCCGTATTGTCAACTCTGTGACTCACTCAAATAATAGCGTAAAAATTATTATACTCGCCATATCTGTGGCACTCTTAACTCGCATTGTCAACTCTGTGACTCATTCAAATAATAATGGATACGCATTATACTCGCCATCCCAGTGGCTGTCTTAACTCGTATCGTCAACCCTGTGACTCACAAATAACAGCGTAAATAATAATCCGCCATCCCTGTGGCTCTCTGAAGTCGCATCGTCAACTCTGTGACTGGCACAAATCTCCGACTAGAAAAAATTGCAGCCTTGACCGTTCGCCAACGAAACTACCCAATCTAAAATGCTGGGACAAAACTACCGAAGAACATTAAGCTCACCCCTAACACGTCGCTGTCCAGCTCAATAGCTGAATGATCTCGCTTACTGGTAACCGGCTCGGGTGGAGAGCCACGTGCAGACGGTACTGGAGTTACAGGCTGAGGAAGAAGTAGAAGCTTGAGGACCAGGAGCTTGACAAGCTGCCGTTTGTTTCGGAGCTGAAACCGAGGGCCTCCCTAGCCAAACCAACGTCGCCTACGAGCAGAAGGCTTGTAGAACTTTTCGTTGAAGGTTCTGTCATGCTACCGGTTCGACTCCTCGTGTGAAGTGACGCTAATTAATATGCGAGCTAGCTTATAAAGAGTGGGAAAACCGCTGAAAATAGCTCTTCCTATCAGAACACTACATGACAATTTGATTAAAGACACCACGTACCATGGCATCGCGTGTCAAAAACCGCTGGATCAAAACAAATTACAGTGACTCAGCACCGCGTGTCACACCAATTGAAGCCAAGTATGACAACCACTCCACACTACTGGCAAACAGGGAAATGGCCGTCTGGTCGGTTTGCAAATAGACTTTGCCAAAGCCTTCGACCTCGGACCACAAGATGCCAAACATGAATGCGTTTTCAGTTGTAATATTTATTACAAGTAATCTGAGAAGGAAAGCTCGATGCGTGTTCCTCCTATGTGGGACGTTGTTTGCACTGAGTGTGATGATTTGGTTGTCTTACCTTCGAGAAAGCGAACGTTTAGGTAAGATTTCACTTGTTATTATCCAGCGCTAAAACTTCCCAAATCTGATTTGCAAGTTATTGATAAGCAAACCATAAACGCCCCCAGAGTAAAGATAGTAATTAACGCTCGGTAGTTTATCCTAGTTTATAGTACCTAGTTTAATAGAAGTACGATCCATTGATCAGTATTCAGCATTTGACAGATGAATCAGTTAAAACTGACCGTGAATTATTAGAAGATTTCACCTTGCGAAAACTTCCAACGGCGTAACTTCTCGACAACTCAAGGAAGAATGCTGCTTCCCAGTTGTCCTTCGAAAAGACAAATTAACTTTCGAAAAATATCCTGAACAGCACAATGATCATGCATGCTTTGCGAATATCTCCTCCAAAGACTCAATATAACAATTTCCGTAACAGTTTGTTTCGTATTTCAGTTCCGCAGAAAATGCTTTAAATTGTGGTAAATGCTAGAGTCTGGCGAGTTTATTTGACGAAATTTCACTTCATGCTTTTGAAACACTGGATAAGTATTTCCTTTCGTTTTTGAAGCCGCTTATCATGAGGAGCTATTTTCGGAAAATCAATATCTGCCGTCGGAAAATTCGAGAGCTACAAGCTTCCGTGTTAAAACTTCCCGTGCGACGTTGATAGAGTTCCAGTTAAGGACCCCGAGCACATCAGTCGAACCTGTTAGCTTCCAACCCGTCGCGATTTTTCCATTTTTCGAAGTTTTCGATTTGTTACGACGACTGATCGAAATCCGCGAAAGCACGATAAACATTTCCATTAAAATTTGTAATTTTAAATATAAAGCTTGTACACGGTGCATTCGTCACAGTATCGAACGGTGATAGGGCCGGCACAGCAGAAAATTTCTACATAAACAGGTAATTGCAGGGCCCACGCAGCAAGTTTGCAATTGTGTCAAATAGGTGGTTCCGGGTGCATGTTCCCCCGGAAATTTTTTGAATTTAAGTCCTCTGAAATGGCTGGAAATGCATTTAAAACTAACATGGTGTGGTGAAACTTATACACTTTCAGCAACAAAAAAGCGATGTTTAAAAACAGGAATACCGTAAAAGCTCTATTAAGACCCTGGGGGGCTTATTAATTTAATTTCAGGTCTCATTAACGGGGGGCTTAACAGAGAGGGGGGCTTATTTCAAATTTTAAACACCCTGTTTTCGTCTTAAAACAGTTTTTGTACAAAACTCAAACAACTACAGTGAAATTTTATTATCTAATAAAGAGCAGCAAACAGTATTACGTGTTTGAGTGTATAATTGTTTAAAAACAAACCAACTGGGCCACATGAAGTTGATTTCGCAGGCGGGAATAGGAGTGACTAATTACAAAATCTCATGTCCCAAAATGGGGAGGGGGGGTTATTACAAAAAACTACTTTCAAACGGGGGGCTTATTAGAGAGGGGGGGGGGTTAATAGAGCTTTTACGGTAATCAGTTTTCGCTAAGACGTTAAATACAAAGGTAACTTGGATTTTTTTAATATTACTTGCCTTTTGCTCTTGAAAAGTGGGGGGGGGGGCTTTCATCCCCTCCCCCTGCACAGTCCCTGTAACTGTAACAGCTAAATCCTTAACATGAATTCACTTGCGAAAACTTGTCAAAAACTGACTGAGTTGTCCTACTGTGAGGAGCAGTAGGGACCTTTAGCTTTGAGTACAAGTACGATAATGCAAGTACGATTTGATTTATTTAGAGTTGATTTGATTTAGTCTCCCCAATTAGTGGAGCATCTGTGCTCGACTAGATAGATTTGAGACTTAAATAAAGTGATTATTATTATTATTATTATTATTATTATTATTATTATTATTATTATTATTATTATTATGCTCAGTGACCTGGCCCATGAAAGGAAACGAGGCTAACGGTGACCTTGTTTTGATACAGACCTCACTGTTTTTATCATGTGAATCATGTTGTTCTCGTGCTAATTAGGTTACATTTGCATGAGAAAGACAGAGAGGTTTGTATCAAAACAAGGTCACCTCCAACCTCGCTTCCACTCAAAGGCTAGCCTGGGTAGCTGGCGGTTTCAGTTTTGTTCGTTTTCGCGGCTTCACCGCTCGCTCGCGCGCTCCCTAACAAAACCGCGAGCTACGCAGGCTTCTCAAAGGCCAGGTCACTGACACACAAATGTAAAATTGGCCGTGCTTTGGATAATCATTTGTGACACCAATGTTGTTCCTAAACTCTACTTATGTGCTGGTAAGCAACAAAGGTGGGGATCTAGGAAACTGACTGCTTTGAAATTACATTCACATTAATTTCAAATTCCCATCACTGACGATCGAGAGAACACTTTCAACAATGTTGGCAAAAAAGGTTCCTCTTGTTTAACCAGCCTTAGAGTAGTTAGCTACGCCGTTCTTTCTAAATCACTTGCCGATCATTCACAAAAAAAGGTCAGGCGAAAATCTTTTAATCTTCAACCTTTCGCCCAAAGATTTCGGGGCGTCTTCTGAGGACAAAGCAGCTTAACCTATTTTAGGATATCAGAGGTTATTTCTCACGATGTCAACCTCTTATTGGTTTATTCTCCACCAGGAAATAGTCCAACCATCAAGCCTCGTAACAACTCATGGAATCAAAAGCAACGGCAACAAAAACAAGGTCTTGTGGAAAACTCCCTGAATGAAGTCACAGGACATCCAACATTATCAAAGAAGAAATCCATATGCGTGGAAGACCTGTGCCAAGAAGACATCGACAACATGGCCGACAACGTGAAAATCTACTTTGACGTTTTATCGCATAGTAAAGCGCAGATAACACTTTACAACAGTGGTTCAAAACCCATTGTAAAAGGCAAATGGGCAATATACGTTTGCGTACTGGGGATATTTGATTACGATCAGCTGGCCAATAACCCTGAAGGCATTGTTCCCCCTGGACGCAGCAATTTAAAGCTGACTCATATTAATGGCTGTCTCTATAAGTTCGAGCCGCTGAGTCGATTCGCTCCTTTTATGCCGGAAAATTACATCAAAATTCAGTTCAACACGACTAGTCTATTTAGAGCACGTTCTGACGTAGCACCCAATTGGTACGTTGCTGCTGAGGGCTTAAGACCAAGGACTATCGCCAACACTGCGGGAGAGGACCTCAGTTTTGTGTTCACCTTTCAAAAGTCAACTTGGGACCCTTTCAGTGCCAAAATTATTCCCGATCTCGGGCATGCGCCGTTCTTAGGTATCCCTACTCCAAAGGAAGTGGTCTTCACTGACAGAACCAGAGGAGTAATCGTTCAACGCGACTTATGGTGTGTTTATGGACAGAAAGGTCTAGAGAACGAAGTCAAAATTCTCGCAGGTATGAACAAAATTGTTTGTCATGTTTTTGGTTATGCTTGTTATTTTTCGTTTGTTTGTTTGTTTGTTTACTTTGTTTCCTTTAAATTTATTAAGCTGTCTTGTTCGTCTGCTTAAACTAAGAGTGCTGCTGCTGCTGCTGTGTTTAATGAGCCTGCGATCAGGCCCCCTTTATTCTTCCCTTTCCCTTTTCTTTCTCCTCGCGGGTTAAAATGATAAAACGTCTGATCGCAGGTTACTGTTCAACGGACTGTAAACAGTGCATTCTGATGCAATATCTTCACCAATATAATTTCCCAGTTCCTAATTCAGGACATATTTATTTTGTTCGTTTAAAGAGCATCTTGGATTAAAGGTGGCTTGTGAAGGTTCCCCGAATACTCACGAAAATATCAACCTCTTACTGGCTCCACAAGACGACAATCAGCGGCGTTCTCCCAAAGCGCATGAATGATATCATCTAGAAGTAAACGAATCGAAAGAACATTTCATCACCATCACTGGTCAAGGACCGGCGGGGGTGTTTTATGGTGTCCAGACCCTTCTTGGACTCATAGACGCCAGAGGCTGGGTTGCTGTCGTTTCAATCAAAGACTCGCCTCGTTTCTCATATCGCGGGTTGATGGTTGACGTTGGTCGCAATTTTGTGCCCAAAAACGAAATTCTGAACTCTTGGATGTTATGGCGATGTATAAAATGAACAAATTTCATTTTCATCTTACCGAAAACGAAGGATGGAGGTTGCAAATACCAGGGCTCGAGGGGTTAACCGAGGTTAGTGGACAAAAGTGTATTGATTGATCTCCTGTCATAAAGTGAATTAATTCAAATATCAAGAAGGAAAAAAGGAAAAGAAGCAAAACATTTTGCCAGAGGATATGTTTTTGGTTATTAAAGACTGTAAATTCTGAGTACAGCTTTGTTGCAGTTCTGGGGCCGGATTCACGAAGCCTTCCTAAGTTGAGATGTGTCCTAAGTATTGTTTTCCAACAATGGGGTACTGTGGGAAGACAATACTTAGCATACATTTTAACTTAAGAGGGCTTCGTGAATCTGGCACCTGAATACTAAGTCCTTAGTCTACAGACTAAAGTACACTATGTCTTAATATTTGAAATTTCGTGCGTGTTTAATACGTTTCTCCATGCAAACGGCCTAATCTCTATTGTGCTTTGTATGATCAGCAGGAATGCTAGATCTTTTAGAAATCTTAACCCGCTCCCCATTTCTTCTGTCAACAATAGGAAGACCAAAACGGGAGATTGTGATATTAGAGCTCAAATAAACTCTACCAACCCAACACCACCAGCCTTTTGTTTGCTCATGGGACACCACCCTTACTTGGAGTTTCACTGACATGTTTTAATCCCTCCTTTATCACCTTTTTCATCAACATAATATTAATACATCGGTTTTCATACGGACACGGGTGATTAAAGTGGCTCTTTTACCGTGCTACTGACCTTGCTTCTGATCTTCCTTTTCCCGGTTTTCTTATATCATTTCCGGTTCAGGTTGGGGCCAGGCGGTGTCACGATTTACAAGAGAAAACCTGCATTTTGTCTCTTCTTGGTTCAGGCCCAGACAGCAGTACAGCAGGGACTGGGTACTACTCTACCGATGACTACAGGGAAATACTTCGTCACGCAAACGAACGCCACATCCAAGTGATTCCAGAGTTCGACTTCCCTGGGCACAGTCACGCAGCTATTAAAAGCATGATCGCCCGCCATGATAAATTGATGGAAGAGGGGAAAGATAAGGAAGCTAAAGAGTTTCTCCTAAATGACTTTCATGATAAATCTCGCTACTTTTCCGTGCAGCATTTCACTGATGAAGTCATAAATCCTTGCCTAGGTTCCACTTATAAATTTATAGACCACGTGATATCTGCCTTAGTAAGCATGCACAAAGACGTACAGCCGCTGTCTATTTATCATTTTGGAGGAGATGAAGTAGCCTGGGGGGTCTGGAAACAATCTCCCGCTTGTGAAAGGTTTGCAAATGCGTCCAGTAAAAGCGAGGAAGACATCAAGAAAGAACTAATGGTTTATTTCATAAGGAAGGTGTCACAAATTACTCAAAAGCATGGCCTGGATTTTGGAGGGTGGGGGGATGCCTTCTTTCATGACAAAGATGCTGTCACAATTGCAAACAGAAGCGCTTTTAAAAATAAAGAAGTGTATTCCTATTACTGGAAAATGAGCAATGATACTAAACAGCTTGGTATCACGCTACGGGGAGGATATAAGGTAAGATCTCAAAACAACCCCACATCCTTGTACCACACCCCAATCTTCTATGTTACCTTTACACCCACCCCTTGCATTGTTAAACTTTAGAACTTAACCCCTGGATATCTCATGATCAGAATTTACTCCAATACCTTATCTAGTAATGGAGTTGTAAAGGACTGTCACATAGCTCTGCGCAGTACCGGATAACAATCGATGTTGAATAAGACGTGCTTGCCTTTCGCGGCATTTAACAAACCCATTTTGTATGTGTCCCGCTCAAGCGAAAGATAGATATGTATGAGTTATCATTACAGCGTTCTTATTATTGTTGGGTTTTTTATTTGTTTGCTTGTTTGTGTTTTTGTTTGTTTAGTTGGCTGACGTTATAAACAACCACTTAATTTAAACTTGAAACGACCGTTACATTTATCGCTTGAAAATAAAGTCAAGATGACTTCTAAACGTCGTGTAATATCGCTGATTTTTGTAATCAAATGTAGTTTACTTCAATACGGGTAAATAAGCTTCCATGTTATCCTTTGTTTCCTTCAGACTGTTTTGTCTCCACCAGACTGCTTATATCTGGATCATCCTTACGAACCTGATTACGAGTCTCGAGGAAACTACTGGGCTGCAAATTTTACTAACACACAAAAGGTCTTTGAATATTCACCAATAGAGCACATCGATGTCAAGAACATAAGTAAAGGTGCAGAAAATCTCTTGGGTAAGATAGAAACTTCTTAAGTTTCAACCGTTCAGTGCTCATGAGCCCATGAGCCTATGTGATGACTTTGTATACGAAATTCCTGTGACTGAGGACCTTTTACATGGAGAAAAGTTGTTCCGGTTAAGTGGGTCACCCTCCCAGCCGAGTCAACTTAAACGAGCGTTTATATGAGAAAAAAGAGCGAAGAGCTGACAACAGCGATCGTGCATGCTCTGATTGTCTCACTTTGACCGAGATGACCCGGCCGGGGGAGCCAAAGTGTTTATATGGAGAAACGTTGGCCCGGCTAGGAGGGTGACCCCACCATCGAAAAAGGGTGACCCGGCTAGGCGGGCCACCCTTCCAGCCGAGCCAACTTTTTGTTTCTCGTGTAAACGGTTCGCCAAGATTTTAAGCAAATGTAGGAAACGTTGGGTAGCCCAGGGTAGCTCGGGCCGGGCGAGTGACTCTTCTACCAGGGACAAGTTTTCTCCATGTAAACAGGGCCTGATTTCAATGAAATCCGCAGCTTTGAGAAAATTTTGAAAGCTTTCGATCAAAGAGAGAACCTTGTCGTAATTGTTAGTTCTATATTTTCCTTGATACTGTTAATCTGATTATGTTGTGCCAGTACTGTTGTAAATCCTAACTCTTGACGTTATGGTAGAAATTACTGACCATGCAAATAAAAGTTACACAGAGTCGGCACTGCTAACCTTACTACTAACCTTACTACTAACCTTACTACTAACCTTACTAACCTTACTACTAACCTTACTACTAACCTTACTACTAACCTTACTACTAACCTTTTGGAGTTAAGAAAAGGCAATCTGACGACTTCTTTAGGATATGAATGTTCTAACCACTTTTTTATGCGCTATCCTTGGGTTCCTCCTCTTGTTGACTTTTGTGAGCAATTAGTATGATTTTCGTCATTTCGTTTGGTTGTTATAAAACACTATAAAGACTTCATTTTCTGGTATAATAGGAAACTATACACTGTTTGAGGGCCGAAAGGGAAAATGTATGGCTTGGGGTCATGGGGTATTGCGTCAGCGTGACCGGGCAGGTCATACCTATGATGAAACATGTCCCCTTTTTTGGTTTCCCCAAATGGAGTTGAATCGATCCCCGCTTCTAAACAGTGATGTCCGGCAGTCTGGTTAATGGCTGGGTGAATGCATTATCTCTCATTCTATTAACTTGCTCGCCGGTTTGTTATGTTGGAAAAGGGGGAGATGTTTGGACTTGTTGCAGGGTTGGGGTCGAGTTCGTAACCCTAATGAAACTTCTTGGGTTATTGTTTTATTCTAAATATTGATCCCTTGTAGGAAATTAATAACCATTCGAAGGAAAGCCATTCTTCGCCAATATCAAAATCCCAAAATAGTCCCTTTTTTGCTTCTAATACATATGAGCTCTTTATGTTAAAAATTAGTTTTAGCTGCATAAAAATAAACACCTTGCGGGAGGTCGCGAGTTCAAACCCCGGCCGAACCAACAATAGGGATCTTTAAAATGGAGGAGAAGGTGCTGCCTTTGTAATGACAATCTGCAAACGGTTAGACTTTCTAGTCTTTTCGGATAAAGACGAAAAACAGTGGGCCCCTTCTCACAAAGCTTGTTCTTAATCTGTGGGACGTTAATAAAATCACGCAATGTTCGAAAAGAGTAGGGGCGTAGTCCCCGGTGTAGTGGTCTACCTACAATGCTGTTATGGGGGAGGGATTTGCAGTTACGGGCCTACAGTAATTGGCGCAAGCTGTTGTAGTGTCCCTACCAGGTCTCTGGCGAAGATAATAAAACTAAAACTAAGATTTTGATAGGATGTGCGCCTATTTAACGTTTATCGAGATTATTGTTTATTCTAGACCTCATTTTTATCAACTAAGAAGTAGTATTTAAGCGATTACGTTATTTTGTCACACCATCTTGGTCCATGACGTACTAACCTGCACACTTTGGCGAGAATGTTTACAGTTTTACGAAGGTTCGACGTTGTTAGCCTCTCGTTTGTTGTAATCTTTTTTTGTGTGTGTGTACAGGAATTGAAGGTTCGTTTTGGGGAGAAACAGTTCGCACCCCTGAGCAAATGCAGAGAATGCTTTTTCCACGCCTTCTTGCCGTAGCAGAACGCGCATGGCATAGAGCACCATGGGAAAGCATTAAGGAAAAAAGAAACAAAGTCCGTGAAAGAAGTAAAGACTGGGTTAAGTTTGCGAACAGGGTGGCTTACAAGGAGCTGGGTCGGCTAGAAAACTTAGGCATAGCATATCACTTGACACCACCTGGCGCAAGGTTAGTCATCTCTTACCGGAAGCAGCAGAGTTGGTGTAGGCCTGCACAGGTTTGGTGCATGGTTGTTGCAGAGTTGCCCAGGTTTTAGTGTATCACGGTTGGTGCAGGGTTTTTATTTGTATTTGTATTTTATTGGTGCAGGGTTAGCGCAGTATCGGCCCGGGTCTAGTGCAGAGTTAGTTCAGGTTTGGCGTTGGGTTGGTGTAAGGATGACACAAGGTTGGTGCATTGTTGGCCGACAGTAGTACAAGGTTTCTCAAGGTCTAGTGTAGGGCTGGTCAAGGTTTGATGTAGTGTTGGTTCAGAACTGACATACGTTTAGTATTTGCTTGGTGAATGGTTAGAACAGCGTTGCATAGGTTTGTTGCATGGCAATGGCAGGTTGGGTACAAGGTTGGTTTTTGGTTGGTGAATGGTTGGTCCAGGTCTCGTGCAAGGCTGGCCCAAGATTGATGCAGCATTGGTTCGGCTTGGTGCATGGTTGGTGTAGGGTCGCTAACGGATTGGTGTAGAATGGGTGTTTGGTTGACACTGGTTTGGAGCATACTTGGTACTAGCCTACAGTCCCGACAAGCTCAAAGCTACTTGTACTTATAGTATGCCTTACTTTGGCACTCTGAAATAGCTCTTTAATTTGATTTATATTGCATTTCACTGGTACCTCCTGGCTTATACACTTTGAACATTGTCGAGTAAGCCTGCATTGTTGTCTTATTGTAATCACCTGATGAATTTTTACCGTATTAAAATAAAGATTTTGAGATTTGAATGCGCTTTCCTCATATGGCATCACTTCAACCATGAAAATTGCCCTTTTTTATTGCTTTTTTTTTCTTTTATTTGTTTTCTTTGCGTCCTTGTTGTGGCTGTAGATTGATCATAACGGCTCCTTTTTTCCTTTTGGTTTTCTCTTACAGAATAATTAATGGAAAACTTCAAGTGAAAACAGTATTTCCAGGCCAAGACGTCGAGTACTCAACGGATAATGGTCGGACATGGAACGACGTAACAGAGGAAACAAAAGTAAATGAGCCAATCATTTTGAGAACCAGGTAGGTTAACAAAACCTTTATCATCAGTCTCTCTGCCGATGTCTCTATCATCTCCAAATGAGCACTTGCGAATTGTCAGGGCACCCTTACGAAATGCTTGGGCGTAATTATTACAGGCACGATAACTTTGCGATGGGTTAGCGTCCCATCCAGGTTCACTAGTTATACTTACCAGATATTTTAAGCTGAAGAAATTGTCTGTAACTTAAGCAAATATGTATAATTTCAGAATTCAGTGACAGTTTTTTTCTAGAAGAAAATACGGGTAACGATTTGTCGAACTTTTAATCCTTCACATCACAGTGTGTCATGTTTTTCAGGTGATAAAAGGAAATTAACTGTCAACAATAAGACTTTGAAACCCAAAGTCAATCAGGATCAAATTCTTTCCAGTTCTAAAAGGTACTTCTGGTATAAGTGTCATGCTAGCTAAATCGTGGATGTTAAATATCAATCTTAAAAAGACCAAGGTTATGGTGTTTCAACGGCAAGCAAAGAAAGATGACCATAAGTTTCATATAGGAAATGAAAACATTGATATTGTCCAAAATTATACGTACTTAGGGACTCGCATTTCTTCGACTGGAAACTTTACTATGTCGCTAGATCACTTAAGGGAAAAGGCTCTTCATGCTCTTTTTAGCCTGCGTCGACATACAGATTTTAGCAGTTTGAAACCGTCTCTTGCCAGTAAAATTTTTCACACAATGATTTCCCCAATCTTAACCTATAACAGTGAAGTCTGGGGTGTCTATACTAAATCAGATCTTAAGTCTTGGGAAAATTCACCAATTGAAAAAACGCATCTACAGTTTTGCAAACGTTACTTAGAAGTAAGCAATAAAGCATCCAATATTGCGTGCAGGGCTGAACTTGGCCAATTTCCCTTGAATATTGAAATAAATAAAAGAATAATTACGTAACTTATCTTCAAAATAAGGCCCAAGACTCTATTGTTTAACAGTCCCTTCTAACGCCAATTGATCTTCATTCTCATGGCAGAAGTAGTAAATCTCATAAACATTTATCATTACTATGATCTCCCTGACTTCGATCGTAGCGAATTAGATAACACTATGATTAAGCGCCATTTGGCTGTCATGAAAAAGCACTATATCGATCATTGGAAACATACCCTTCAGCATTCAAAAAAACTAGAATTTTATAGCACTTTCAAAACAACTATGCACCCTCAATTTATTTAGATATAACCAGGAAAAACTGTAATAGAAAAACGTTAGTGAAACTGAGTATTGGTAATCATAAACTTAAAATTGAAACCGGCAGGTATTATAATATCCCTTGGTGTGAAAGACTTTGCAGTCTTTGTGCTATGAATGAGATTGAAGATAAAACCCACTTTCTGTTTCGTTGTCAAAGTATTCATCCATTAGAAATGCCTTTTATGATGAAATAGTTAATAGAATACCGAATATTAAGCTGTTACCATTTGCTGATTTAATTGTTGAATTAATGAACTGTGATGATAATATTATTAATATGCAGTTTTTTAAGTTTATTTCCGCGTGTTTTGATTTACGAAACAATCTGTTGTCAAACTAGTTCAGTTTAATTCTTGTTACCTGCTTTCGCAATACTGTAATGTTTTACGGTCATGCAAATAAAGCTTGTTGTTGTTGTTGCTAGCCGGAATTATTTTCATTAACCTTTTTATAGCTACGACTCCAGTTTCGTGGAGGAAATGAGGAATGAATGTAACTATTTTAGTTGCTGCTAGTTTCATAACGTTTATGTCAGAAACGTTTTTGCACTGTGTTTAACAAACATCATTTTCTGTTTCAGACCTGCACACAGAAAACAGTTAAGCAGGCAGGTGAAGATCGAACGACCAAACCACCCTAAGTAACCATGGCAGCCATAAGAAACGGATAGACTGTGCATGGTTCAAAACTGGCTTTCAACATGCTTTCATCAACTTAGATGAAATGATCTCGATTCTGAGCAAGCCATCATTTGCACGAGCCATCCAGTTGGAGTTTCCCAGTGTCTTTAAAAAACGATTTAGTTTCTCCTAAAGGAAGTTGCATAACTTAAAAATATGCCAGTACACGTACCGAAAATTCTATTTTCAATGACATATCAATGTCGTTAATTTTTTTAACTACGAATTGTAGTAATTATAAAGAGCTGTGAACTGGTACATTACTGGATGGAATCGGGGGCGGGGTGGGGGGCATAATTTCAAGAACTTTGACACAAAATAATGCTACGCGCTAAACCCTAGCCTCACACAATCACTGTAAGAGCTGGCCATCCTGTAGCCTGCGAGCAAGCTCTCTATTGGAGTCTCACGCGAGATTAATTTCGGTCGCGCGTGGCGAGAGGATTGGGGTGGGGCGCTCGCTTCGCTCGCCACTCGCGCGACTCGCGCCCGAAATTAATCTCGCGTGAGACTCCAATAGAGAGCTTGCTCGCAGGCTGGCCACCCTGAGCACCTGATGAAGTGTTTCTTCTTGCTGTTTTTAGTTAACAATAGTAATAATTCGGTATCGTCCAGAACTCCCATTATGTACACTGTGGAGCAACTTAATGGAAAGTGGGCTTAGCAAGGTAACGCACTTTTCAGTATGGGGCGCTTGTAAGATAAGAACGTCAATACCAAGAGAGGTCACTACATTGTGTAGCTAACCAAATCACCGACCTTGATATGTCATTAATAATAGAATTGTCTTCAACACTGTCAGACCTACAATTTAGCTTCTTTTATTTTACCAAACGTATTTTACACGTTTTTTCTTTTTTTTTTTTTTTTCTTTTTTTTTTTTGTAATAAAGAAATTAGAGTTTTGAGGATAAAGGCTTGCCAGATCAAGAACACAGCGCCAATGACGCCACTGGCATCAGCTGTCAGTTTTTTAATCGACAAAAGTTAGGTAATGAACGTGCGGGAATTTGGAACGTTCTTGTAAAAGCTTTAGTTTTGAATCTTCGTTAGCTTAAATAGACCATAGAAGTTTGATTGCAAATATCAAAGAGCCTCTATATTTTGGAGTAAATTGTTTCTCGTCTTCCTTGACCAACTTCTTTTGAATGCGTTTCGGCTCGAGACGCCGGTAGTTTTATGCTTTGCTTCGCTATTATTATTATTATTTCATGCTGAGTGTTTGGTTGGCTCCACACACGTAACATTAAAGCCCACGTCCATGAAATGCGGGTCAGTGGGTCATTGTGTCTCCGCGTATTTCCGTGTCAATTCCCACCGCTTGCGTTGCCACGGTTATTTTGCATTGCCTTTTAACTCCACCATCTTACTAAATCTTTTCATATCCGGAGACCTGGATATATGAAAAGAAATTTCAAAATGAGTTTTTAAAAAGACAAATTAGCTTAAGAACTAATGGTTATGAAAGGGCTGCGCATTACAAGCGGCGCTATCTGCTCAATATTTGCATAGATAGATAGATAGATAGATAGATAGATTAAAATTACCCTTGCAGCCCGAGGGCTGAATTACGATAATATTTTACAATTGTAAAATGAAAATTGTAATTAAGAAAATTAATTGATAAGAATTTGACAATAATAAAACTTATCATTGTGTAAACACTAAATTAAAATTAAGATACAACTAAAATGGATAAACTGATACAGGGACGCGCTATCGGCAATGGCTTATAACAAAGGTGTCCCTAAAACGATTGGTCTTAAAACGTGGGACTTGGAACTTGCGATTTTTCCGTGTTCGCACTGTGCCAAGGTAAGGTGAAAATCCATTATTCTCTGATGTAGTTGAAAGTTTAGTTTTATTATGGAAGCCCGTGATATTGCATATGGTTTTCTTCCGATTGAGTTTGAATTCTTTATATGGGTAGATAGCTACAGTAGTTTCGCGGTTTACTAAAACCTATCATATTTAAATTTGATTTTAATTGGTGGTTTAATTTCCATCGTATAGTCCTTCCGGCCATACTCGTAATTTGTGACACGCATTTAACAAATAAGCTTTTTCACAGGGGCACCCAACGTCAAGTTTCGGTAGATATCTGTTCGGTGGAGGGTAATTCACCTTGCACTTTCGGCGTCGATTTAAGAGTGCACTCGGATTTTCGTAACTAAAACGTGGCCTAAAAGATTCGAGATTGGGAAATCATAGCCCCTGAGGTTTTCGGAAAGGTCGTAATTGCTGTTTTTGGCAGTCAAAAACGTCAGCTAGCATTTTCGGAAAGAAAATAGTTCCCTAGAAAGTTCGTGGAAAGTTCATTTCAGCTTTCATTTTCTCAAAGGAGGATTTTGTTCCCTAACATTTTCGTGCAGTTAAAATTTCAGCTAGGGAATCCGAACAGATGAACTTTTTCTAGCTTATGAAAAAATCGCTTTAATCAGGCTTCAAACACCATAAGGAACTTAAAAATGCCTTTCTACAGCTTTTGGTTGATTTGGCTCGTTGGGCGCCCCTGTTTTTCAGTCAGTGCTTTAAATGGCCGTTTCATTCCTTGATATTAATCATGATAATAGATATGAATATTATCCTAACCTTGTTCTCAGTGTTATTTTGCCCTTGACTTTTATGTTCTGTTTGACGTCATACCACGTCCGACCTGAATCTGTTGAGTATTCAGCCTTAACACCTGGGAAAGGTGTTTTCACGCTCAGCCTTCCGTGCAACAACCTTTAGAAAAATTATTAATGGCACCCTGTATTAGCTTATATTTAACAATTAGATTATGAGCTGGAGACTTCTAACGCGTGATAGCTGATGAGGGCGCAGCCCGAATCAGCTTTTACGCATCATTAGAAATCGAGAGCGAATAATCTAGTTGTTTTAGTATAAATCTACTAGACGTTCAAAACTAAACAAGTAAATTATTTAAATTCTCCTCGCAGACACTTCGAAAACGCAGAGAATCGGCCGCCTTTTTGTTGACAACCGCTACCGACTATCTATCACAGAAGAGATAGCGATTGGCGTAGCCAATCAGAGAGCGGCATTCGTGATACAACGATAGTAGATTTATAATGGTAATTGAACTGAGTGGAGTGCAATTTGGCCTGAAATCATCACGCGTGATTTCAAAATCGAACAAGCGCGCAGCGCGAGTTCGATTTGAAATCACGAGTATGATTTAAGACCAAAATTGCATGACATGAAGTTCAATTACCACTTTATTACAGCCATCTCGAAATCAGAGATTTTTTTGGCAATATTAATCTTTGCTTATCCATGAAATTTGATAGGTTAGTATTATTTCATTTTCATTTTGATGGGTTACAGAAAGGATGCGATTTAGAGTAAAAAATGGTGCGATTTGGGAATAAATTGCAATGTCAAGATGCAGTCAGATTGCAAGGATCACCACTAATTTCAAAATGGGTGTAATAAATTCTAAAACCAGGTAGCCTGCGAGTCTGGCGCACGATTTATCGCGCCGAATGCTCTTTCAGTCAAGCGGCCAGCGAAGCTAGGGGCCTTAAGACAGGGTCACCCCAACTCCCTTGTGGCTCTCTCGCCGTTTGCTTATCTTCAAGTTTAAAAACGTAAAATTTCCGCTTCATAAATCCGGCACTGGACCTCAATGGGAGAGCTTACTTGCAGGCTAGTAACCACGTTTCTTAGAAAACACGACTTCCTTCTCTGGCGTAGTACTGGCAAAGTAGAATGATTTATGACAGCCGATAAGAAACCTACCTTGCTGCCGGTACAGGTACACGATATGCCACGCCCATTTTATCAAGCCGGCTTAGTTCCCTATAGCCTATCGTGTTCGCAAAGCGTTCCCATTCACCATTCCTTAAGCGATTTCTTTTTGCTGTATCAGCAATGTCTTCCCAACTTGCTTTGTGCCAGGCCCGTTCTGCGACAGCCAGGAGACGCGGAAAGAGCATACTATGCATTTGGTTAGTGGTTCGAATGGTTTCACCCCAAATGGCGGCTTCAATGCCTGATGGAATAGAAAATAATTAAGATTGATGATGATGATCATGATGATGATGATGATGATGATGATGATTATGAAACGCTACTGCAAGACACAAACGGTACCTGCGGTTGACGTGACAGTCTTGAGGGTGATGACGGCTGGCAGGGGGCACGAAGGGGAAGCAGACGCACTAACAAATCTTCATCCTCCTTTAAAGCGATATGCGATGGAGGAAAAACTCTAATCATAGTTATTTTACAATGAGACAAACTGAGCGAGTTAATAGTATAATGGACGGCCTTATTCGTCGTTATATTTGTTAAATGTACATCAGGATTTCCGCTTCTGATCACTAAATGATCTACGAAGCTTCGTGAAAATGGTAACACGTCTGCTATTTTCCCGATTTGTCTCAGAAGATTCCAGTTAACCCGGTATACATACATACATACACACATACATAACTTTATTTTCTTCGGATTTAGATATAACATACATGACGCTAGTTTCTCCGAATGAGATAACAAATAACTAACTAACTAGCTAAATAAATAGATAAATAAATACATCAAGTGAAATAATATAGGAACGTTACAACAATAAGAGTGTTTCAATAAAAGTATATCAATATAGCAATGCCCGGCCTTGGAAAATATGCCGCTTAACCCCGCGCCGAAAACCAGCCAGCGTCTCCGATCTCCTAACATCATCGGGAAGCCTGTTCCACTCATGCGCGCCAAAATAACGAAAAGAATGGAGACCATACGTGGTTGTTTTCACAGTAGGGAGTTCCAAAATAGCGTGGCCCCTGAGCGAGTACGCCGACCTCCGCTCCTTAAGATGCGATCTCAAATAAGACGGGGCAGCCCCATGCAAACACTTAAAAACAGTGATAAGCATGTTCTGAACCCTTCTCTGTTCCAGATTTACCATTTCCAGTTTCCGCAACATCTCATCATAACCGTTCTCCTTATCATTAAGCACTACCCTTAACGCTTGTTTATTTACGTGTTCTAGCTTATCCCTGTCCCTCGCACTACAAAAGTGCCATACGTCACTACAATAAGAAAAGACTGGTTGAATAAAAGCATTATAAAGCCTAAGCATAGTAGGCCCGCTAATTAGATTTCTGAAACGTTTGATAACCTGCAGCTGATTATTTACTTTTTTACATATAGTCGACACATGCTTGTGAAAAGTAAGCCTAGAATCAATATTTACACCCAGTAGGTTAATATCATCACGCCTTTCGATTTGGTATATCTACTGTCTGGTTTCTTATGCATTAGGAATGACTCTTCCGCTCAGGAAATAGCAAAACCCAGTGATAATCTTTGATTTTCCAGACTTATAAGAACCAGGCTTTACCTTACCCAGGATATTTTCATTGCCCTTCTGGATGCCTCTGCTCAGATCATTAGGTGAGTATTCAAACACTTTCTTGGTGTCAATAAACTTTGCTGCCCAGTATTTTCCAAGTTCTTCGTGGACCGGCTCGTAAGGATGATCGAAATAAAGATAGTCCGGTGTGGAGAACACAATCTAGCAAACAGGAGACACTTGTTAAATGTTGAAAAGTGGTTCATATAACGAAAAAAGGCTCTTTTGATCAAGACTTCAAATTGCGCGAGTTTCTAGCCTTACGCTAGACCACAAGTGAAAAATTTGGATGCCGTCATTTTCTCACCTTGTACCCCCCTTCAACCAAAGAACGCAGTTTCGTTGGATCTGTGCTCAGACTCCAATAATAAGCCAACACCTCTTTGTTCGATAACGAACTTCTTCTGAGCGGGACAACGGCTTCCTTAAAGAAAACATCACTCCAGCCGCCCAGATTTAAGTTCTGACTACCCGTAATTCCCGAGAGTCGTTCCAGGAAATATTCGTTTAAATATGTTTTACTAAAAGTTTGCTGTCTTTTCGTGGTACATGCAAATTCCTGGCAAACTGGAGAGCCTGTCCAGACTCCACTAGCAACTTCATCGCCACCGAAGTGAAAAAGAGTCAGCGGTTGTATCTCACTGTGTATCCGTTTTAAAAAGGACATCACGTGACTGATGAACTTGTAAGTGGAGTTCATGCAAGGATTAATGGCTTCGTCTGTGAAATGTTGGATGGAAAAATAATGTGATTTATCGTCAAAATCACTGAGAAGAAACTCCTTCGCGTTTTTCTCCAGTCCTTTTTGCATCAATTTATCATGGCGGGCTATCATGCTTTTAATAGCTGCGTGACTGTGTCCAGGAAAATCGAACTCAGGAATAACTTGAATGTGGCGCTTTTTAGCGTGCCGTAGTATTTCCTTGTAGTCTTCCATAGAGTAGTACCCAGTGCCCGCTGTGCTGGTATCGGGGCCAGAACCAAGCTGAGACAAGATGCAGGTTTTCTCTTGTAGATCATGGCATCTCTTGGCTCCAACCTTTTATGTAGACCGTAAAACAAAAATGGTTTGAAGAAATAGTTATGGGTTGTGTAAAGGTTTGAGTTGATAACAAAGAACGGAAGAGTTATTATGTTAATCCGTGATTCTTGTCATTCTACGTCGGTCAGTCCTCTTGTTTGAATTTCTTCGCTAAAGTTTTGTTCTAGACAAGTTTTCTAGTCTATTTTGACAGTATAGTTTTGGTACCCTTTCCTCGGGGTACGGTGCCATTGCATTAGTTAATGCTCTTACATTAGGTTACATTCTTCAGATGGCTGACTGACCCATCCTAAACAAGCTGTTCACTTTCAATTTCTCGTATTAGTGAAGTCGGAATGAGTCATTTGGTAGAACAAAGAGATCAAGCCCTAGAGACCGTAGAGAACAGGCCCCAGTTGTTCAAAGAGCGGATGACTCTATCAGCGTTTAAGTCTCTATCGAGCGGATAAAAAGTATTGCAAGTTATACATTTTATCAGCTGGATAAAAACTTGTCGCTGGATAGAGTTATCGGCGCTTATAACAACTGGGACCAGAAGTGATATCCAGGTTGTTGTCTGGCATACGAACTGAACAAAATATATATCTTTGAAACCCTTTCTTCCACAATGCCGTTCAGCTTGGGTTTACCGCTGAAATACTTTCAAGATTTTCAAAGCAGATATACGTATGACAAGTCACATAACAAAAGAAACCCTAAAACACAAACATCCCCGTTACTTGACAACCACCAAGATGCGAAAACAAGGCACCGACCACGCATGGCTCGAAAACACTTTAGTGAGCAAGTCTTTTTCTATAGCTGCCTCTGTGTACACAATTCAAGCCAGATGGGCGATCTCTTACGAATAGCGTTTTCATTGTTTTGTTGTTATTTTGATTTCTTTAGAACATTTTCATATCAAAATGTCAAATACATGAAAAAGAAAAACAAAAGAAACAGTTTTGAAGGGTACTCATTTGATGAGAAGTGGGTGCATATCGAGCCCAGGTGTCACTCTGTTATCACCTGTGTCTGACGCTTATGGGACTACTTCACATGGCTACATTTTCAAGATAGGATTCAAGCCCCTCACTGGGTTACCATCTAATGCAATAATCTAATACCGTAATGCTGGTAACCATTTATGCACCTTGAGGGTCAAATTAAAATAATTTTCCTTTCTCTTTTCATGAAACTAGTTCACGATTGTCCGCTTACCTCGGTCAGTTCATCGAGTCCTGCAATTTGCAGTCTCCACCCTTCGTTATCCGTAAGATGAAAATGGAATTTGTTCATCTTGTACATCGCCATGACATCCAGGAGTTTCAGAATTTCACTTTTTGGGACAAAATTGCGAGCAACGTCAACCATCAATCCGCGATATGGAAAACGAGGCGAGTCTTTGATTGACACTTGAGGAACTTCGCCTTTAATGTTCATGAGTGCGAGAAGAGTCTGGACGCCATAAAACACCCCAGTTGATCCTTGGCTGCTGACGGTGACTAATTCCTTGGAGACGTCTACTTGTAAATCATAGGACTCATGCGTCATAGGTGAAGTTCGCTCTAAGGGACTGAGTGATTTCAGAATAAGTTGAATCACTCTTGATTTCGAGTCCAGTGATGAACATTCTGCTAATTCCAGTTTTTCTATGTTATGAGTGACAAATAAGGAAAGTCAGTCTTAAAAAGCATGACAACTTAGAATTTTCCATCTGGGTTTGGCATTGCGCACACCTTCAAAGTTATGATCTAATTAAGACTATGCGAGGAACTACATTAGGCCATGAACTCTAGTGAGCTTGTGTCCCCAATGCGACTAGTTAGATAGTTTTGATAACAACATGTTATTATTTGATGGTTACCTACGAATCGAAGAAATTTAAGTTCTTTCGATGCCTACGATGATATGAACAATTCATATGGTCGCACGACAAGATTTTCTTTCTTACTTCTAGATCTTAATCCTTAATCCTAGTTCAGAATCCTTTAAACTTAATTCTTAATCTTTTCTCACTTCTTAATATTTCTGTAGGACTTTTGAAGGCTTTATAAGATCTTATGATCTTATGATCTTTACTTGGCAAAACCAAACAAACTTCGGCTTATATCATGGTTTGGTTGGTGTACACCAGGTTGGAAAGGTGCAGTGGCCCTCAGAGGCTCTTGTCCTCAAAGCTACCCGAGGGCTCAGATATCGCAATAGTCCAGTTTCGAGTTCGCCATGACCGCTGAATAAAAGTACTGAGAACGCATTTGCACACCGTTAGCGTCGACCTAAAGTAAAATATTCACAAATACTACTACAAATAGCTCTGTCTATTGTTTAATTTTCAAATTTGTGGCACCTTCCCGCCGGTATTTGTGAA
>JAEMWC010000095.1:1090000-1132500 GCA_016490735.1 Pachyseris speciosa
TAAGGGTTATTACGGCTTCTTTCTGTGAGTTAGATTAATTTTCCATAAATGTAAGAATTGAGTGAGTCTACTAACAGTGTGCCTATTTCTGGCCAGAAGAATTTGTAGAATTCTACGGAAAGACCGTCATTTCCAGGCGCTTTGTTGTTTCCGAAAGTAGAGAGCATCTTAAAACATTCAGAAGATGTTAACTGACCATCGCACATTTCTCTCATGCCATCAGTTAATTTCGGAATCGTTGAGGAGTTCTCTAAAAAAGGGCAATCTGTAAAGTCGGTTTGGACATCCGATTTAACATCATAAAGATCTGCAAAGGATTTGTGGATTTCATTCAAAATGGCATTTGGATCTGTGGTCTCTTCCCCATCCGAACTAAGCAATTTTCTAATACAACTTTTCTTCTTATTATTGCTTTCTAAGTTTAAAAAATATTTTGTGTTCCTTTCACCTTGTTCATACCATGTGGCTCGCGAACGGATTATCGAGCCTCTCACAATGTAATCGTATTCTCTTTCGTATTCTATTTTACAAGATTCCAGATTTTCACGATTCTCAGGGGACGGTGTCTCTGCGACTTTTTCTTCACGTTCCTTTAACTGCTCTTCGATCTTTTTAATCTTAAATTTCTTTCGTTAGCTTTAACTTTGCTATATTGAATACTTTCTTGTCGAATCTTATATTTAATGTAATCCCACTTCAGTCTTAAATCTTTACAAAAACTTATTTCATCGAGCCAAAAAGGAAAATTGTCGCGCATGCATTGGACAAAGGTGGCGTCATCCAGTAGGCTATTGTTAAACTTCCAAAAAGAGGGGCCTCTGGGATAGTCAACTAAGGTGTCACCCTCGAGAACAACAGCGGAATGGTCTGTTTTGATGGCGGTAATAATATCAGTTTTGGCAACATCGTCCTGAAGCACATCGCTAAGAAACCAATAATCAAGTCTTCTTTGAATAATTGTTGTTGATGTTGTTTTTTTTTTTTTTTTTGACGCCAGGTAAATGTTTTGCTTTTAGTATTTCGAACTCTCCAAATGTCAACTAAATCATTTTCTGTAATTAAATCTACCAGAAACTTAACTGAATCTTTCAACGCAATATTCCCTCCTGAGCAATCCAAAGAAGGCTGCAGGGCGAAATTAAAATCTCCCCCGATTAAAAATTTACAGTTGGCCTCACGATGATCTTCGTTTGAGATAGATTCAGACAGTGCCTGAAAGAAAGAGGACTGATTCGATGACGTATTCGGCGCGTATATTTTTATCAAGAGAAAGGGGACGTTCTGAATTGTGGCCTCTAAAATATGGTACCTGCCTTCAACGTCTTCCTGCGATGATTTTACTTTGAAGTCTAAAGACTTTCGAACGAGAATGGCTACGCCGCGGCTGTGATTAGAGCCATGCGAGAAAAAAGCTTCGCCGGCCCATTGTTTCCTCCACTGATTAACCACATCAGCTGTGCTGTAGGTTTCTTGAAAGAAACAAATATCTGCATTCTGATTAAACAGCCAGTTAAATATTGTCTTTCTTTTCTCAAATGCACGAATACCTCGAACGTTTAGCGAGATAGCGTTGAATTTTAAATTATTAATCTCCATTGAATTGCAAATCAAGGGTTGTAAGGTGAATTTTATGGAAAAAATTAGCTATCACAACCAACAGAACAGAAGGGTTCGGATTAATCAACAGGACCATAGAAACATTAAGACTTACGAACATACATAACAAAAGGATAAAAATGCAAACGTAGCCAGTGAGATAAAACTGTTGAATGCTACGCTAGAAAGGGTCAATCCCATGACAACGACGCTTTTGTGTCTTTTTTCAAGTAAGAGGAAGCGGTGAGCTCCTGACGTAGAAAAATTGAAATGACAACAAAAATACTGGAATTGCTAAAAACAAAATAAATAAATAATAATTATAACTATAATACTAATAGTAATAGTGAAAAGAACTAGGAACTTGTATAAACATAATATCATGTATATAAATATGTTAGGTATTGTAGTTCCATGACTTTATGCGTAAAAGGAAAAGCAAACGAAATATGAAATCAAACAGATTACGTGTATTGAACTCCGTCGATAAGTAGCTTGTACGACTCCGATCTACTGAAGGCTGCCCTCTTCCCCTGTCTCCTTGCTTCCAACATCTTCGGGATTGGCTTTTTACGCAACTCCACTACTTCCTTTGGCAAGGCGGGGCCAATTCCTAATCCAGATTTATCAGCTAAGACGACCGGTGGGCGCAGACGGTTTCTCGGTCGGGATATCTAAGGAAACGAGCAGTAATAGCTCTTGGCTCCCTTGGATGGTTTCTCCTCCCCACTCTGTAGACACGTTGGAATTCAATGTTACGAGCGTCTTCAATACCCATTTCCGTTTCTAAGAAGTTATACAATGCTTCCTTAGTGTCTTCATCAGTGCCCTCTTCCCGTATACCATAGAAGCGTAAATTTTCCCGACGTTGGTAGACTTCGTAGTCCGATAATTGTAATCTGAGCTTGGGGAGGTCTTCCTCGTTTTTCTCCTTTAACCGTTCTAAGTTGGACCTTCCTTCCTCGACGTCCTTGTTTAGGCTGGTCACACTGTTCTTCAACTCATTCATTTCGCTAGTTGCGGCTTTTAAATCACGCTTGATTTGTGCAACTCCATTTTGCAAGGCGCTCACGGTGACGTTTATTTTATCAATGGACTGTTGAAGTAGTTGGATTTGCAAGGTGATGGCATCCAGTTTAGATAACTTGGCCAAGATTTCGTCGGCTTTAGCGGCGAACTCTTCAGCCATGTGGAGTGCCGATGGGACAGCGCTGCTTTGCTCGACTTCGGCGTCTTCTGAGCGAGTATCTATGACAGACGCTTCTTGGAAATCTTTCAGGTCTTGCTCTTCTCTTAAACGTTTGAAGTCAGGTGAAACGATGCTACTGTCACTGCTGCTATTTCTGCTCTTCCTTTTAATCAAAGAAAGCAATTCCATGTGATAAAATAGATAGGTTTTATCAGGAGCTCACACGAACACGTCCGAGTTACCGTTCCATGCTCAACCCAGTCCCCCCACAATACCTTAGATGATGACCTTAGATGGTCTTTTAATCTTTTCAATTGAAATTAAGAGAAATCACTTACAATTGATTGCTTTTTCGGTATTAGCTCTTCCCTTTGTATTTTTCGCATTTTCGATCATTTTCTCTTGAAGCTATGAATGTTTGTTGTGGAGAGTGCTGCATAGCTCCAAACACTGTATTCAAACTATGTACCTACCCATATAGGAGTAGAACCATGTACCTACCCATATAGGAGTAGAACCAAACTGAAATTTTACGGACTCCCGTGATGCTATAGGCTTGAATTGATCCGTGGGTCCCACCTTGTACAAGCATCCATTTATATGAGTCAGCGTAACAGTACTCCCGTCCGTCAAGACATGTGTCCTATGATGTCCTTCGTCAAACACGCCCAGAGTGCAAATGTAAATTCCCCATTTGTTAGCCCTAATGGGTTTTGACCCGCTGTTAAACAAAGTTATCTGAGCTGTCTGCGGGGAGAGGACATCAAAACGAAGCTTCAGTTTCGCAGCTATGTAGTCGATGACACCTTGCGGATTGCGTATGTCATTTACGACATCTTTGTAACCAGTTATCTGCATCCCAACTGATTCTTTTCTTAAATTTTGTAGCTCCGAGGGTATCTTCAACACTAGAAATAGATAAAACATAATGTGCCACATTGGTTTAAAACATCGAGGTTGCAACTCTGTTCGAAGGGGAGAGCACGTGCATGACTCGCTGATAAGAAAAGTTATTCCAGAATCAGGACTCGCTTACTCACCCCGATAATAGCCCCACCCAAGCAACATCACTTCTTGAAGACTGTGGCTTATTAAGATTTCTTTCTTTCTTTCTTTCTTTATTTATTTATTTATTTATTTATTTATTTATTTATTTATTTATTTATTTATTTATTTATTTATTTATTTATTTATTTATTTATTTAACTTCATTTATACAAGGCTAAAAACATCAGGACTTAAAGTAAATTCTAAATTACGTTAATTACATTGTTAATGCAATAACAACAGAAGAAAAGAACAATAAGAAAATACCTGTTTTCCATGAATGCTGTGTGTTTATAATTAAATAATTCATAGCTAGAAAAGAAACCACCGTAGCCGGATTTTAAACTCGCGAGAGTTTGTGCTTCCGGCCGCAGATTGGTAGGCAAACTGTTCCACAGCAACGTACCACTATAGCTGAAGCTGTTTTTTAATAAGTTAGTGCAGGGCAGTGGAACAGCTAGTTTCCCCTCACATTCCCTTAGAGAATAGGAAGATATTTCACTCCGATCATTAAACATTGATTTCCGATTATCAGTGGCGAGACCATTAAGTGATTTATAAACCATAGTGACTGTTTTTAATTTTCGTTGAAGATCGAGTTTCTTCCAGCCAAGTCTTACAAAGAGTTCATCAGCATTGGCATCGTAGGAAGAAGAGCTCAAAATATGTGCGCATCGCGATTTTGTAGTTTTTGTAGTTTAGTGGCAAGAGATTTATTGCAATTCCCCCATACGACGCTACAATAATGGAAATAAGGTTGAACTAAAGCATTATAGATGCATAGGAGAGTTTCAAAGGGAAAAAAAGAGACAGGATCGGAGAAGGACAAAAGGATGCCGGAAAACTAATTTAGTTTATATTTGTTACCAAAAAGGTGTGTTTAATTTTTAAATTAATTAATCTGATTGGCCGATATTGTGGAGTACAGCGGGTGATCATCCGAGAAACCGCACTGACAGCAAGAATGAGCAACCAAGCATTGTCATTATCATTAGCAATAGGGCGGATCAACTGAATAAACGTTCATGGTGTTCAAGTGGTAGTGTATTTTTAATTTTAATTTGACTAGAGAAGCATTCCGCCGCAAGGTTGTTGGCTGAGTGAGATCAGTGCCATAAAAATAAGCGTAAAAAACAAAGTGAGGTCGATTTTGTCGGCCCAGGCTCTCTCTTATGTATAGTATGGGCCTGCTCGCGAAAATAGGCCTTTTCGCCTTTCTTTGAGCGACACCTCTCCGTACGGATAGGATATGTGTTGTACAAATGAATTGTCACGCGTTCTCACTGTGTAGTACTGTCTTGTGGTGGTGTTGGTTACGCTGTGAAAGGTGGTTCTAGTTTTTAAGTCTGCGGATGAAATCCTAAACGAACTGCAGAGCAGAGCTTTCCACTAGTGCTCTTACTGATTGAGTAGTAGCTGCTGTTGCTGTACTTTCCACTGCTGCAGTTTATTATTATCCATTTTGTTTGCTGCAGACGAATTTTCGTTTCCTTCAAACGAACTTTCGTTTCCCACAGAAGAAAATTCGTTGAGTGCAAACGAAAGGTTGCACAGATTGTTGTTTAGAAAATCGAACTTTCGCTTTTCACCGAGGCGAAATATTTTTGTCCAAACTAAAATAATGGAGTCCCAAAATTTCGTTCAGTTAGTGAGGCGAAGTCGCCAATTTTTTGTTGAAATAGGCGAAATTCGTTGATTTTGACGAATTGTGTGCACTACTTTTACACATTACTGTAGCTCTAAGGTTTCAATGTAAAAAGTAGTTGTTTCGTGTAGCGCCTAAGCTCGTGAAGTGACAATTCTGATCTGTCCAGTCGTGTGATTCCACCATCTCCTACATGCTAATATTCCGGCTTTCGGTAATTTGGTGAGTTCTTCCCATAAAGGGCTCTACCTCGGTGTAAAAACCTGTGAAACTCACGAATGACGTAAAACAAAGAAAACAAAACATTCTAAACAATGGCGTACAGCAAAACAATACCTCATAAAACAAAGAAACCCTCGTCAGGTTTTTACACCGAGGTAAACCTCCATAAAGTGTACGAGGAGACTTCTTTTCTTTTCTTAAATTTTTAGTTTCATTGCTTTTGTGTACCAGTGATTCATTATGAACAGGTAGCGGCACTAAACAATTTTAGAACAGTGTCTAATGACTCACCGTGAATTCTGATGATCTTGAGAGCCAGTAAAACTGGTAAAAATACAAACCGACATTCCATGCTACAAGCTCACACAGAAGCGTTAAACGAGGACGTGTTTCTGGTAGTAAGTGGCGAAATTTCTTTTGCGCAAAACTTGAACATTTAAAGGGTCCCAAACTAGTGACTCAATAAATTATTCATCCCCTTTAACACGATTCGACCTGCAAACCTTTAGGGTCATTGACAGCAGAATAGATAAGGGCAGGGAGTTCCATTGTGTTGCTTTATGCTTTCTTCAATGCGATACCAGTCCCTGGGGGGCACTAAAAAGATTTTATACGGGGAGGCTCCGCCCCGAGGTCCGACCCCTTACCCTTTTATATACCATTTTTGACACAAAAGGCACCCCTTTGATATACCTTCCACTGGAACAGTACAGTCATAAAGAATGTGTTCGAAATATTTTAATGAAAGGCCCTTTTAAATACCTAAATGGCAGATTTCACTACCCTTTCATATAATAATAATAATAATAATAATAATAATAATAATAATAATAATAATATCACATTTATATTGCGCATTTTCTATACAATATTCAAATGCGCATTACAGCACTGGCCGGGGGACTTTGCCAGACTGCTTATAACGCAGTTTACAATTAACGAAGTTGAGTTATGAATGCCCCCGTAATGTCAATATCAAATTAAGACAGACACTAGGGATGGTCACTGCCAGAGTTTTGTTACGTCTCTAGTGGTTCTTTTACGTCCCACAGAATCAGAGAATTATGAAGAGTTGTGAGACGGGGCCTACGGTACTTCGAGTCGTGAAATCCCTACCCTTTCATATACCTGAAGCGTGAAAAAGGTACCCCTTTCGGGCGGAGTCCCCCCCCCCCGTATAGGCCCCCCCCCCGTATAGGCCATTATAGGGAGTAACCCCCCCCCCCCCCCCAGGAGACCAGATGATCTCCACGCTTTTCGCCAAAATCTCAATAGGGGTTAACAGTTGGTGCACTTTAAAGGGCTGCATGTCAGGTATTTTAGTCCGTTTTTGGGCCAAAATTCGAGTAAAATCAAGGCTAAGAACATTTTCATACACAAATCGCTCCAACAGAAAAACATACAGTTGAATCTTGAAAGGAGAGCATAGCATATTTTGAGTTTGCATCAGTAAAAATTTCTCTTTTGTCCTGTTAATTTAAAGTGGTCTTATGCCTTAGAAAATGTATGGAAACCTTAGGTTTTGGAGGTATGAAAACGTTTATTTCTCCAAATCATTTTGATTGAGGACTGGGTACGTTATGCACGTATATTGTTACATGACAGCTGGTCACGTGAATTCACTTTCTAGTCGGCCGAATCATTTGCAGAATTTTACCTTGGAAATCTGTCAAAATTGTCCTAAATAGCTGTGTTTGGAGTCATTTGCTGGTGCCTGAGCTCATCATCAAGAGCTGAGAAGGCTTAAACCTTGCCAGTTTCAAAGAACTGTTTAATTGGCAATGTGAATGTAACAAACTTTGTTCAAACGTTCGTTTCAAGCTGCTGACAGCTTGTTGTTCATGGACAAGGGGCCTAAAAGCAAATGAGCTTTGTCTCACCAGTCTTCAGTCTTCACTGTTGGAAGTTTCATTGAAAGTTGAAGGTTCCTGGACAACTTTTGGTGAAGGATTGAAGCCTATTCAGAGACATATAAGACAATAGTAAATTGTTTGGGGGTAGGCTTTCCCGCTCAAAGATATGTGGAATTTCTCAGGATGCAACAAGGTCAGACTCTTGCTGTTTGGCCGCTTGGTTGATGTTGCTGATAAAAAGGGAGCAGATTGAGCTCTTGTTTGCCTTTTTTCAAACTTCCTCTTTGACTTGGAAGCAGAAGAGGTGCTTTGTAATAAGGGATTCATTTGAAAAAAAAATGCTCAGACTGCTCGTTTGCGAGATAAGATTTTCATTCAGATCTTTCCACGGTTTATGACGCCATCTTGGCTGGGGGCAGACACTGCCGATTTTCAACTGCTGTAACGACGCTAAAAGGGAGGCGAATTTCCACAGCAAAACCATATTTTAAAAGACATTTGTACTGAGATTATTTTTATGAAAATGTAAAGAACAGATTTAAGCTTCAACGACCGTAAACGAATTTTTAGGATTTCGTACAAAATTTTCTTGTCAAAATTATGCGAATTGCCGCGAAATTAGAAGTCACATGAGAAGATTTAAAATTCGAATTTACTGACGTCGAATCTTCTTTAATGGCCTTAATTTCTGTTAAATGAATGATATCATTAAACTGAATATTTAAAGTAGTGGAAAATGTTGCAAGTCCGCTTCATTTTAGCGGCGTTACAGTGTTTCAAAGTCGGCCAAAATCACTTACTTAGTGTGTTTGCCCCCAGCCAAGTTGGCGTCAAAAACATTGGAAAGGTCTATTTTGGAGCTGATATGTTGTTTTCATTCCATTTCTATGTTATTACTTTGCTGAAGAAATACATTGTCATGCCTGATTGATTTTTCCCTTTTCTTCATGCCTAACAAACACTTTTGCACTGGTATTGCTGGAGGAGATGGCAAAACTTGATCACACCAATTTTTTCTTGACCCTATGCAGGTTTGAAATTTGAAATCGGCATGGAATTTGTAAATGGCAAACACTGTTTTCTTTCAAATTTGAGGTAGACAAATTTTCTAGGCAATGAACCAGAATAAAGCCAATCTATTAAGTTGGTTATGGTTATGGTAGATATAGACAAAAAAAAAACACTTTTTTGGCAAAATGAAACTTTGACGACTTTCCTCTCTGTAAATAACCAGAGTCAGACCACAAGTTTAGGTTCACTACCTAAATCAATACAAACATAACCTGCAAAAAATTGTTTTTTGCCTCACTGACTAAGTGTTTTTGCTCATTTATGTTTACCGAGGAAGCACTTTTAAAGAGATCTTACAAAAGCTTGTTCTGTTTCCATGGCAGCAACAGACTCTTACATCATTGTGTTTGTCATCCTTCATGGCAACGAGTTGTATGATCGTGGTTTCTTCTGAAAAAAAATGATTTTGGAGAAAACGGTTGTCTAGTGTATACGACCCCCTTTATACCAAAACTTCATGACAAAGCTCCTTTAAATTAACATGTCAAGACGGTCTGGCCGCCTGTAAAGACAGAGTACTAAGTGACGACACAAACTTACGATTAAAATCCTTACAAATCTGAACAGGATTAACTAAGATTAACTGTGATACATGTGAGAGTAGACATCTGACTCATGTCTCATGTAGGCAATATGTACCCTGCTAAAAGTTCTTTCATGCTCATCTTTTTACTTCTTTTTGAAAACAGAGTTATGGTTAAGATTGTTTCACGTAATTCAGTGTTTAGTTTGGACCACACTGGACCTTAATAGCTGAAACATATTACCTCGCAGTTGAATAAAATGTACTCTCCTCGGTGAAAGTCCTTGGTGCTATCAGTTGCTCTCTGGGTGTCCTATTTCTTTTGATACTTCGGTCCACAGGCATCCCAAGCGTACTATGTGTAAAATCGGTATGACCCCCAGATGTCTATAGGCGTCAAATGTACCGCTTTTGCTTTTATGATATATCTCTTGTTTAAATTTTGTCAGAAAGACATAATAATGTGTGATAGCACTAAATGGTGCTTTTTGTAATTTTAAGTCACAGCCAAAAAAAACCACAATGATACCCGAATTCCGCTGCATAGCACCGTTTGTTTGGCAACAAAGCCCAAAATGCCTGTCTTTTGACCAAAGAACAACGTCAAAAATTAGGTTCTACCTCGTGCAAAAACCTGTGAAACTCACGGATGATGTAAAAGAAAGCCGGAAAACAAAACATTTTAAACAATGACGCACAGCAAAACAATACCTCATAAAACAAAGAAAACCTCGCCAGGTTTTTACATCGAGGTAATCCCAAAAATTACACATTTTTGTGGTCAACTTTTTAATCAAAAACATAGCCCAAAAATCAAAATTCTACATTTACAACAAATCTTAAGGCCAGACCTTGGTATCTGGATGGAAATTTTCCTCTCACTATTTCCGCGGGCCACGCTTTAGCCATTTTATTGGAGCCAGTCTCACGTATCTCAAGTTGCCTTGTTCAAGCCCGAAATGAATTATGGGAGATTCAACCATTCCACGAGCATAGAACTCTTGAATTTGCTACTTCAAAGGGCCACCCAGCCCCACCAGTAAAATATGCCATCGATTGATTATTTTACCAGTCAAAACTAGTCCAAATTGCCTTGGTAGGTCCTGGAATCGTTCCACAAAATGGCGAGAGAGGCAGCTTCAATCGTGAACGGCCATATTGGGTACGAAGCAAGTTTGGCATCTCAGTCAGCATGAAACCATCTCCCACCTCTGAGTTCTTTCAAAGGTTTGTCTTTACCCACATTCCAGCTTAATGATGCCAGCCTGGGGGCTTTTGCAGAGGAAAATGGCTCGAAAAAACACTTATAAAGTAGCAAACTTCCCACAATCAAGCTCCTTGACTCGGTAAACCAGCCGCGGCTGCTAATGTGCGTGACGTCACACCTTAAAGTGAGCCCACAGTACCACAAGACCGCTATTATTTCCATCGCAACTCCTTGCATGGAGAAGATTAGTCCTCCAGACTAATTATCACCAAACATTTACTAAAAAAATTGCAATACATTGGGAGTCATTAGTAGAAAAGACACACGACATTTTGATTTTGAAAAACATGTTTTGATAGTTCTTCTGTCATCTTCAGTTGAAATTAACACAAACCCTTCAACAAGAATTCCCGTCTCCAAAGTTCAGACAACCCTGGGATCTTCAAAGTAATGTTGTTTACAAAATTCCATGTAAAGACTGTCCTTGGAACTACATAGGAGAAACCGGAAGATGCTTCCAAACCCGAAAAAAGCAACATCGACGAAACTTGAAGAACTATTCAAATGGATCTAATGTTGCCAACCATGCGTGGCGAAACAATCACTCCATTGATTTCGATAATGCTTGTGTCATTGACAAAGGTAATTACCTCGTTCGAAAAACACTAAAATGCTGGCACACCGCATAAATCGTCGACGCGGAGAATAACTCAAAACCGTTGCCTAGGCAATACTCCATTTTATTGTAATTAGACCTCGTTTACATTTTTATCTTCTAGCTTTTTTACACTTCTTTTTGTATTTTTATTCTCAAAATTTCGCACCCTCTTCGTATATATTTCCGTCCGCGCGTTACATTTTCCATTCGTTAAAGGCTATAGACTGATATCCGAAAGCTTTTTTTTAATCTTTTTAACCAGAGAACGCTTTTTACTTCAATATGTCTTATCCTGGTTACAGCTCTATGTTTACAAAGTACAAAGTTGAATTTATAAGTGCTACACAGAATGCTAATTAGCCATAACAAGGAAACTGAACCTGACAATCTATGATTGTTATGGCTAATTAGCATTCTATTTAGCATTATAAATTCAACTTTGTACTTTGTTTTAATTTCAACTGAAGACGACAGAAAAACAGTCAAAGCATGTTTTTTCAACATCAAAAATGTTGAGTCTTTTCTTAAAATTATAACATGTCTCCTGCTATCTAAATCATTAGTAGAAATTTCTAACATGTACTTGGAAGAATTACAAGCGAATCTTTCTTCAATATGAAGTCTACTCGTTTGTCTATCTGCCTTAGCTTACTGTAGTTGATATTCCTTGCACGTATTACGCGCGATTTGGACATTAGTCATGACCTAGATTAAACTCCGATTCCACACGTAGTAGGCTTGGACTGCCCGTGGTACAGCTGTAGGTCAAAATGGTATAGTCGACTCAAGGTAGACACCCCAGTTAGTTGTTCAATTTAAACCTAACTTTACAAATAACAGGAAGTTTATATTTTTAAAGAGCCTCTTTCGATGAAGCTGATCAGATAAGAATATCAGCTTACGGACGCAACACCTGGTGGGATGTTGCGACATAAAAGTGTCGCTAACCAATCACAAAGTGTGGTAAAGCAAAAACCAAAGCAAGCGTGAAGGACTTTTCGATATTCAACTTGAAGTGACACTAACAGAAATCACATTACTGAACACCATTACATACAAGTCACAGAATAAACTGGGACTTTACCAACTGCACACTCCTGTAATCGCACGCGAGTTACAGAAAGTGTAACTACAGTGCACGTTCATAGCACGAGACCGCTGAAGTTGCAGTTTTCTGTCTTGATAACATGAATACACGGCTCTGTACACCTTAATCAAATGTTACTTCACTACACGAAGTTTTCGCGACACTTAAATTTAGAGAATTTGGTGGTTTTAAAATATACCAAATTAAGTGTCGATAAATTGAATGGTGATAGCTGAGTTAATCTTTTGTCTCACGATTGAGTCACAAAGATGTGGATCGCGACGTTTCGACCTCTATACTGCTGGTCTTCATCAGGCGATGGTGTCGACTGGCTGCGTGTGAGTATAAGAAGCACCGTGGCTGGTGGTGATTGGTGCGTTTCGATCCTCGCTTAGGCTGTTGTTGATTGGAGGATTTCGATCCTTGTCGTTCAGACTAGAAATTGTTCCCTCAGCAGTCCGCTTTGGTACTGATCGGCTATTGTGGTGTTTGATCGTGGGCATCCACGCTTCAGGAATTTCAATTCCACTGTCCCTGTTGATGTTGTTAGGGTGAAGTCTTATGTGAATAGCCTCTTTAACCCTACGGGTGTACCAATGTGGGTCTCGGTCAATAAATTTAACTTCGTCCCAGAGCGGATAATGTCCGGTCGCGTTGCTATGTTCTGAAACGGCGGAGGGTTGGGTTCGAGCAAGCCGTATGTCTCTATCGTGTTCCTTAATCCGTTCATGCATAGATCTTCCCGTCTCTCCAATATAAACCTTATCACATTCGCAGGGAATCTCGTAGACTACTCCGTCTTGTTTTACTGGATCGACAATGTCCTTAGGTCGCACTAGGTGTGATCTAAGAGTTGTGTCAGATCTGGAAACAGTCCGTATGCCTTGTTGTTGCAGGCAACGGCGAAGAGCCTCCGATGTTCCTTTGACGTATGGCAGAACCACAGTAGATTTAATTTCGGGTTCAGGTTCCTTAGTGGTTGTTCGTTGGTTTTTCGTAAGATTTTTTACCAACGAAAACGGATAACCGTTGGAAACAAGGACCGATGAGAGGTGTTTCTTTTCATGAGAGATAACTGATGAATGGTGTTCCAAAATTTACGCGAAATCGTAATCGCAACTACAGCGCACGTCCATAGCACGAGACCACTGAAGTTGCAGTTTTTGTCTTGATTACACGAATACACGGCTCTGTACACCTTAATCAAATGTTACTTCATTACATGAAATTTTGGCGACAGAATTTGGCGGTTTAAAAAAAACGCTAATTTAAAATACACCAAATTAAGTGTCGATAAATTGAATAGTGTTCCAAATTTACGCAAAATCGGTAAATTAAAGTGCCCAGCAAAATAACAACAGTAACATCAAGGCCGAGCATTAGCGATTTAAACACCGACACGGGAGATTTTAAAATTCAGACAAGCGACACGGGACCCCCCCTGGCAGGGCCTTTAACAAGAGTAATGGGCTCTAGGATCTAGACATGTCAACGAATTGCAGAGAAAATCTATGGAAGTAAATTTTCCAACTTTTGTCCCATTAAACTTTCCTTTCTTTCAATCCATACAGCCGTCAAAGTCTAAAGTGAAATTTTTGGATCGGCTGTTAATTGGGAATTTGCCAAACCTTGAGGGTAAATGTCCAACATAATCGTGACAGTTGAGCTTGAAGTCGAAAAATAAATTTGCAATTATAGTAGATATTTCCGTATGCGTTCCGTATGCGACTCCTTTGGTTTCAGGTTCATTTCAAAACCGCGTAGGAGACTCAACAGTTTTTATTTTGTCTGATTTATTTTGCGAAATTCAACACTTACAGTCCGGTTGTTAAACCAGCTCTCATCGTATTTACCTAAAGTTGAATTCACTCGCATATTTTGGCTAATTTAGCTGACAGGTGTCTAGATAAAAATAGTATAAAGACGGCACTAAATGTTCGAGAACATAGGAAAAAATATCTGGTTCATCTGGGCAATAAAACTGTAGCATTTTAGTTTGTCCTATGTTGTTTCGTGATGTAATCTTCTGAGTTTTGCCTTTATTTTTTTCCGTGTACTTACGTGTTCTAAGCTTTGTTTTGAGGGGACTACACCATACTCACAAGTGCACGGTTTAACCTTGAATGACCGTGGCTGTTTTCGAGATGACCAATCAGAACTCCGCTTCTATCACAACCGCGAACCTGGGCGAAGTTTCGAGAGAACACAACCGAAATGAAAATTCCACATAGTTAGGAACATTTAAAGGCTAACAAGAAACTATTTCCTACAATAATCTTTAAGCTTTACTTATTCTTACGTACTATGCCAGTTTAGGTGAATGAAAGTTCATAAATTCATCTCAGAGAAGAATTATATTGAACTAGCTTTGTGGATAAACAACGTTATTCTCGTAACCTGCCAACCGGAACTTGCGGCTGGTGACCTTTACTGTCCTTTTTGACAGTCATTTACCTGAAATAGGCGTGCGAAACATGCGTGACATAAACGTATAAAAGTCTGGCCGCGGATCTTTATTTCAGAAAGCTTCTTGCAAACAGCTGTGCAACACGTCGTAGAAACAATTCAGGATTTCGACCCATTTTCAACAGGTATGATGCATTTTCCATCACAAAATTAACGGAAATCACTATTTTTCGCCTTCTTTAAAACTGTGTAAGAAAATCCGTAGATCGTTGACACTAAAAGCGAGGCTTAAAACGTTCTCTTACAGCTTGCGCAGCTTGCAGCCTGCAGCTTGCGTAACAGTATTTTGAATAGGCCTTATCACGGTTTCAGACGCCATCTTGGTGGGTAGGCAAATGGAAAAAAATTCACAGTCTTTGTATGCAATTCCGTTGTTAAAAAATTGCGTGAAGTGCCTCTTTCTTAGCCAAAAATATGTTGCTAGTTAATAGTACTAGGCAAAGGGTTTCACTGACAAAATGTAAGGGATTTAGCCTTGCCAGAAAACGTTCTCTGGGGTTTTGAATTTTCCATACATTCGTCTGTTATTTTTTCCCGGGAATTTTTCAGCCCGCGGCAAAACATTACAGACGAATGTATGGAAAAATTCAAAAACCCAGAGAATTTTTTCTGGTATGGCCAAATCCCTTAAATTTTGCCAGTGGAACCCTTTGCCTAGTACTATTAATTAGCAATATATTTTTTGCTGAGAAACAGGCGCTTCACGCATTTTTTTTTTTGACAACGGAACTGCATACAAACACTGTAATTTGTATTCTCTTTGCCTACCCGCCAAGATGGCGTCTGAAACCGTGATAAGGCCTATAGTGAATGATATGTTTGTTCATTTCAAGCTTGCAAGAAATTATTTTAGTGCGTTTAGCCTGGTTTTCACTAGCGAAGCAAGCACAAGCACAAGCGTAAGCGCAAGAACGAGAGCACTTATTTCACTGTAAAAACGGGCTTAACGCAAGCATAAGTATAAGCGCAAGCACAAGCGCAAGGATCAGAATTTTTCCTTTTCCTTGTGCTTGCGCTTATGCTTGCGTTCGCTTGCCTAGTGTTCGTTTTCACTTGGCAGAAGCTACTTATGCTTGCGCTTGTGCTTGCGCCTGTGCTCGCGTCGCTAGTGAAAACCAGGCTAATTCCCGCTCCGTTTACAACATTGCTCAATTTCACTCAAATTCCTTCGTTCAAATATTTTATTAGTTTATGCAGCCAACGGTTCCTGAATTTAGACGCAAAATTAAGTCGCTTCTCTCTTGTTTTATTTGTCTTGAGCTACAAAACTTTTGCATAATTTATCACCTTATGATAATTGGTTTCGTGTTTACTATTTTTACTTGGTGGTTTTTCCCTGGGAGCAAACGAAATTAATTATTAATGTTGTTATTTCAGCGTCTGTATTTTGCTGTTTCTGAGGCAGTTCCAATTCACGGTTGCAAATAAGGAAAATGGCCCCAAGAAGTGAAACAGTGACACAAACGGAAACGATCCAGCCTGAATCGAAAATTTCCGACAATGGACGAAAACCACCCGAGCGCCAAATCGTGTGGGCGAATGTTTACTTCATGTTGACACTGCATTTGATGGCGTTGTATGGCATTTATCTCATACCCGGAGCAAACCCACGGACCTGGTTTTGGACCTGGTTGTGTCATTTCCTCGGAGGTCTAGGAATTACTTGTGGAGTGCACAGACTTTGGTCGCACGCTCTTACAAAGCTACCTGGCCTCTCAGGTTGCTATTGATGATTTTCAATTGCATCGCCGGGCAGAATGACATCTTTGAATGGGCGAGGGACCACCGTGTTCATCACAAGTGCTCAGAAACGGACGGCGACCCTCACAACGCTAAAAGAGGTTTCTTCTTCGCACACGTTGGATGGCTGATGGTCAAAAAGCATCCAGATGTCATCAAGAAAGGACAACAACTGGATCTGAGCGATTTGTACGATGATAAAATCGTTATGTTCCAGCGAAGGTATATGAACCAAATTGTCATTTTCGTTATCATTAGTTATTAGTGTTAGCATTATTATCATTGTTATGTATCCATTTCAGCTTCTTGTTAAATAATTCCCCCCTTACCCTCTCCCCAAACGTGCCCATGTGCAACTCCAGTTGCAAAAGTCATGTTTGTATTGTGATTCGAATGTCAGACAACTCGCCCCCAGGCAATTATACACATGTCATCGGCTTCCCCGTGAGGTCGACCCCAGGCCAACCCGGCGTTGCTAAAACGAGTGTGAGGGTGACAGTGATGGTCACAGTGAGGGAGAGGGTCGCCTGAGGTCCAAATTACTTGAAGAACTGTATTTTTTTATATTTATATATTTTTGTAATTCTTAGAACCTTATTTTAGTTATTCTTATTTTTTTAATTGTAAATAGGTATATATATAAATGCAGAACCAAAAGGATCACTGATGATTCAGTCCTGATTCGGCGAATGACTGGTTTATATATATATATATATATATATATATATATATATAATATATATATATATAGCCACATTTTCACTTAATTACTTAGTTGTGTTGATTTCTGTTCCCACATTAACCTTGTCTATACATATATATATATATATATATATATGAATAAGTTGAAGGATTAAAGAGGACGCATCGATTCTCTGTGACTCTGAGTTTCACACCTAAGCACTCGTCAGACAGAACTTTATTTTTTTTTTTTTGTGTTAATATTGTCATTGAAAAGCCCCTTGGGGAAAGTCAATAAAGGATGTATGTATGTATGTATGTATGTATGTATGTATGTATGTATAGGGTAAAGGGTGAGGGTGGGGGTGAGGGTGAGGTAAGGGTGAGGGGGGATGAGGCGAGCTAAGGGAAGTAAACATATCTTGGATAATGGAGACTGTTTTTTTTTTCCTCAACGGAGACTTCTTTCAGGATGTGAAGATATGACCTCAGCATTCTTGTGTTACATACACATGTAAAACAATAAGAGCACACTTCAGATGGTCTATCATTATTTCTCTTCACTTCAATACGGTGAATGATTGTTGATTATTACAGCATGTAATATATGTGCCTTTTAGGTGGCAGCAAAGGATGTTATAGCTGATAATTCTTTATTAATATGAAATGAAATGCCATGATGTTTCAAAATAAACATTACTCGAAACACATTGCCAAGTACGTTATTGATTATGTTCGTTGGTATTGTAATTTGAAGATTGAAGATACCAAGCATGTACCAAGATAAACGATGAAAAGATTGCATATCGTTTTATGAGCTAATTTAATAGCGCATGTATCTTCGTGCATGAAATCAACATCCTGGGAACTTCTACTTCTGATTGGTGGAGTTACGTTTTCCTTGCGGGAATTTTATTACTGCGGAGTTAACTATCGCTACGCAAGCAAGTTGTGACAAACAGTGCATTACAATTGAAATAAATATAACTCTGGAAAAAAGGAATAGTCCACACAAACCTTCAGAATCATTACTTCATTAATCATTTAAGTGTTCTTACTAGTTTTACTGATTTTAATTCATTTCTTATTTGTGAGAGTAAACTATTCAATTTCCTCTTTATTTTTGTATTTTATTTGTATTTTGTATTTTCACCCTCACCCCCACTCTCACCCTCACCCTCACCCCCACCCCACCCTCACCCTCACCCTCACACTCACCCTCACCCTCGTTTTAGCAATGCCGAGGCCAACCAGGGAGATATATGGGGGAATACAAGGAGATGGATGAGATTCTTTACCCGAGGGTAGGGGAAAATCTTTAGACTGTAAGTCCTCAATATGACATTACCTGTGTTACATTGGACAAATATATTTTTATCCTCAAAAAGTAATAATTTCTTGAAAGAAGAAGAACATTGTTTTAAATACATACGAGACCAAAACTTACTTGGAATCATTGATTTCACAACCTTTTTGATGTGACTTTTTAGGTGCAAACCTACCATGCATTGCAAGAACAGATCAGTTGGGTTTCACAGTATGGTGTAAAAATGGCACAAGATTCATTATTTTCATAGTTGTATCAGATTCATATATTTCATGATGGTTGTATTTCCAGTAGCTCATCACACCAAAAATGAAAAATTTATACATCAATACCTTTATTCCCAGGATTAGTCCCTCATCAAATCCCTTATTGTAAATGTAATCATATCAACACTTGGCCCCTGATAAAGTTTCAAAATTTACACCAAACTACCTTCTGATTTGTATCAGGTTATGTCAGCACAGTACGTAGCATTGTACCAGTTACTGTATGAAACCAGGATAATTTTAATTTTGATTGCTCAGTGCATGGTTTTGTCTTTATTGTCCTCTTTCTACATCATTCACTCCCTGTCCCCAGACATTCTTTGTATACAGTCCACACCTCTTTGTTCTTTTCTAATGCTAACCAAAGACCTTTTTAGAAGAGTTACAGGAAAAAGCGAGAATGAACTGAGTTCTACCTGCCTTTGATGATTTCAATGTTAAAAGGCGCTATTCTAAGTAAATAAATTATTATTATTATTATTATTATTATTATTATTACCCATAACTGCCTTGTGGCTTCAATATTCCACCAATAGTCTTTCAGCTTGCCTCAAAATATCTCATTGTTAACAGCTGCTTTTCTATTTGTCCTGTTTTCCACCAACTAGGTACCTCCCCTCCCAATCTTTCTTAGTGGATTCCAACACAGACATCCTGTAAACTTTTTCCCTTGTTCCACCTCCCACACTACTTCCCCCAGTGGTAGTCACATGGTTGAAGAGTACAAACAATTTATTAAACTTGGCACCATCTAACGGTTATAATTTCTTTTTATTCTAGACACTACAAGCTCCTGAGCACTCTGTTCAATGTCGTAATTCCAACTATCGTCCCATGGTACTTTTGGAGTGAGAGCTTGTTCAATACATTTTTTATTTGTTATGCATTCCGCTATGCCTTCACCCTTAATGCAACATGGTGCGTGAACAGCCTGGCACATATCTGGGGATCAAAACCTTATGACAAGAACATTAACCCTTCGGAAAACTTTTCAGTTGTCATAGCGACTGGTGGTGAAGGTTTCCACAACTTTCATCATACCTTCCCACAGGACTACGCAACAAGTGAATTGGGTTCACCAATGAACCCCTCTAAATGGTTCATAGACTTATCCGCCTTGCTTGGGCTGGCATACGACCTGAAGACAGCATCCAAGGACACTATCTTAAAGAGAAGAATGCGTACTGGAGATATGCAACATTTAAACCACCATACTGATTAGTACAGGCTGATAACTAGCAAATTTATCTGTGAACCACAGAATCGGGAAAGAAGCTTGTCAGTCAGCTTCTGCAGTACCTCATGGATCTGCTAAAACTAGATAGTTTCATCTAGGCATCAAGCCTATTCACAACCATCTTACAACAAACGAAATAATATAGAGATGTTGTAGCACTGCACATACAAGCCCTCATTTATGAGTAGCTTCATGATATTTGACCTCAAGTCTGTCTACGATAATAAGTCCCAAGAATATATTAGCCAATGGACTAATTCTTATCAGTAGTTTTTTTATCTTTTCAAAGCTGCTCTTTACATGTTGATTCAAGCTGTGTTTATGGTCAAACCCAACCAATTCTAAAAATGCAAATCTGTTAAAAAAAAATAAGCATTCCTTGAATATACACCCCCAAAATTTCCTTTGAACTGAAAGCTGAACCATTAAGGGTTTACATTCAGAATTCTAGGGTGATATAATTTCTTAAATTTCGGAAACTGGGACTTCTAGTGATTTTCACCACTACAGTGATGGTCATGCATGTAACAGCTTTTGTCTGGATACCAGCATGAATATTGTTAGGATTTTCTCATGGCTGAGTCTGACATTAATTGGATCAAATCATTTAAAATATTGTAACTCCTTTCAATAAATACTGGACAAATGTATAGGTCAGTCCCAAACACAAACCTTCCAGGCCTTCGCTACCCCCAACCGAAAGCACATTCTTATCTTTTCCTCATTAATTAAAACTCATTACACATAACTTATGCCTTTGCTTTGAAGTATATTTATGTATTTGGGTGGTCAAAGTATTTCACTTTCCAGACTGGGTAGGTTATATTATCAGAACATTAAGGAACTGTAAATGAATGTGCTTACCGGTAATTTAAAATTAGAAAAAATTTAATAGCATCAGCTTGTTTTTGGATTTCATCCAACAACATAATCGGTTTCTAGCAAACATTCTGCATGATTATAATCATTTAAAGCTTAAGATGCAGGTACCTGTCGTTGGCATCAACTTCAATTCAGGTGATAAAATTTGTTTTGAACATTTACTGGTTACACTTGTAAAGCGAAAAATATTATAAGTGTGCGCATTTTAAAAGTTGCAGAAAATTATTAGTAGCGGAGCACCATTTTTAAGAAATATGGTAACCCATCTATTCGAGAAAATTTGGTTTTTTGTCACCGTACGTACGTCCGCCGGTTCATGTATGCGCTGTGAAATGTCCTAGAATACTCCAATTTGACCACCTAGTTTACAGCATACATCTGATATTAGACCTTCTCGGACATCCATGTTATGGTCAATTGACACCCCTAAAAAAAGGCATCCGCTGACCAGTATCACGTGACCAAATCGCACGCTCAAGTTTTGAAGCTCATCGAGGTCGGCTGTTTTTTTTTTTTAAGTTGACCGCTGACCAGGTACTGGCTTTTGATTGGATCGCAGGCTCAAGCCAGGTGTGGGTACCCAAACCAAAACGAGGCTTAATTTTTCGCGCGCTTTCTGCGAGTCGAAATTTCACATTCAGTTGGTTTCTTCACTTTGAGCAAAACAACTTCAACTTCTTTCGAATTTCTTCGTGTAAAGGGCATAAAAATCGGGAACTAGTTTAAAGATACTCCGGAAGGTGAATTTCTAAGTGCTAAAACGGAAGAGCAAAATAGTTTTCTTAGGAAAAGCTTAAAACTTGGATCCACTTGCATGGCGCTCGGATTGTGTGGTTGAAAAACAAAATGATTCAACGCTTCAAGGGCATTTCACTTTACCGCGGCATCTTGCAGCTCTCCAAGAAAGGTCACTTAACAGTTCACCTTTCATTAATGGGAGGAACGAGTAGCTCAAACTTAGAGGAAGAAGTTCTTCCTTTGGACAAACCGCTTGCCATTTTTGAACGGAGATTCGTGTTTTTACTAAAGTGAATACGTATTTTCAAGAACCTCTACATCATAGGTAAATCAAATAAATTGAAGCTTAACATTTGGTTTAGTCACGTTTACCTTTCTTGGATCTGGAATGAAACTTGTATTTTTCTTTCGATTGGACATAAATAACCATCATATCTACTCGTTTTGGACGCAAATAAGTAGTTGAATTGTTTGTTTGTTTTGCTGTTTTGCTTCCAAGCGATCGCGAACGAGTGTTTTTACTCCGTTTGGCTGACTGTTTTTCGACGTCGGTTCCTCAACAGCGTTAAGACATTTTTGCCCTTATCATATTTACACGTCATCGCAATGATCAAACATTTTCATCCAACATCGTGTTTGCCAAACATAACGCTGGGTGGCTAAACGCACAAACAATGTTTGACCAAACACTAGACAAACATTTGTTCGTAACGCGAAATGTTGGATGAAAATATTCAAACATGAAAAGCCATTGAAAAGCAATGTTGAGAGATGTGGCTAAACGGTCAAGCATGCTTGTCCAGCACGACGCTGAATGAAACGTTTGATCGTTTTTTGTATGTTTAAATTTGTTTCCGTACAAACATACGCGTTGTATATTGTTTTCTTGTAATGTTTTAATGTTTTGAGGTTTTTGAACCGCGGTCAATTCCGGTTGACTGCTCTAAACATAAAATATTGGCGCAAGGAAAGCCATGCGTAGTTGCTCAATACCAGTACAAAAAAAATTATAATCGTGGACCTCCGCTTTTAGGCTTGGCTAAATCTATATATTAGTAGTATTTAAAATAAAAAAATATGGTGTGTATGGTAATTATTCTGGTCTAAAAGAATACAGTCTCTGCATGGATGAGGCTTAACAATTCAATCACAAAAGAAAACTGTAAATATAATATAATTGAATTTTTAAATGGATTTGATGTAACCAGACTTGTGGCCTTGCAGTTGAAATTATTAAAAAGAAAGACATGAAAAGAAACCCATTTTATTTTGATTTCAATTTAATTTCAAATTATTAGCTTTACACTACAACATATATTGTTCTAACCCTTTAAACCCTGAGGCAAACAGCATTTTTTTCCCAAATTAGTGAATACTAACTCTTATCTACACCCATGTGTGAAACACCAGTTGAAAACTATTGATTAGTATATTACAAACATCAAATCAATTTTATGGAGGAAGTGACAGGTTCAAGAGAAGTGAGTTTAAAACGAAAAAAATAAACGGCTTTCAGTACATGCTATTGTTCCTAAACGATAGCTTATTTTGCAGCTCTGGGTGCACGGATTAGTATGACATTTGTCTCATGACATATTTATTTTGAGAATGGAATTGAAAATTGTTTGGGTGGTCAACCACATCATAGATAGGAGGGGAACAGAATTTAATGATTTCGTTTGGAAAATCTTTAGAAGACAATTTGCTTGAAAAAAATCAGACTTATTTACCAAATATTCAGAAAGTTGTGGCATTATAAAATGTGCCATTGACTATTTGGACTCGGTACTCCAGCATACCTTACAAAGTTGCATGTCATCGTCACCGGTATTTAGGTATAAACACAAATACGGTACTCTTTGAGTCTTAACTTTCCAACAAGACGCTTAAGAGCGTTCGCGTGGGATGCTGACAGTTTCGTGGTTACCAACCACGAAATCGATCGGAATAAACGGTGTGGAAATTGAATACTACGTCCACTAACAAATTTGGTTAAAAGTAATCTGTTATAACTTGCTTGAAAAGCCAATCAGACAGGAGATTGAAGACGGTCACCTATGCAAGTGGTAACCCCGACCAACAGGGCTTAAAGTAACTTCAGTGAGAGTTGGCCAGCGGGTCCCGGAGTTCACTATCAACATATCGAACGCTGTTTCTAATACAATAGTGCGGTTTTCAGTAAAAGTAAAAAAAGTAAAGTAAGTTGCGTTTGCTTTGGTTTTGCATTGCTGTGTTCTGTGATTGGCCAGCAAAACTCGCGCCAATTTCTCACCCAATGAGAAGCAAAACGAAAACGAATCGCGATTTGCACGCGCGCATTTCCCCGCGCTTTGCGTCGGCTACATGTAATTGCTTCGAATTCTCATTGGCTCATTGCACTGTTTCGGTCTGTTATGATTGGCTGGAGTAATTGTTTTGGTTTTGGTTTTACGACACTCAATTGAAAACCGCTCTACTACACCGATTGATTACATTTCTTGGCAGCACGCTTCTGCTGCGCCACACAGGCCGATTGTTTTGGGGTTTTTTTTGGCCATTATATTTCTTTTACATAACGTGATATACATGTATATCTGCAACTTATCAATTAGATCATGAGCTTGAGATTTCTATCGTGTGATAGCTGATGAGGGCGCAGCCCGAATCAGCTACAGTAAAAACCCGCGTGTAAGAACCTAGCGGTTTAAGAACCTGCTGGCAGGAATTTCCCATTTTTATACCCCAAAATATAAGAACCTCTTTAGCCACTCAAAATTTATTAGGTTCTTATGTGTAAGTTATGAGATATTTTCATAAGCATTTTTTAACTAAGAAGTATAACTTCGGTGACTTATAGTGTTTATAATTGTTTAGTTAGTCTTCCACGAGGCTCATGACAAGACAGTTATAAATAAATGCTGTATCATAAAGGACCAAACCTATTTTTTCTGCTTGTACAGGAATGGTTTCTACTGAATGGTTTCTACTGAAAACTTAAGAACCTAATTAAGAACCTACTTTAGCCTAAATTGCCAATAACTACCCCCAAATATAGGAACCTGTTTTGCCAAACTTGGAAAAATGTAGTTTCTTACACGTGGGTTTTTACTGTATCACGCATAGACATCGGGAACGAATAACCTAATTGTTTTAATCTACTAGTCGTTCAAAACTAAACAAGAAAATTATCCAAATTCTCCTCACAGACTCTTCGAAAAGGCGAAGAAGCGGGCGCCATTTTGTTGATAATTGCTACTCACTATCTATCACAGAATAGATAGTGAGTAGCGTAGCCAATGAGAGAACGGCATACGTGATAGAACGCTAGTAGATTTATACTAAAAAATAATATATAATGGCAGTAGATCTTAGCAAGCCCTACTGAGCTTTTCAAAGAAGATCCGATACTTAACTGAACGATATTACATATAGCAGATGGATACATTCATAAATCTAACATTTCTACGGGTTTTTGATTTTCATAGGAAGCAAGTAAAAACGTGAGTGAAAATTTGATTTTGAACATAAACTTGTGCACATTTTTTAAGTCATTTGGTAACTTATTCCAAATCTGTGCTCCCTAAATTTTAATGAAAATTTCCCATAATTCGTCCTTGTATAATCAATGTGTATGTTGAAGGCTGACCTGGTATCACGATTATGTATATTTTCATTTAATTTAAAGTAATTTTTATAATAGGTAGGCTGATTTTCATTAAAGTACAAATACATAAAGAGTGCTATGAGGTGCATATTCAGGTCATATATATCAAGAATCTTAAGTGATAGGAATAGTGGTTTACAATCCTCTCTATATTTTGCAAACATCATGATTCTTGCTATCTTTTTTTGGATCATAAATATTGACTGAAACCTGGTTGGATAAGTGCTTGCCCAAATATTATTACCATACGTTAAATACGGCTACACCACAGTATTGTAAATTGTATGTAACGTTTTTAGAGATAAATAATGTCTCGCCTTGGCCATTATTCCTGTTATTTTTGATATTTTTGTAGTGACTTGGTCAATGTGATACTTCCATGTGAGCTCGTTATCTATATGTAAGCCCAAAAATTTTGTAAATTTTACTTTCTCAATTTGTTGACCTTTAATTTTCACTGGAATAGTAGTGTGATTTTTTTTCTATATGATTTAAAAATTATAAAACGTGATTTCATAATATTTAAAGAGAGTTTATTAGCGGAAAGCCAAGATGCAATGTTTTTTAATTCCTGGTCCATGGTTTCCTGCAGAGTATCTTCATTTTTATGACTGACAAACAAATTTCTGTCATCGGCAAAGAGGATAACTGATAAAATCTCTGAACATTTTGGAATATCATTCATGTAAGAAGAGGCCCCAGGAAGGACCGCTGAGGCACTCCACATTTGATTGTCAAGCTTTCCGATTTTTCTGCTTTGTATTTAACAATTGGCTTTCTGTTTGTTAAGTTATTTTTGAACCATTCACTATAATGTAATTAACTATGTAATTATCTTGACAATTCTTAGAATAGCTAAGATGTTTAAAAATGTGAGAATTCTTGTCCGAAAAAGATGTTCATTTACATGGGTGTGAAAATGCCTAGATAAGATATTTGTAATATGTCTTGTTTTAAAATCATTGATACTGCCAATTCTTTTTATCAACTTAAAATCAAGGAAAGCTTTCATTTGAACAGTTGAAACCCGAGTTTAACAAGCAAGTTGAGAAAGTTAGTTTAGCGTTACATTTTTAAATTGTATTTGCCATTATCCGTTTTGTTTTCTGTGATATTAATGGTTAGTTTAATTTGTTTACATGTACGTTTGAATTTATAAAGAAAAATTGTATGAATAGTTATATATACTCATTATCTTAAAATCTTTTACTACTGTACTCATTTTGCTGAAGATGATGTTTGAAACATCGAAACATGTTCCAGAAACTTAAAAGTGTTGTCGTGTTTTTAAAGAAAGCTAATTACTAATTGTAAACATGCCTGAAACAACGTTTCACAAAACTGATTTCGGTTGACATGTCTAGACCCTCTGTCTAAGAAAATCTTTTAAAATAGCAAAGTTAAGCTCAGTAAAACAGTCTACTGCACATGAAAACTTTCTGGATAGGTTAAGCAATAATTAACCTTATCACCAGCACTATTTATCTTACGCTGATTCAGTGAATAGTGCTGTGTGTCGAATACTTGAAAAGAGGCTCCCTTATTGGAAAAAAGCATTTGGCACGCTGGCCAAGTGAACTGGTTCGATTTTTTTGGCTCGTTGGTTGAGTGAACACACAGGTTCGATTGACAAAGCGTTCGGAACTCTGTGAACACACAGGTTGGAATGCTGAACTCATTGTAGCACGCTTCCGAAAAACATTTTATTCAACTATTCACAATTCACCGAACACGAAAAACAAAAGCAAATAAATAAATCGCAAGAACAGGCATTCAGCAATGTCAGAGAGCAGGACCTTACCTTCGCCAGCAGTGAAGATATTTTACTTCCGTCAGAATACTTCACCCTTTAACTTGATGTCACGTCAAAGCCCATGAATTCGTAAAATACATAACCAGCGATCAGGCGCTCTTCTGATCGCAGGTTATACACTGTAAAATAAAAGGCTTGAAAGTGTGACGTAAACTTTGGTTGCTAACGGCTACCGACAATGCCAATCATTTCAACCACTTCAATCATTTCAACAACGCTGCCCAATTTTAAACGTGGTCTGCCACAGGCATCCCACGTAATTAAGTTATAACACAGTTGACACCCCACAAGGGCACTCCAGGTTGGCAGGGAACTGTTTGGTGTCCGTCTAGTAATTTCCAATTGCAAATTTCAATTTTAAACCTTCATTAAATCTTCAATATGTCACCTCGCCCCTGCCTCGCGTTAAGTTATCAGTGTTAAGTTGTCGTCGTCTTCACTATACATACCGTGTTTGCCCTCATTAAGTGTCAATCGTGTTATAAGATATTTATCCTTTTTTTAATTAACAGGGTACCACACAAGGTAGCCCATGGGCCCTGGCCCGGGTTCTGTCTACACCCTTTTGAACGTCAACAGATGGCTATTTCGGCACACTGACTGGGACACTGTACAAAACACACGCTTAAAACTGACGTCTTTAGCATTTGTTTACAAATGTACTGATAAGGGGCTTCACTGTCGCAGAATATAATGATCTACTTACGAAGATCAGTTCAAGCCGTGCAAGGAGAAGGAACCACGACCCGAGAGAATAATCAGAAACTCTTTACGATATCGTGGAGCTGTTGTGTGGAAAGCACATTGAATGTAGATAGTAATGTAGCAAGTTCCGGTATATGCATGCAATATATCAGAATTTAACCCACTGACAAATAAAGTTTGATCCCAACGTTACCATAACGAAACAATCAGAACCACATTTCATATATTTTATAGATTTTGCTAAGAAGAATATGAGTTAAATGGTTCTGTTTTGTTTTAATACTCCGGATTTCTGTGGCCGATTCTGCGGCTGCTTTTTATCTGTGAATGATAAGGTTTTAACCTGATAAATAAGCAAGCAGATTGTTTTAATTTCGATTTTTTTTACACGACCCCACCAGCTCCGCTAATTTTTAAATCGTGGATAAATAAATCCTTTAAATAAAGCGCACCTGAGACAACACGGGTCGGGAAAATCGATTCATAGAGAAAAAATAAACTAGGGAAGGAAAAATGTGTTTATAGACAGTAAATCTTGAAACAAAAGGCCACTTGGTTTCGGGTGTTTTTTCTAAAATATCTTAATACCAACCAAGTGAGTAATATAACATCTTTTAATTTGCCTTAGCTTCAGTACCTTGCATAGCTGGATTGTAGGTGCGTGGATTAAAGTTTTGGCGGCGGCGGTGCTGCTGAAACGCCTCCTCCTTATTCACCTTATTCCAAAATGGCGGCCAATTTATTATTCTTTTGTTTGCATGATAATTAGCCCTCTTTGCCTCATTTTCACTTCCAAATTCTTCTGTATTTTGTTCATTTTGACGAGGCAAACAGGGCTAATTAACATGCAAACAAAAGAATAATAAATTGGCCGCCATTTTGGAATAAGGTGTATTCTTCTCGCGGCTTGCTCCCCGCGCCTGGATGCACTCCATTTCAAGTTCACAGTCCACCACTCATATGAGTGATGGTAAACTGTGCAGTAACTTAGCCTGCTTTAAAGTAATTTATTTGTAAGTTTTTAGTTACTATGGTTGACTGCTTTTTATCCCGGGGCCTTTTGTATAAAGGAGTTGAGTTTGCATGACACTTGGCAGTATTGCCCTTGTGTGTAAGCAATTATTATTCATCCAGTTTCGTTATTTAGCTCTTGCACGCCGTCGTTTGCTTCGAATAACCCTCGTTTATCCGCATTTAGAAGATTAAAGATGGCTCCAGGAAATATCACAGCAACAAGTCAATCTGAACCGAAGACGTCTGACACCGATCGGAAGACCCCGCAGCGAAAAATCGTGTGGTTAAATGTCTATTTCATCTCGACGCTGCATTTGATGGCGTTATTCGGCCTTTATCTAATACCCAGAGCAAAGCCTTGGACATGGCTGTGGACCGCCGTGTTGCACGTCTGCGGCGGTCTGGGTGTGACTGCTGGGGCTCACAGACTGTGGTGTCATCGTTCTTACAAGGCTACTTGGCCACTGAGGTTGTGTTTAATGCTTTTCAATTGCATCGCCGCGCAAAACGACATCTTTGAATGGGTGAGAGACCACCGTGTTCATCACAAGTTCTCGGAAACAGACGCCGACCCGCACGACGCTAAAAGAGGTTTCTTCTTCTCACACGTTGGATGGCTGATGGTCAAAAAGCATCCAGATGTCATCAAGAAAGGACAACAACTGGATCTGAGTGATTTGTACGAAGATAAAATCGTTATGTTCCAACGAAGGTAAAGAACCAACTCCCATTGAATTTGCATGACGAGTGGAATCTAAGGCGAGGTGGTAATGGAGCACAATAATTTGGGTTATAAAAACTGTTTTAATCACAAACCTCAATGTCGTGAAAATTTATGATAAAATGATTAAATTCATGTAGGGATTTATCAGTGCATTGGAAAATGCTCTGGAGTGCGTACTCTTGGTAATCATCAATACAATTAAATACAAATGCAGTAAACGCTAAGTAAAAAGATACAATTCAGAACTATTTCTGGTTCTGTAGTGAACCAAGTTATCGTGAAAGTTACAAAACCTAGTATGGGTCCGCGATATTAGTGTGCTTACTCAGGGCAATAACAAATATTCAGTACAAGAAAAACACAAGACAATGAAATCATTGGTTCCAGTTTCTTCCAGGCTTATTAATACAAGATTGACACTTGTACATACTTGAAAATTGACAAATAAGGCGAAAATATCGCTTTCATAACATTTTTGAGAATCCTTGTGTTGCAAACTGCCACTAATTTGATCAAAATTTCAAATCATTGTATTTGTAAAGCGAATCATTATATAGGCAGGACTGGGAAATTTTCCCGCGGTATTCGTGGTACCAGTGCGAGAAAAATGCGGTTAAAACAGGAGCTTTGGGATGCCGTTAGTTAAAGCTTCAGAAATTTCGTGACATCACACGAAAACCAACCATAACTTCACTTATCTCGTTCCGCTTGGGGGAATTTTCACCTCTAAAACATTTGCATGATTGTGAGCCTTGTTGTGCCTGACCTTACAATTGGTAAAAAGGCCTTAAAGGTCCCTCTCTGATTCATCAGTCTCCTCATTTCCATAGCTAATGAGCTATGGAAATTAGGAGACGTTACATCCCAGTTGTCAAGAAGTCCTTTCTTTAGACAACAACAAACTTCGTATTTCTCGTGAAAGTATTTATAGAGTCACTGGATGAGTAGAAAATGAGATTGCATAACCAGTTTTATTGAAAAGGTCGATGCGATAGTTCTTTCGCTGGTGGAGCATATTTTCTGCATTTTTAGGACTGATTTCCCTTTGGAGTCGGATTTGTGTATGCCATAACCAAAAGAACGTTTATCGCGGTGGATATTTCACGTGCATTGAAAACTCAAGATAACAAATAATGTATTCGTGTATAAGTGAATGATACAGGGCTTCTCTTCGTATTAAACAGGCCATTTTGGAAAATACCATAATACTCTTTGTTTGTCCTCCCAAATGTTGCATAAGCAGTGTTTTTGTGTTCTCTCTTGGGACCATTGTAAGTCCCAAAAGACACTGGAAACAATGCTTATGCAAAATTTGGATGGACAAACAAAGAGTATTATGGCATTTTCCGAAATGGCCTATTGCATTTTAAGCATGATGTGTAATTTTTTTTTTTTTGAGGGGGTGGGGGAGGTGGTGGGGGCTAGGGTCTGTCGGATTATGCCGGCTAAAGTTTGAGCATAATACTATGTCTGGAGCATCAAGGGGCATAATGTTGGCATAATGCTAATATTTTTGAAGTATAATGCTGTTGTTCTTGAAAACTGTGAAACGTGTATGCAAATTTTGCCAGCAACTCCAGCTAGAATGTACAAAGTTGATAAAAGCGGGAATATTTTAGGGACTGGATAAAGGTACATGTAAGTGCTATAATCCTATAAAGCAATACGTCACGAGATACTTTATTATTTGTAACTTACTTTTCGATGCTGTTAGTTTTTAACAACTTTGGTTCATCAAATATTAAACTGCATAATTATTTTCTAACATTTCTTTCAAAAATGAAAGACTAGGAATGTTTAATAATAGGTACGGGCCTATGGTGGGGGTGGGGTGGGTGGAAGTGTCATTTTAGTCCGGCATAATTTGAGCATTATATCTCCAGCCGAGCATAATTTTAAGCAAAATACCCTACTTTGACGGGTGACGCCCGAAAGCATAATACTCTATTTTACGAGCATAATCCGACAGACCCTAGTGGGGGCGGAGACCAAAGTCCAAAGGTATGATATTTCCTTGACTCCTCGTTTCTTTGACTTAACAAGCGAAAGCAAAATATTTCTTTAACCGTTGTGTTTTCTGCACTAACGGTTTGTAAACGATTCCGTGCCAAGTATTTACCATGAAGGGTTGATTTGCCTGCTGAAGATACGGTATGTCAAGTCCTGGATATAAGTTCTTGGTTTCTGGACAAACCCGTAAGGGTTATACCACAGGCCACCCAAGCTCAATATCAGAGCCGGTTACCTGTAACAGCAGCTTATCACGCAATATCAAGATGGCTGCAATTATAAGGATTTGTATGGGAATCCCGATAAATAGATTCTAGAAAATAATTGTACGCAAAAGGTCTCAACAAAAGAGCCTTACCTTATTTCCATGGTGTATTTCTTGCTTCCTGTGTGGTTATTTTCTTGATCTAATCCGATCCTGACACAATAATAGATTTGTTGTTGTTGTCGTTACCAGACTACCATAAATTTCCTTGCATGCTCAGAGTTCTTAAATTAGAGTAATATGCCTCATACACCCAAACAGTTGATGATTTTCTTTATTCTCTTCACCTCTTTGCTTGGCAAAGTACTGATGTTGTAAGGAGAAACAAGGCGTAGATAAGAGGGAGATAAGGGGCAGCTTGTAACAATTTCAGATGTAAACGTATTGACACTGACTCTGAAGGAAACGTAAGTGTGATCAGGAGTTATGCTTCAGAAAACGAAAACGTTTCTCTCGGAGAATCAGAGGCCCTGAACTTGGCCGCAACACCAAGCGACTCCTAGGTGATAAAAATTTTTAATTTGTCCACCGGAAAAAGAGATTACCAAATGTTTAAAAATCCACACCCAACCTGAAGACGAAGAAGAAGAGGAGCTAGAAACTACATTCTAAGTAATGTGACTACAATTTGATGGTAAAATGTTTCTCAATTGCATTTTTGGACATAAAACTGGGGTTTGGAGCAGAATTGTTAGCATAATGAAAGTTAACCAACCTCAGCCAACTTATTTTCATTCATTTTTATTCCAGGCATTACAAGTTCCTCAACATTGTATTTAATATTGTTCTTCCAACCTTGATTCCATGGTTCTTCTGGAACGAGGTACTTAGCAACGGATTCTTCATCTCGTTTGCTTTCCGCTACGCTTTCATCCTCAATGTGTCCTGGAGTGTGAATAGCTTTGCACACATGTGGGGTACAAGGCCTTATGACGAGACCATTAGCCCCACTGAAAGTTACACGGCTATCGTATTAACCGGTGGCGAGGGTTATCACAACTTCCATCACACGTTTCCACATGACTACGCCACAAGTGAATTCAGTTCCTCGCCGTTAAATTTCACTAAGATGTTTATCGACGCATGGTGGCTGTTTGGATTGACATATGATTTGAAAAAAGCTTCAAAGGAATCCGTATTAAAGAGGAGAATGCGCTCTGGAGATTTACAGCATCTTAAACAACGTAACGAGTAGACTACTTCTTTTTAGTGTAAATCTACTAGAGTTATATCACGAATGCCTCTCTCGTATTGGCTACGCTACTCGCCATCTATTCTGTTGTGGGTAGTGAGTAGTGGTTGTCAACAAAATGGCAGCCGCTTCTTCGCATTTTCAAAGTGGGTGCGAGGAGAATTTAGATAATTTACTTGTTTAGTTTTTTTTTAACTAGTAGATTTATACTGAAACAATTAGACTATTTGCTCTCGATTTTTATGCGGTTATGCTGCGTGCTCATCAGCTATCACGCGATAGAAATCTCGAGCTCATAATGTAATTTTTAAATATCAGTATTTTCATAATTTTTGTAAGGTTAAGCTACCGCTTGGAGCGGAGATTGTTCTAGTGCTACACAGAAATTTTAGGATATTTTCAGTACCACCTAAGACAGATTGTAGTGCTAAGAAATGGGGACTGAATAACAGAAACGTCTTATCCGGCTAAGGCAAATTATTTTCTATATTTTGAGAAGCTGGCAGCAGTTCGTTGGAGTCATAATCTTGTCCTCTTACGCTTTGTTTCTAATTCGCAGATAAATCACAAAGTGCGTCAACATCTGACCGTTACATCAATGGTGCTAATTAAAAACTAAGATGTGTCGCTACGTTGACCGAGTTCGGTGCGGTCAAATGCAGCATTCCACATTGTGGGGAGGAGGTGAAATGCGACTCCCCTAAAAACGGTAGGCTAGGTCAAATGAAACAACACAATCCTATATATAAAAGTCGAAAAGGTTTTTTTTTTAAGGGGCGTGGCTCGAATTCTTTTTCACCCCTTGGTGGTTTCGATTTGCTCGACTTTTAAGTGATTCTTTGCGCTTCTTACGCTTGGTGCTCTCGGTCAAAGCAATTACTTTGGTTGTGGTTTTAAGACACTTAATGGAAAAGCGCTCTAATAATTGTGACCAGCAAAAAAAGACCACTATGGTGGCCTATGGGAGCCATAGCAAAATCAACAATTGTTTTTCGATTTTTATTGTATATTTTAGTTTTTTTGTACATATTTTATTGTTTTTATTGATCTTATTTATTGATTTTTGTATTTTAAGGGAGGGTTTTATTTTTATATAGTTTGTATCACAAGTTAAATTTCATTCATTCCGAGAACGTTTTGTTTTGTCTCCGTTTTATATGTGATGACTTTTATTTTGACACAATGAACTAAACTTAGCTGTAACTAAACTGAAACTAAACTGAAACTCATGACCTAGGAGTTCCATAGCCCACAATGCATTGGTTATCCAACATGGCGGAGCGCTTAAGAAACCCGGAGTGGGAAAACGATGAGGCTCTCAGAAGTGATCTTGAGAAATATGTCCGCCAGAACCTGCGCTGAAATGATATTTTAGATTTTGTTAAGCTAGATTATCCAATGTATACATGGAGTTTGAGAAGCCTTGCCCGCAGGCTACAGTTTTTCAACATCAAGTACACCGACTATGAAGTTGATGTAGAAGAAGTAAGAAGGGCTGTCCAGAAAGAGTTACAAGGTCCAGGGAAGCTTCTAGGTTATCGGGCCATGCAACAGAAAGTACGAGACTTACATGGACTGAACGTTCCACGCGATTTGGTATATGCAGCGATGGGGGAAGCTGACCCACAACGACTTGAAGCCAGAGGTGGAGTAGGCCAGTCTAATCGACCACGCCCAACAAATGCCTTTGTTTTTGGTGTAAGTAGCGGCCTCTCTTGTGAGAGAAAGATGTTTAATGTGATTCTGGCCCTTTAAATTTTTTCAGGATTACTTTATTCCACCATTTTGGGTGTCATGATATCACATATACAGTTGTATATAGTTCAAAAGTTGTTAGGTGGTTTTTGATACACACTTTAATCAACGCCGAAAGCCTAAGGCGAACTGCTCTCCACCGAACAGATATCTACCGAAACTTGTCGTTCGGTGCCCCTGTTGAAACGAAACTCTACATAATATGGCAGCATAGTGATGTTGTTTTTAGCTTATAACACAAATAAAATTAAGCTGAAAGAAAATTGACTGTACCTTTTCCTTTTTAAACCGCTCTGCGACTTCTAACCCCAACGTGTTCGCAATGAAATCGGTGACCTAAACCGATAATTAGCACAATGAATGCTTCTATTGTAACACCTACTGTTTGTTAGTCTCGTGTATACGATAAAATGAAATAAACAAACACCAAGAGCTTCAAACCTTTTTGCATGACTCCTTGATAGCTTCCACAGCAATGGCCGCCATCTTGCTGAACACGAGGCCAGGATAGCGCATAGTCTGGGGCGAACTTGCAAAAAAACAATCTCGTCCCCAGAGCCTATTGTCCTGAAGCCTCACGCAGGCGCAATCAAACCGGAACCAGGATTTTCTGGCCAAAAGGATCGCAGCCTCTGGGAACGAGATTGGCAAAAAAACAACTTCCATTTTCACAACCTTAACTTCCATTTTCGAAGAAAACAAACTTCCATTTTCACAACTTCAACTTCCATTTTCGAAAAAAACAAACTTCCGTTTTCACAACTTCGACTTCCATTTTCGAGAAAAACAAACTTCCATTTTCACAACTTCAACTTCCATTTTCGAAAAAAGCAAACTACCATTTTCACAACTTCAACTTCCATTTTCGAGAAAAACAAACTTCCATTTAGGATGAAAGTCCATGTCCCTTTGAAGCTTCCGTACGTTTACATGCGGCCTTTATGTTTGCAATCGTAGGTTCACAGCCAAGAGGAACCATAGTTAACGCTCCGATCCTCGCGTACTTTTGATAGCACCCCTCAACATTCGAAGAGAGCCGTTGCACGGCTATATAATCCATTTCTGAACCACCGACCATTGGTTCTTCCTTCCCCATTCTTTTCTTAGCGATTTTTGCCTTAAAGGCACCGAAATCCTCGGTGTTTTTCCTTCCCCTTTTCGACATCTTGCAAAACAAGCTCCGGTCACGTGCGTTAAATCCATGCACCCACACTTGTGGGCTATGGCACTCCTAGGCCATGAGTTTCAGTTTAGTTTCAGTTTAATTTCGGTTTAGTTGCAGTTAAGTTTAGTTCGTTGTGTCAAAATAAAAGTCATCACATATAAAACGGAGACAAAACAAAATGTTCACGGAATGAATGTAATTTAACTTGTGATACAAACTATATAAAAGTAAAATCTTCCCTTAAAATACAAAAATCAATAAATAAGATCAATAAAAACAATAAAATATGTACAAAAAAACTAAAATATACAATAAAAATCGAAAAACAATTGTTGATTTTGCTATGGCTCCCACAGGCCACCATAGGACCACTCCGAGAAGTTTGTTGGATTCGTCATAATTACTAATTCTCAAGTCAGTGACTTGGAATGTGCCTCAGGTAAACAATGTTTGCATTATTACTGTTTCAATAAACTCTGCAAGGAGTGAGATATGATAAGTCTAAAAAGCTTAAAACATTCATTCTATTGATCCCACAGATAACAATGGTGAAATGAACAAATGCTGGTGCACGAACAAAGGAGCTAATGAGAGATGTATTGTTTCCGTCCACCAGCATGGCGGCGATGACGTAACGTACAAACCACTTATAGCAATGTGACCGGGATGCCACGCTTTTCCCGGGAAATATCGGGTGCTTACCATTTGTCAGAAAAATCCGGAAATTTCGGTTTGAAGCCAAATGGTAAGGTAGTTAAAGGTAGTTATCCGGAAAATCTTTTCGGAAATTGTGGACAACCTCCAGAGGTAGCCCTCTTTTTCCGTTCGGAACGGAATTTCGGAAAATTGTTTACCATTTGAGCGAATCGTTCCGTTTCCAGGCCCTTTTGCGCCAGAACGAGTGAGTGCGCATGACGGAACGCCTTGCAGTAAATGGTAAGCTTCAATAAATCGCTTACCATTATTCAACGGTCATTCCATCCGGGTTTTTCTGACAAATGGTAAGCACCCTTCCGCTCCATTGTAGTTGACGCCACAGGATACTGCTGTTTCATTGGTTCGCGGGCTAATGAGGTAACGCTATCTCCCGTGGATGAGTTAGATGTTTACAAACCTTTGTGACCTAAAATCTCGCTCTTGATTGTTTGTAGAATATATAGCCTTTGGACGAATTAATAGGGTATGTAGATTTGACGGATTTTCATCACATGTGGCCAAAATATTTCAGAGCTCTCGACAAACAAAACAGGAAATTTTGATATCTTTTATTACACCCAATTTGAAATCACTGGTGATCCTTGTAATCTGATTGGCTCTCAACAGTGCAATTTATAATGGTAATTGAACTGAGTGGAGTGCAATTTGGTCTGAAATCATACGCGTGATTTCAAAATTGAACGAGCACGCAGCGCGCGTTCGATTTGAAATCACAAGTATGATTTTCGACCAAAATTGCACGACACGAAGTTCAATTACCACTTTATTACACCCATTTTGAAATCACACAGTTTTTTGTCAATATTAATATTTGTTTATCCATGAAATTTGATAGGTTGGTATTATTTCATTTTCATTTTTATGAGTTACAGAAAAGGATGCGATTTATTCTCAAATTGCACCATTTTCTTACTCTAAATCGCATCCTTTCTGTAACTCATCAAAATGAAAGTGAAATAATATTAACCTATCAAGTTTCATGGATAAACAAATATTAATATTGACAAAAAAACTGTGTGATTTCAAAATGGGTGTAATAAAGCTAAGTGGTAATTGAATTTCGTGTCTTGCAATTTTGGTCTGAAATCATACTTGTGATTTCAAATCAAACTCGCGCTGCGCGCTCGTTCGATTTTGAAATCACGCGTATGATTTCAGACCAAATTGCACTCCACTCAGTTCAATTACCATGCATTATTTAAAATACTTTCCGCGTGGCAAGCAATTACGCAATACCTCTTGCGACGCCTGCTTTGATCAAGAAACCTAGTTAGCCAATCAATATATAGGAAAAGCCTGACACCGTTTTGTTGATTGATGCTTTGTGAATAACACTGTGCAGTTAGTTTACTCTTCCTGTGGCCTTCGATAGCCGATAATTTCATTCAAGCAGATCACTATCGTTTCGGAGTTTAGCGGCTCGTAGGCACTTCGTCAAGAAAAAGTAGACAAAATTATGTTTTTGTCAAAAACTACATTTATTAAGCTTTCTATTGGTGTACAGTATGCTAGAGTTTTCTTTAAACTGTCGCGCGTACGAATTTTTTTCCTGAGGGACGCCTTAAGTCCTTAAGTCCCGTGGAAATTGTTCCACTGGCTTTGTTGCAGCTTAACTAGGCATCAAGTCAGGGCCTGAACGTCAACAAACAGCTGGTAAAAATTCAGCTCAAATAATACCATATTGCTTATAAGGGGAAGTACCCTCCACCTCCTGCCACTGCTAGTACAGCTACCACTAGCACGACCACTACCGCTGCAACTACCAATACCACTACCACCACCACCACAACTACCCCGACAACAACTACGACCACTACCAATACCACCACCACCACAAATACCACTACCATCACCACCACTAACCCGACAACAACCAAGGCCACTACCAATGCGACCACGACCACTACCACTACTCCGACCCCGACCACTACAGCTAACACTACCGACAACAACCAAAATTACTACCAATACCACCACCACCGGCACAAATAACACTACCACCACCACCACCACCTCAGCCACTACACATACCAATACGACCACTACCCCGACCACAACCAAGACCACTACCTCACCAAATACCCCTACCACCACAACTAACCCGACAACAACCAAGACCACTACCAATACCACCGCCACCACCACAAATGCCACTACCACCACAACCACCACCACCATTACTAACCCGACAACAACCAAGGCCACTACCAATACCACCACCACCGGCACAAATACCACTACCACCACCCACCAACTCAGCCACTACACATACCAATACGACCACTACCCCGACCACAACCAAGAACACCACCACCACAAATGCCACTACCACCACAACCACTACCACCACCACTAACCCGACAACAACCAAGGATACTACCAATACCACCACCACCGGTACAAATACCACTACCACCAAAACCAACCCGGCAACAACTACAACCACTACCAATACCACCACCACCACCACCTCAGCCACTACAGATACCAATACGACCACAACCACGACCACTACCAAAACCACCACCAACACCAATCCACTACCACAACCATCACCACCACCACCACTAACCCGACAACAACCAAGGCCACTACCAATACCACCACCACCACAATTGCCACTACCACCGCCACCACTAACCCGACAACAGCCAAGGCCACTACCAATACAACCACGACCACTACCACTACTCCGACCCCGACCACTACAGCTAACACTACTGACAACTACCACTGCCACTTCTCCAACCACAACCCCGACCACAGCCACTATCACGACCACTACCACTACTACTACTGCCACTCCTACAAGTAAAACTTCTGCCACTAGAATCATCCTGTAGTCTTCCTGTCTTTTTGTTTCCGAGGCTAATTTGGGTGAGTCTTCGCTAAGAGGTTATAAAAAATTAATTTTATGAATGAAGTGAAATGATGTCGCAAAGTTTCAAACCAAGAAGATGAGATAGAACTGTAAAATATTTTGCTTGTTTGTTTGTACGAAAATCAGAAAAGGCTAAAGCAGGAAACAAGAGAGCCAAATGTTCATATTATATTTTACCGTTTATCCCCCAAACGGGTGAAACTTTTTTAAGACAGTTCAATAACAGACAAAACTTCCTATACTACTCCTCAGCCCTATCGAGTTTACGGTGATATTTTAGGCTGCTAAAGTTAGAGTTTTTTGATTGAGAAGCGCACTAGTAAAGTAAATAGTTTTATTGCATAGTGATAAAGGATAACCTCTTCTGTGATATGACAGAAGCAGATGTTTCATTTTCGAGACTCTGAAAGTTATTGGCTTCCATAGGAGTGAAAATGTGAAACTTACTTTGAAGCGTCTGATGTTCTTAGAGACGTTTGCTTACTTACAGTATTTTCCGTCTCCGAAGATTGAACGAGTCCGCTAATGTGCGAAAAGTTCATACTTCGAGATTTCAATCACACGTGCAATTAGCAATACGCCGAACACACAATGTATTGAATAAATTTAGAATGTAAAATTTCTTTCATGAATATTCCGTGCATCGTCGGAATCAGTCGTACGGTTCATACATCTCTTTAAAGGAGGACTAACTTAACTACAAAATTAGCTAGCATTGTTGCTATGGAAAGTTGCCAACCCTCATATCTTGGAAACCATAACTTGCACAAGCAAGCTGCCTGGCTACGTTTTTACAATGAAAAAGTTTTACAAGATTTTCGAATCACAACCATATTTGGTAAGTCACGTGACCAGAACAGAAAAAGGCCTAAAACTCGAGTGGCGTACAATTCTGGATATCGAAAATGGTGCCAATGGTTAACGATCGCCAAGGCGCAAAACTCTACGTATCAATTTTTGGAAATTCGCGTTTTTGTGAGATTTATGACGTCATAAGCACGCAAATTCATACCATTTCGTCATTATCATTGCAGTTATGTACTTTAACAGCAATTGCTTACGTAGGCTTGTAAAGAAGGCTGGAATATCTCCGACTGACAAAAAAAATCGGAACTTCACACCATTTTCTCCAAGTTTTAGGGATTTTTCTCTCTAAAGCGCGGTTGGGGCCTGGGGCAAGTTGCGCATGCGCAAGAACAATTCATAAATTTTACATGTTCACCTCTTCGCATGTTTCACCAATATAGTGGCAAAAACACCGAAAAACCGTGTTTTACAAATACAGTCCGTAAAAATCCCTTGGCAACAACGCTAAGTCTGTAGTTAAGTTAGTCCCCCTTAAGGTATCAGGATACCCAAAATGACCATAGTTGGAAATAGAGCGTTTACGCGGGCGATTGCAGAGAAAACCCCGGCGACCTATACATTTTCTGAAAGCTTAATATTTCAGTGTAGAATTCAATGTCGAAATCAAAATTTGAGAAAAAGGAAACGCGCAATGTATATTAAGAGAGAAAGCGGAATTTAACGCTTCGCCTTAATCACGTTCGTTTCCCCACGCAAGCTAATTAGTATCGGAAATGTTTCCTAACAAAGGTGTCTGCGATTTTTCCGTTGTTTCTTCGTTTTTTCCCTACACTCATGTAAAGTTTGACACCAAAAGTGTTTACGTATACTTCCAGAAAACAGGCCATAACTTTTAAACGGGAGCAAATTTCAAAAAATGCCGACACCTGTTTGCAAAGAAGGTATCTTAGAACATTCGTGACGATTTTTATCTCAATCGGTCAAAGGATGCGAGAAAACGAACTTCAAATATTCACCCTTCACCGAGATTTTATTTTATCGAGAAAAGACGGAAAACCATTTCCCAGCTTGATACGTCTGGGTGTCAAGAATCTCACTCGTAGTACAAGAGTAAATGACTTATTGACAGATATCGGGCATGCGTTTGTTCAAGACAACAATAGCGAAATGACAGCCTTCACCAACCAGACATCTTCCAAACTGCGCGAAAAGCGACAGAAGGAGCTATTACAATGAGCGGCTTACAGGTTTGTTTTCAAACTTTCGTTGTATCTTATTAATACTGAAAGTACTTGTCCGCAGCACCCTGTATCGTTTTGATAAAGCGCAACGATCTTGCAGAAACCATGCCACGAACCAGTAAAAGATCGCGAGCAGACTTGAGGAAGAGAGCGGTTATTCCGCCGTCGACCAATGTTAACCCAAGGGCAAAAATGCTAACAGAGATGGCGGCAGTCCGGTTAGTGACTCATTCGAGCTAAGAATCTTCATTACTTGATCTCTGACCTCTATAAATTGGCAGACAACTGTAATTTGAACGCAAGGGCTAAAGCTAAAAAGTTATTACTTGGAATGTTTGATTCAGGCAACCGAGCCGCAAATGATTATGCACATGTCATCGGCTTCCCCGTGGGGTCGACCCCCGGGCTAAACAGGGGGATTGTAAAATCAGTCAAGCAAACTTGAGGAATTTCCCCGGGGGGTCGGGGAATCTCTCAAGACAAAGTCCCCTGGGTGAGATGTCTCTCAGCTGAAAATCCCCCGTGACATCCTTTTCAAACTTGGGAATTCCCCCACCCCCAATCTCTTTGATCGTAAAACAATGTCAAGATTTTCCCCTACCCTCGGGCAAAGAATCCCATCCATCTCCTTGTATTCCCCCACATATCTCCCTGGTAGGCCCGGGAGTCGACCCCGCGGGGAAGCCAATGACATGTACATTACTTCTTATCGCATACTCATTTGTCCCTTTTGTAGCTACAACGGCACACACTTCCATCAGTCTTGGAATTGTTAATTTTTCTTGTCACCAATTCCTTCAAACATTTTTTCTGGTTAAAATATGAGCCAGCCACGATCGCTTGAAGCGAGACTGTTGCACGCTCATCGCTGAAGGGCATTGTGTTGCCCCTTCGCCGTTTTGGCTTCTTTGCCGCTGTAAATGGACACAAATTTTTCTTGCGTTTTCGCGAGGACATCACGACAATGAACACAGTAGAGCGGAACAATTTTTCTCGAGAAACTAGATAGACGGCTTGCGTGCACGCTTGCTTTGCTATGATGAAATGACAATATTTGACAGAACTGGTGACAGAAACTTGTCGACGCATAATTAGCTACAACAGCATCACGAAATAGTTTTTCGTAATTCTAT
>JAEMWC010000095.1:1137500-1370000 GCA_016490735.1 Pachyseris speciosa
CCCCAGCATGGCGACTCCATACTAAACACTATAATTTTGAGTGGTACCCTTTGGCAAATAACTCGAGTTCGGAATATCGTACAACCCAGAAACTTTGATACGTTGTTTATTTATTACTCTTCTACACTGTCTAAATTTCTTGACTTAATTTATTGAAAGATAACCGATTTTATTTTTTATTTGCGTGATACTTGCGTAACGTGCAAGCCAAGATATTCCATTTCAGATATTTTTGAAAACTGTGTCGAGCCACCCGGCCCTGCTGACAAAACATTGCACCGATTGCATTATTTACAAGTTAAAACTCGCCAAAATTGCCATGCCAGGTCCCGGAATCCACTCACAAAAGGGCTTAAGACGTAACTTCACTCCATGAATTTCTATCACTCGCTCGAATATGTTGAGCGGCCCAATTCGTGTGAAATTGCTTCTCACCTCTGTTTTCTTTCAAAGGATTGCCTCTACCCATCAACCCAGCTTTATGATGCCAGGCAAGGGCCTTCTGGTGTGGAAAATGGCTCGAAAAACACACTTATAAACCAAATACGCAACGAATTGTAGCTGTAGTGTTCGTTTAGAAATAAACGACAGCTAGCGTGACGATCGTGACATCAAGACAGAGCCTTCGGTGTTGTGGACCAGCGAAATCTCCGTGGTAACCCCTTATATGGAGTAGCTTAGGTCGATTTGACCTCCTACCCTTCAGAAATTGCAAAAAAAGTGACCAAATCGCCGGGCGGAAATGAGTAAACGTCAGAGCATCCCGGATCGAATCGGAATTTAGAAGTTGTTTTTTTGTTCTAATAAATTTGGCGGACTTCCATGCCGCCGTTATGCCGGCAAGAATATTCCAGAATTCCTCTGGGTCACAAACGCGAAAATTAAGACCAGTGAGAGCAACTAAAATGAAATAGCGTTTTACACGTTGAGCTAAAGGTGAGCAGGAAATGTAGAACAGGTTGTAAGAATTGGAATCGCAGGTTCCTGCCAATGTAAACTTTTAGCTTCAAGAGGAATTTTTTTCTTAAAAACTTTAAGACAAAGTTGCGTGCTTTTTCGATGTTGTCCGAGGGTGTTTTTTGGTTTTGCAACAGAACAAACGGTAATATTCAATGAAAATTGTGAGTTTTGGTCAGTTTACGGGGTGATAAAGTCTAAACAACTGATCTTTTGGCAATAACAATGGTTCGTTTTCAACCGCACAGTCCGGGATTTGAAACAGTTGCAAGTTTACACGCAAAGCATTCGTTCCCTCTGGAGCTATATTTGGTAAACCAGGAGACAGTACCCTGCGAGCAGAGGCCCTTCGATCTTCCTAGATAAGTCGGCGACTTATCTAGGAAGATCGAAGGGCCTCATACACTCCTAGATAAGTCGGCGACTTATCTAGGAAGATCGAAGGGCCTCATACATACTAATGAAGTAACTAATAAGTGCCCCCGTAATGTAGATATCTAGGACAGACACTAGGGGTGGTCACAGCCAGAGTTTTGTTACGTCCCTAGTGGTTCTTTTAAGTCCCACAGAATCAGACTAAGTGAAAGTACTGTGAGACGGGGCCTACGGTTTATCGTCCTTATCCGAGAAGACTAGAAAGTCTAACCATTTGCAGATGTCATTACAAAGGCAGCACTTTCTCCTCAGTTATTTTTAAGACCCTGAGTGTTGGTCCGGCCGGGGGTTAGAACCCGCGACCTCCCGCATGGTAGTCTGGTGCTCTACCACTGAGCTAACCGGTCTGCGGTTAGTCATAAAAAAGAGTCATAAAAAAGAACTACAAGTGGCTTCCAAAGGAAAGAACTTCCAATACATTTTCTTTCTTCTCACTCTAATTACATCACGTTATATATCACTAAAACAGTGATTTCTAAAAGAAATTCAAAATTAAAACCGATCGATTGTACAATCAAATGAAGCTGTGTGGACATGCACACGTCTAATGCATCCAAATAAAATGAATACTTCATAACATTTTTTTCTTAGTGGAATGTGTCTGCAAATACTTTTGACTCATAGAAAAACAAATATACCCAATAACTTAAGTCCCAGTGTAAGCATGCAAGTTCTCTTCAATAGTCTGAACACAATTCATACGCCACAATATTACAGAGGCTGTTTTACGTTTCACCCTGTTACTACCAAGCACACACTTTACCATGAGATGATTTTAGTGCTTGGATAAAATCTTAATGTGTCAACATCGAGAGATGAGTACTGATTTCGGTCATTTTCGTTTTGGTCCATTGATAAAGTCCTACAGCGATAAGTGACTCAAAGTTAGCTTCTGAGTTATGATTCCCTGTTCATGATTATTCCCTCAATTCTCCTGAGTTGAATTTATGGCTGTGTATTGACCTTGTGAAGAGAAACTACATTCTGACCTTTGAGGCTTAAATGATTTAAAATACAATAAACCGCGCTCCACTCTCCAAATTAAAAACAATTCTGAGTTGACTGAAGACTGTCAAACTTGGGAAGTAAATCAGCTTTCTTTCAATAAGCGTCAAGGCCTTCAGCCTTAACATCAAACCATGTGGTTCCAGCATTTGAATTTGTGCATGAAATCAGACAGTCCTAGCGTACCACTGAAATGCTTTTTCCTGTGGTCTTGCCAGTTACGTTGTACAAGCTGTTTCCAGCTCATGGCGCTGTGTTGAGATTGTACAAGTTGCCAATCCATATGAAAGAAATGAAACCTTTTGACAGAAATTTTACAGCATACTTCCAAGATTTGCACGTGGCCAAACGCTTTTGGGCATTTACTCGATTATTCCAGTGAAACGCCAGTGGGAAAAGTGTTGCTGTAATTACTTAACCCGAGTACATCCAACCCCTTCGTCAACTGATTTACTTCCCAATAGTAGATTAAAGTGTAAAATACATTTCGAGATAAATACTTTAAGTATATCGCATAAGATTTCTAATAATATCGATGCACCTTAATCGCAATACGGTCGACCAAACGACATGAATGGTTTCGTATTTTGTTTGCTTTTTACGTTCATTGAATGACATTATAAAAACCACTACTAAGTAAAAGGCTATAATTTTGAACTCCTAAAATACATTTACCTTAATCAAGACTGCGTCTGCGTAATAAGTGTGTAAACATCTACACTAACAAATCTGAATTTACGTTGGAATCTTGTACTAAGTTATAATTTAGCTAATGTAACACGAAGCTCAACTGTACAACGTTTGCGACCTTTCTTTATTACTTCTCAAATAAGATCGTAGTTTTTAAATATCCGCAGATAAATTTGAGACAAAATAAACTACAGTGATGACCACAATTCTTTCTACGTGAGAATTTCTGATATCGACAAGATCGGTTCTAAGACTATCCATACACTGCAGAAAATGCGGGGAAAATTTCCATCCCTGAGGACGACTGAAAAGCAGGTTCATAACATGATCTTGTTTTCTTTCCTGGAGCTCTGAATCGTTTACTATTGAAAAACGAGCAAAACGGTTTAACTGTATAAGCAACACAGAGACCATTACAAATAGCCGAAGTCCCTGCACCCTTTAAAAAGTACCCCTTCACTTCCATAGTCACAACGTGACTTAACAAATGTTAATTAATTAACGTGCATAGGACTAGGACCAACCCCATAACACTTATAAGCACCACAGCACTTGAGATAGAGTAGCCGAAGAAGAAGACAGAACAGTGTGATTCAAGGCCAGTTTTACACGGCACAACCTGAGGCTACAGTCACCTAAAGAAAGAATGCACCAGGTATTGATACAACAAATCACTAACCTATTTAGGAATGAGTTAGATGCTACGTTCTCACACCCCGATTGGTCGGCTCTCCCTAGAGGAAGAAGGTGGTGGTGGTGGGGGGATTCTAAGCAAAACAAACTAATCAACGATCACATCAAAACAAGTGAATATATCTTGAGACAGACGATCAAACTAAGCTGTCACAATAAATAACATTCAAGATAAGAAAACCTGGAAATACGCATCATCATTCCTATCCAATAAAAACAATGCTCGATTTTTTTGGGGGGAGGGGAGGGGGTGGACGGGGGTGGAGGGGGAGACTGGTAGGAGGGCCTTTCTCGGGTGTTTTCCTGAATAACTGAAATTTCTCATAATGATTTGAAAACAAAATGAGCCAGTTATAACTGGAATTGGCAACCTCAAGTTGTACTATGTAAAACAAGCTTTCTTGCTGTTCGTGCGAAATACTGTACATACACATAGACGAAATACGACGAAGTTCTTGGTTAATTTAGTAGTACTAACTATTAAGCTAACAAGGCTAACACAGAACTCTGTCGTTCTTGCAGCTCACAAAATTACTTACTATTGCCATGGAACTGTCCTGCGACACATCAGAGCCAGTTCTGGTAGTGCCCTGTGACACATGTCTGTGTGTACGGAGCCACAGTAATGAGCGTGTCTATTGGGAAACTGACTCCCGTCCGGGTGGCAGTGGAGATGGTAGTTAATGACGCAGGGTCTATGCCATTCAAATCCCGAATCCGCTTAGCAGAGTCTACAAAAGACGACAAGTAGTTCTGGGAGTTAACAAGTGCAAGGTTCGAAGAGAACCCGTTTCCCGCTTCAAGAAGTGGATGGAATGGCGGCATGTAAAAGCTTGGAAATGTTGGGAACGGTACGCCGAATTTGTACGGGCTGTAGCCGCCGAGCAAGCGATTAGCCGCCACCGGGAAATCAAGATATGATCTCTCAGGTGCAGTAACCATCTTGTCCCTTTCTCCAGTGGCATGTGCAAATGCAGGCAGAAATGGAAACCTCGGAGATGAGGGTATTTGCGACGGGAGCTCCGAGCTACTTAAATGCCTCATGGAAACATCAAGGCCCTTCTCCACTGGTCGAGCAGGAATCATTTGTGGATGTTTCTCTGTGCCGCTATCCCTAAGAAGCGGTCCTGGCAATGTCTTCTCGTCTCCGAGGATGCTACTTATTCTGTACGACGATGAAGTGGAGTTGGACTTGCAGTTTTCGTCTCCTAAAAGCCTGGAAACACTGAAACTAGAGACAGTGCTAGTTCGCTCCTCATGTGGTTTGACTAAGGACGACTCCGCAATAATGGCATCTTTTTTGGAGCCCGAGCTCCTAACGTGAGAATTAACGACTCGGTCAGGAATGATTCCATTTGGTGCTGGAAGGCATTTCAGTCCTTCACTTTGTGACAATGATTCTAAATGATTTACCTCGGGCATTTGGCTCGAAGAAACCTGGTTTGTTGTGACTTTGTTTCTGTCACTTGTAGAACTACTCGACAACGGGTCGCCGTTACGTCCTTCACTAATTGGTTGCCTGTGGAGTGGAGTTCTCCAATTTTGTTGCTTCGTGGTTGGTAGCAACTGTCTGTCATGGAAAGCACCTGAACTGTGAATCCACAAATGCTCTTGAGGCGTCCGTTCAGATTCCATCTCAGCAGGAATGTGCATATGGTTGTTTTGTACTATTTTTGTTGGAGACAATGTAGATGGATTTTCATCCTTCATGTCTCTTGCTCTCCATTGATTAGCGTTATTCACAGGAGACGATCTGGAGGTGTCACTGTAGTTAGGCGCACCTGAAAATTCACAATGTCGGCCAGAGTTATCTAACTGCATCGGAGTCGACGGTACACACTCTGATAAGCTTGGAGGACGGCAAAGAGAGGTGTCTTGTATGCCATTCTGCCTAACAACATCACCATTAACCAAAGGAGGCTCGCCAGAATGAACCACGTTAGAGACATGGCTGTTCATGATGCGTGGTTCATTGTCTGCCCTAGACAAAGCTGTCTCCGCTAGCATATCCAGATAACCCATCTCCCTTAGCTCATCCGCCTTTGGTTGCATGGTTGCAGCCGCCTCTTCAGAGACTTCAGCCTCTAAGTTAGCAGCTTCCTCTTCCATCTTCTTTCTCGCCACCTTTTGTTCCCACTCACCCAACCCATGAAGTGTGAGGTTCATATGCTTGTGTTGATAAAACACGAGGCTGACGCGGGTAGGCTGCTGCCGCTTGGGGTTTTTCAGAGGCGTCGTTGCGTGAAGCTCTTTCTTTGCCACCTCAATAAGTAGAGATCCGTGGCCAAGAGCGATTGCGACTCCACCCATGTCATCCTCGATCTTGAACGGTTTTCGTTGATATTCACCACTGAATGTATCTTTGGCGTTTTTCCGATTTTCCTGGGCTTCTCTCACTCCTGTAGATTCCGCAGCAGGAATAGTGCCTGATGCTCTCATGAGTGGCACCTCTTTATCATCTACCCATTTGATCTGAGAAGGCACTCTTCCCATGTCATGAGCAGACCCGTTGAAGTGATGAATGACCGTTTTCGGCTTTGCGTACTCTGTGCCTCGATTTGTTGATGAGCCACTTATACCAAACGATTTACTAAAGGGCATTCGACAGTTCCAAGGGCCAGCCGCAAAAGGAAGTTTTCTATCGTCTACATAACTAGCCGGCGAATTGTGAAAGTGATTTAAGTGCCCCGGATTACGGTACAGATAAGGAATGTGGTTCTCATCAACCCAGTGCACCTCAGGTGCTCTACAATTATTCAAAACGTAGTTATTTCCGAGATGAGGATGGAACTGGAATAGTGACGGACCGTGAGGGGGATAGTGTCCATTATAACAGTTGCTCATTACGTGGTTAGAAGCGGGATGGTGGTGGATCACAGAGGTGGGAAAACCATTTAACGTCTGTGCATGCCCACGTGGGATGCGGTGCCCATCAAAAGGGACAAACAGCTGATTGTTGTTGTTCATGTCCTGGTAGATCTCTTTGCGTTTGTCTTTGGAATGTTGTTCCTGACTGTTCCCTGTTTTGCTTGCCTGGTGTTTTGGAGAGTTTTCCTGTCCAGAGACCGTTGAGTACCCTGGCGATACTCCCATAGGGGGGTAAAGAAAATGGCTAGGCATAACGTAATTGGGTTTCACAGGGCCACCATCTCTGTCTAGTAAGCGATATAGCGGCAACACGTGGAGCTGTTCATCTTCTACAGTATCCACACCAGGCTTCAGCAGGGTACAAACCTACAAAGTAAATGAAGTTAACCACTTAACAACTGACAAAAGATACAACCAGACAGAAGTAAAGACAAGACTTGTCATTAGGAAACTATGAGAGTTTGTTCCGCAACTAAAAGGGTAGTTACCAGAGTTGCTCCACCGTCCATGTTCCTTGAGTCCTTGTGACTGTGTGCACAGAAATCCATGCAACACGTTACACCAGAAAAAGGCCGCTTCTCATTGGTTCCAATACGGCACTCGAGTCCTTCCTTTTCTTGTCTCACCTAGTACGAAAATTCACGAAATCAGACTAAAACAGGGCCTTTGATTACATGCTTACTGTCTGATCTTATTTCTTGACTTGTTCTTCGGCCACGGAAGTAAACCTGCTTAACGTGCTTTCTAAGTGTTAAGCCAGGGTTCATACACGCTTAAAAATCCCAGCCTATCCTGATAAAACACGTCTGAGAATTGGATACCCCCAGAAGACTGCTATGATCCAAAATGATGATCCACTTCACCTGATTTCCAAAGGCTTGTGGAGCAATCCTTTCGTAAGCACTGGACACATCATTCGCCAAACGTTGCATCATGCCTTCGAATTCCTCCTCCTGTTTACACAAGACAAACAATCTCAAGTTAAAGCCTGATTTCGCAAATCGACAAAACCCGCCAACTCAGTATATACAATAGATACCACTAAGAAATCTCAAACGCCGGCTTTAAATATGTTCTCTTATTGCCATAGTACTCCCACATTATCAAGCAGATTTTTCTCTATTTTTCGTTTCGCTGCCTAGACACAAGGAAAGGAACCAGTTTTAGGGATTTTGGAAGATCTGTTTCCACTGAAAATAAATCTACAATATTTATGCTTGCCCTGAGATTTAACAGAAACATGTGTCTCGCACTATAAATTGCTATGTTTTGCCCACGCTTAACCGGCCATGATGGCAACCAAAAAACGATACGCCGCCGCCACGGTTACTTCTATGTTGATTTTTTCGTAACATGGACTGCAAACGTGCCTCAACCTCGGCATGACAAATAAATTGTTGCCATAGTCGCGCTGATTGGTTCCACGTGTCAATACTAAATCCTAGTGTTGCTCTAAAAGCAGTCCAAGCCATCTCGAAAAATGAATTATAAACCACTAGCGATTATATGGTTTTGATTCTGAAAGCTCCTAAAAGAGAAGCGTGACACTAGCGTCACATTTCACGCATGATTTTAAACTGAAGTCTTTATAGAGTCAAAGTTAAGTGCAACAACCCTCCTTAAAACAAATAGCCTTCATTTTATCTGTTCCTTTAACCGAAGACAATAGGGGTTATCCTGCTAAGTTTTTACTACCCATTTTCAGGGGGATTAGCTATAGGAACAGGAAGAAATGGTTTTCTAAGCCTGTAAGAGTACTTACGCATAGACGGGTGGTGTTCAAAACGTCCTTTAATTGCAGTCATATTGGAATCAAGAAAGTTATTCTTAAGCATTTACCTAACCTTAGTACTATCGTTAGTTATAAAGCTACTAACACGTTAGCACATCTATGTAAATAAATACTTTTTGGGGGTCACGATTTAACGTTAAATCGTGACCCCCAAAATTAACTATTGCACATTTTGTAACGCAGGATTTACGTTGTATCCTGTGCGTATTTGTTTGTGGGTGTTTTTTGCTGTTCACACCCTACTTTGAACGTGCTTTATACTGTAAATGTTTAGTATAAAAGTAGTTCAATTTGTAATCTTGTTAAATCCCTGATGAAGTCTGTCTGATCAGACGAAACCGGTCGGATAATATTAAAAAACATTGACAAGATCTGTTGCTGCGTGCTGCTCACTAGCTTTTGTTTAAAAAATTAAAAAAATTTTTAAAAAATTAAAATAATCATCAGACAAGTTCCTCCTCCTCTGTTTATCTTCGTTAGTCGTTTGTAGTATTTTGATAAAACTTGTTTCTTTTTTGTTTTGTTTTTCATTTGGTCGTTTTCGTGATTGTAATTTTGGTTGTACAGTTTCTTGGATGGAAATTTAGTTTATTACATTTTTAAGCGGAATATATGCCAAGCATTATGCAGTGGTCAGCGGATTCACAAGGAGCGAAGCATCGAGTGAAATCAGCCTCACACTTTCTAACTCGGAAATGTCATAGCCTTTTTCCGAGTTAAAAATGACACTTTCTCAAGGAAAATGTACAGTTTTTCGGTCTGCACGTATACGCTTCTAGAAACGATCGCCGGTATGTTATCACAGCAACAACCTTCAGTGTAAACGGGCCCCTACCTTAGCGGGATCAAGCAGTTTAAACTTCCTTGGTGACTTGCTTCTTGTGAATTTGCATCCATTATAGTACATACTCCAGGAACAACCAAAGGAGAAAGACGCACCGCAAGTGTTTTCACTCACCCCCTGACAAGCACACGATTTCCTGTCATTTCAATAACAAAAGCAAATGGTTCAAAGAGTGAACTGGGGAGAGGGGGAGGGGTACGAGGTGTGGGGGGGGGGGGTGGGGTGTGGGGCGTGGGGTGTGGGGTGTGAGGTGTGGGGCGTGGGGTGTGGGGTACGTCTTGAACTATAATGAGGCCTGGCGTAACCACGATACCAACACAAAGGAAAAAGAATTACTTTCCTCTTAAGTGTCTCGTGATTATTCCTCATCGGGCAATTCGTCTAACTTGGCAGAACAAACCAGGTGCTGACTTCTTGTGTACATAGTGTTCATTCAGATTAATGTGAACAAACATCATTAGGCGAAAACACCATCAACAAAAGCCCTTCTTTTTTGTCTTTTAATTATGTTTACGCCAACCGTGTACGTGCATGAAATAGGTCTGAAATAGGGTATCGAATTTTTGGTCAGGTCTGAAATAGGGTAGGGAAAATCGCAGATTTTGGTATGAAATACACGGAAAGGGTTTCAGGAAGCGGGCCGCACACCCTCGCCCAACATTTTCTGGGAGTAACCCCCCCCCCCCCCCCCCCCGGGAGAGAACGGAACTGAGAAAGAAATGTGCAATGCACAAGTTCGAGCCATTCTTTTGTTTGGTGACGCTGTTTACGTTGCTGAGTACAGTTATGAGACATGACAGCCTTCTACTAATTAAACAACACGAGTTCACAGATCAAATTATCTTACGTTTCATTGATTCCGCATCGTCTAACTGTAGGCAGGCCGTGTTGAGGCAGAAGAGTGCTGAGCTGATTGTACAGAACATTTGCTCGCTCTTGGCTAATCCCTTCCCATAATACAATGTTGACCACTATCAGTGACGTATCACACACGTGGTCAGCACGTTTCTTTGCAATGACTAAGATCTTTTCCTCCTCCCCAGACCGACGAATAACCTGGTAAAACAAAGGGAAAATTGTGTTTAAAAGCTTCCCAAAGTGGAGGACTTCACTGTTGAGAAACACAAGAAAGGAAAAAACCTCTCCATTTTTGCGCAAAGAATATTTTATCAACTCAGGAATAAAAAGAAAGTAAATCAAAAGTAGACAACATTCCAAATACGATTACTTTATTTTATGTCTACATGTACTTTGATTTATTAATTCTATTAGCTTTGCCGATATAACAAGTACTAAATATTATAATTGCATTACTGAGGGCCCATTGAAATTAACAAAAATATACTTGACTAAAACAATAGAACAATTCCATTCCTTGCAACTTCCTAAGACCTGCATTCTCAGCTTTAGTATCCCGATAGCTCTTCATTTTGTTCCATTATCTCTCATGGTTATTACCGGTAGATAACGAAATTAGTGGAACCATCAAAGTTTTACTTTCTGTGATCATCTTCTTTATTCTCATGACTGACATTCTTAAACAAGTTGTTACACTGTTGGGAGAAATTTGGTGCTGGTCACTACTTGGGCTTACAAAACTCACCCATCTTGCTATTGGACAACCAAGGTGATTCTTGCCTTCCTTTCCCGTGTAACCGATCTAAAACATAAAGGAAATGTTTTTTCAACATAAAACATTTTGCCGTTTCTTATGCTACTTTAAGTGCTTGGGAAAACAGATCTGAAAGGTTCTGGTTCAGTACCTAATTTCAGGCATAATTTGTGTTGTGAAAATGAACATTTTGTTTCACTTGGTAAATCATTCCAAGTGATTGGCAACCGCATACGTTTCAATCGTCTCTGTGCGCCTTGCAAAACCAGAGATCGATGTCACATTTTTCTTCGTCGTGACGCCACAAATTCACGCTCGTCGGCTTACCGGCGTTTTCATAATTATGCATATTTTTTGCTTCTCGGTGGTTATTGTTTCCGAAAACAATTACACACAAAGAGAACTTATGGTTACAAAAAACAAAGGCCAGACACGTATACGATACGCCGGTCGCCTCGCCCACAAGTTAACTCGCCTACACTGAAGTTAACTCGCCTACAGGTTTCTAGTTAAGTCGCCTACACATGAAGTTAACTCGCCTACAGGTTTCTAGTTAAGTCGCCTACACATGAAGTTAACTCGCCTACAGGTTTCTAGTTAAGTCGCCTACACATGAAGTTAACTCGCCTACACATTTGAAGTTACCTTTTTATGTTTGAAAATAAAGCATTAATGAATGCCGCGAAGTTTACAGAACGACAGACTATTATGAATAACGAAAACAACCGCCGATGACAGCGATTATTTTGCTAATCAGCGGCACAACACGACTCTTTACCAGTTCAATGCGCGGTCAGACGGTCTCATCGAAAGAGTCATTTGCAAGTTGTTCCTAAAGTACTAAATGTGTCGAAGACGTTGATACGAGATTTCAGGAGTTTTGAAGGTTGATCAGAGATCTACAATGTATGAGTTTTTTGGTATGGGTCTGTTTCTTTTTATACGCAGGTTTGGATCGAAACATCAAACCTATTATCAAGGAGGTTTCGGATTGGTCAGTTCACTAATAATGGGCTAACACTATTTTGGACACGCCTTTATTCGTACCCTTTAGTGATATTTAAATTACGTTTCTTAAAATAAGAAACAATGGAGTTGACTTTGCACCTCAAGCTAATTTCAGTTTTGCGATCAAAGCCGCTACATCGAAAATAGTCCCTTAGAAACTGTGTGCATTTGCCCTGGATTACTGTATTCGCTAGAAACGTCAAAGCAGCTTTTACAGAAAGTCTAGCCGAAGTACCAAACAACATTGATTCCGTTTTTTAACCTGTTAAAAAACATGTCGTGACATGTCTACCGAGATTTGTATACCGATCATCAAAGTCTTTTGAAAAGGCGAAGGTTGGATTTTTTTTAACGAGCAGAGAGTTACTCTTGAACCATACGTGAATACTTTAACGGTCTCATAGTTTGCCGCGCACCTTGAGACATTATTCTCGTTTGTCTCATGCCTTGAGACATGAAGTCAATAACCATCAAAGTCATGCGCGAGCGTGCAGATCTCTTCCCAATTCCCACGTGTTCGTATCAGTCGATAAAACAACAAACACAACTCGTATGTTTCAAGTAAAATGTAAGTACACAATTTCAAATGTGTAGGCGAGTTAACTTCATGTGTAGGCGAGTTAACTAGAATCCTGTAGGCGAGTTAACGTCAGTGTAGGCGAGTTAACCTGTAGGCGAGTTAACTTGTGGGCGAGGCGACCGGTTACCGTCAAAAAATGCTTTATACGCAAAAACACGCGTATATTTTGCGTCTGCGTAGTTCACTGATCTCCGAGCTGTACTGTAAGAGCAATTCTAAAATTGAGCCTGATAACAGGTTATGATTCCCCAGGCCACAGTGCCTCTCATCACCCAAGTGTATAAATGTGTATGGCATCATACTGCTTTGGAATGAACCCATCTCCATGGCTCTAGCATCCCATCATAAGGAGAGAAGGGAAACAATATACCTAGTTCCTTTGGAACCAGAGTTAACCTAAGGCTGCATAAGCCACATGCAGGTTACACACTTGGCTTCTATTGAATTAATTTTTGAAACAACGGATCATTACCACCACACTTTAGACAATGATACTTTTAGTTTGGTATCGAACAAATGCCTAATCTTTGATTAACATGAGATAATATTTTTTTAACATAATAGGTTACCATGGCAACAGTATAACCAGTCAAAAATGCACCTAATTTCAGCTTTAAGTGGTAACAACAAAAATGAGCTGGGAGGCACAATTTTTAATCGTCAGGCAACAATCAGCATGTCAAGATACAACTTTTTGCAAAGTTAAAAAAAAAATATGAGAAGGGATTCATAGCCACCTTAAATTTTTGAACTTTGAATATTACACCGTTTTCAAACTTTTCAGTCATTATTCCAGCCAAATTTGTTCTTAACTGGACTTTGGTCAAACACTAAGTTTACACTAAGTTTACACCACATTTTCTGAATTATTGATTCTTTGAAACACAGCATTCTACAAGCATGACTAAAGAAACCCTGGGTAGAAGCCACAGCCAGACTTCAAACTGTGATTTCCATATCCCAACCTCTTGGCCCCACACTGCTTACTAAAGGCGTGGTAATACGGGCAACAAATGCGTGCAACTTTCCACGCAACATTGTTGCGATACGTGTTAGAGTGATGTTGCCTGTTTTACCCCTCACACAACACTAACTGGTTTTGTTGCACAAAGTAGAAGGCTGTTCTACTTTCTGCAACATGTTGCTGCAACATGAAATGATGAAAATTGTTGCACAACAAGTTGCTTGTGTGGGTGGTTAAACGGGCAACATCACTCTTCAACTCGTACCGTAACAATGTTGCACGGAAGTTGCACAAATTTGTTGCCCGTATTACCGCGCCTTAAGGGTGCTTTCCATAAGACAGAACTGGCCGACCAGGCCAACCATTTCATGAATGCTGATGCACCAAGTTCGGAGTACCCATTATTCAAAAGTTCTTCTTCCAGTTCCTTTCAGAATAGTGTATTCCACGTCTGAATGCACCCTTAAGAAGAGGGTAGTAGAACTAGCACTTCACAGTAGTACATTATCTTATGGATCTGGTCAACCAGTCCTGGCAGATATGGAACATAAAGTGTCCTACATTTGTGTCCCTTGTTTCAACTCTTTTGTTTGACTTATATATCCTTAGCAAACTCACCAGTTCAATTCTGAGCGCTGATCCTTTAAGAGAGAACCTACGATACAAAAATGTACCATAAGATAAGATAACTTTATTTAGACACAGTAAGACCTTCAGGAGATTACAAGAAAAAGTTAAAAATATTAAACTAAGACTAAATTACAAATGGTAAAGAAACAATAAAAATACTTGCAAAAACAAAGACTACATAAGAAAATAAAACACAGACAATGACACGTGCAATGTGGACACTTTAAAGTCACTACTGAATATCAACGTTTATTGCATTATCACACACTCTTCAATTTCTTTAACCTTGACTGGATAAATTTCAAAGGAAGTAAATCATTTAGCAAGAAATAGGGAAGGAATGAACGGAAGAATAGGACAGAGGCAGATAGGATGAAATCACACAAGGAAGGAAGGAAAGAAACGAGGAAGGATGGAAGGAAGGAGGGAGGGAGGGAGGAAGGAAGGAGTGAGGGAGGAAGGAAGAGAGGAACAAGGGAATAAAGGAAGGAGGGAGGAAGGAAGGGAGGGAGGGAGGAGGGAAGGAGGGAGGGAGGAAAGGAAGGAGGGAGGAAGGGAGGGAAGATGAAAGGAAGGAAGGAGGGAGGGAGGATGAAAGGAAGGAAGGAGGGAGGGAGGGAGGATGAAAGGAAGGAAGGAGGGAGGGAGGAAGGAAGGAACGAGGGAGGGAGGAGGGAGGGAGAGAGGAAGGAAGAGAGGAACAAGGGAAGAAAGGAAGGAGGGAGAAAGGAAGGGAGGGAGGGAGGGAGGAAAGGAAGGAGGGAGGAAGGGAGGGAGGGAGGAGGGAAGGAGGGAGGGAGGAAAGGAAGGAGGGAGGGAGGAAGGATGAAAGGAAGGAAGGAGGGAGGGAGGGAGGATGAAAGGAAGGAGGGAGGGAGGAGGAAGGATGAAAAGAAGGAGGGAGGGAGGAAGGAAAGAGGAAGGAAGAGAGGAACGAGGGAAGGAAGGAAGGAAGGAGGGAAGGAAGGAGGGAGGAAGGAAGGAAGGAAGGAAGGACGGAAGGAAGGGAGGGGGGAGGGAAAGATTGAGTGAGGGAGGGAGGAAGGAAGGAAATAAGGGTAGCAGGTATGTACCCCCTCCCCCACCATACAAGAACCAGGATAAATCATCCATCTGTCATTACCTTTCTTCCAACACATTTCTAAGTGCATCCAAGTTTGATGCTGCTCCCAAGTAGGTATAATAGGGTCCATCTTCTTTTCCTGAAACTAAAGAAATTGATAACTACATTTATCTGTAAAATGTTTATACCTTCAAAGTAGATCAATACAAATAGTACCTAAACTTGTGGCCTACCAGCCAGACCATACATACCATAAAAGCTCTATTAAGTCCCCAGGGGGCTTAATAGAGAGGGGGCCTTATTTCAGATCTTAAACATGTCATTTTTGTCTTAAAATAGTTTTTCTACAAAAGTCAAAAAACTGCAGTAGAACTCTATAATTTAATAAAGAGCCGCAAACAGTATTAAGTGTTTGAGTGTATATCTGTTTAAAAACCAATTAACTGGGCCACATGAAATGGATTTTGAAAGAGGGAATAGGAGGGACTAATTACAAAAGATCATGTCCCTAAGGGGGGAGGGGGGGGGTTATGGGAGATTTCACCATAACATAGGCCTTTTCAATCAATCACCTTCCTCTGATCATTCGAGGTTGATTTCAAGAGTTACTTTTTAGAAAGCAATTTTTTTAAAAGCAAAACTAGAGAGCAGTATTGTGCAGACTTGAAAGGTAAGACTTCTTTATAGTCCTACACATTTTGCTTGGCTATAGCAGACACGTAAACACAACTCTGTGACCCTAAAAAACAAATATAATTCACGCATATGTAATAGGTTAAACCAGAAAGGTCAAGGTTCCCTACTAGCAGAGAAACAGAATATATGTCAAAAAAGCACTTAAACTCATTCTTCAAGCAAAGAAAATTCATTCCTGCAGCTTAATAGACCATTTTACAGTTGTTGGTGAAAGCGAGGCTGGGGGTGACCTTGTTTTCATAAAAACCTACCTACAGTGTACTAAATCATGTTTTTCTTAGCTAACTAGTGTTTAATCAGCATAATTTCCTTAAGAAAAGCAGATAGGTTTGTATCAAAACAAGGTCACCCCTAGCCTCGCATTCAATCAAAGGCCAGGGTACTGAGCAAAGAACTGTAAAATGGTCTATTGATAGGAAAAAATACCTCTAAACACATGAAGTAGTCATTGGTACTAAAATGGGAGTCACGTTTGCTGACGTGTTAAAATCACAAATCCTACACCAAATTGCTCTTACACCACTGCTCTGGAAAAGGTGTACAAACAAAGATTAAGTCACGTAATTCACTGAAGAAGCAAAAGCCACCATTCAAGCATCACATGCTGAAGTATCAGACACAAACTACATGTAGTGCACACCTTATTGAAAGAAGGTACCCCAAAACTATAGTTGCAAAAACTCTTGCAGAGGTTGCATTTGAGGACAGAAAATTTACCTATACTGGTATTTAATTTCACTAAAAATCTGAAGGCACATTTTACAAGTATTTACATGTATTGGTAATTTCATGATTTTGGAAGAACAAAAACAACCAAGTTATATTTAATATCATCATCACACAGAAATCCAAATAGTAAAGACCAGCTTAAATTTAGAAAGTGTTTACCTAAAACATGGAATCCAGAATACGGAATCTAGAAACAGAAGGCGGAAACCAGAAAGAGCTTAGACAGAGGACAATGTTTGAAACCAAAAGTTTCTGCAAAATTTAATGATTGAACTCTTTACCACCAGCACTGTGATTTGCCTATATCCCTAAGCAAATCTGTTTTAAGATGGTATGAAAAATTGTCATCAAAAGGTTCCCGTTTTGTATATAGTTGCCTACCATTGTCACTAGCACCATCTTGTAAGAAACACATAATTCAGTTACAGTAGGACCTCGATTTAACAAACCTCTATATAATGAAGTCCTCAATATTACAAACTATATTTTTCAGCCTGACCTTTTAAATTGCATGGAAAAGGACCTCGATGTAATGCACCCTTGATATAACGAACCAATTTCCCTGGTCCCTTGGCACTTCCTTAAATCGAGGTTCCATTGTACTGGGAAAGTTGTTTGGCTTCGTGATAATGTAAATAAAAGCTGTTTATTTCAATTTTTCTCTTCTTTTTCTGATCTGCAACATTGGCAAGTTGATTTCCTTGTGAGTAGGGATCCTTACACCTTCAAATGAGCTAGGAATCAGAGTGCATATGTATGTATACAAGTGGTAGTTTTTGACAGGTACAAAGCTTAATGGGGAGATTTATTACAGACTTTGAGTACCACCAGAATGGTCATCAGCTGTTGATCCAGAAAAATTAATTATAGCGCACATCTTTTCTTACAGCATGATTGATGTTAGTGAAACCTTATTGGCCAGCTAGTTGCTTGATCGACTTTATGTTACAACCCCCTTTCACTTTTAATAGACAAAACGAATACCGGTAAGAGAAGGTGCTTTTAAAAGCAATTTGATTTTAAATATTTGAAATGCACAATACATTGATAAGTATGGTTTTGGTGTGATTTAAAGCCCTGTGTTTTAAAGGGAATAAGTGTTTTATCAAGAGCACAACCAAGTTATTAAAATGCTGCCTTAGAATAAAATCCTTCACTTAATATCCACAAATCTCAGGCTAAGTTTTTAAAACACCACTGACTGCATAATTTTTCAAGGGCTATAATTATATAATTTGTTGATTTTATTGTTACCCAAGCAACTTAAACCTTCATCAAAATTTTTTCTACCAAACAGCTTCACATTCCATAAGTACAGATTTCATATTCTGAATGCCAGACTCTGTGTTGAGAATGATATATGAAATGAATCATATATATGAACTGCGGAAATGAAATCAAATGAAGAATGATCTTCGCAGTTATGAACACAATTTATGCAATTGCGAAAAAGAAGCCTGGAAACTCTGTGTTCTAGGTAAACCCATTTAGAAGATGCTTTCTGGAGAAGGGCTGAGTAAAATGAAGCAACTAAATTTTCAGGAAATTGCCTTCAATAAGATTTCCAGTTTCCTGATGCTTACATTACTCTTATTCAGTAATCAACTGCAGTAATCTGTCGACATCACAATCTATTGTGTTACCGGCAAACACCTTACTGGAAGGCAACATTTTACATGCAAACCCTGGTGTAAAGTTCCATACATAAATTAACTGTATGCACATTCAATGTGCACTCAGCTAATTTGCATAACAACATTTTAGTGCCTCAAAGCTTGCTTATTAAGTGACTATTCACCACTTCCACATCTCCCATAATGCACTTTGTTCATCTTCCCTTGGGACTTACAATCTTCCCAAGAGAAATTGAAAACAATGCTTATGCAAAATTGTTGGGAGGGGGCTGGGTACACAACGTGTAGGTATTATGGGAGATGTGGACGTGGCGAATGATTCTCAGGATTTATGTAATCATGAATAGAATCACTTGAGAAGAGCATAAGTAAAGATTTGGCTTTACAATTCAAACTTTTCTAAAAAATACTACATTCTTAATTATTAGTTGGTGTACAGATTGGCCATCATGTCAGAAATGCAGTTGTACGCTTGATTTCAGGGTCTGGATTGGTTAATAATATGACCTTGCCTAAAACTGAACCAGCTGAAGAAATGTGCAAATGTTTTTTTTCTTTTCTTTCCCTCTTAAAAGCCAAACAAAACAAATGAACCTTGCATCAGATCCTAAATGAGTGTTGTTTCTAGATCTGTTACTTGAATTTTTAGCAGGAATCACCAGGTAATTTGTCCAATTCAAGACTAGCCCTTTAGGTCAAAAAGTAAACAGTGACCTACGTTTTGAAAGCAATAACCAGTCCATAAGCCATTTAAGTGGGGTGCCAATAAACAAATTATCACCTGCACACTTCTTCCAGAGAGCTGTTCAATCTTATTTGATACGCATTAAAATGATTTTAATATTTACGGATTAGAAAATTAAAAAATCAGCAAGCAAAGTACTAAATACTATTCGTACGGCTCTTCAAACAAAATTGTGAGAAAAAAATTATCTGAAGACAAGCAAACTAACGCTATTGATTACCGCCAGTTAAAATCATATTGCTTTTTTTCTGCACTACACGTTGTCCATAGAACACAGCAGGCCAGTCAGTTTACACTAAAATCAACTACTCTCTTACTGCATCAAGGGCAACTCTCTTGTGATTTTGGTATCAGCTGCAATTTCGTTTGCCTAATGTTCATTTGTTTACACAGTTAAAGTGCGCAGTTCCCTATGGGCTGTAATTGTTATGAGCTTAAAAATACAACCCCAGCTGAGATGAGAGATGCTAAGATGCTTAAAAGGCTGTGCAACAGATTTGACAAACGAAATACAATGCTGTCAAAAAACAAAGCTTCTTTCCTTCCTTCCCTTTTTGCTATAAATATCACTGTTTTTTAATTAACACGAGCTTTTATAACCCTAAACCTGAATTTTAAACGGTTGCAGATCCCCCTTAAACGACTTGAGCGAAATAATTTGAAACACGATTAGAGGGCTCTGGAAGATGTTATTTATCGCCTTTCAGTATTAACATAAATGCCTGCAGAAAGGAATTAGATTGCCGCAATGTTGACAAATACGCCATAGCCAAATGTTCGCCTCGGCAGTCTTCACTTCCGGTCGTTTTCGATTCACCGGTTTTGATGAATGATTCCATAATCTTCCAGCAAAACTCATTTTTAGGGGCCCAGATTCCGTGCAATTTAACTATCGTGATGTTCACGTTAGAGCCTAATCAGTCATCACCAACCCGGTCCAGCTTGAAGCTGTTAATTTCCATTGTTCGTGAAAATCGAGAACGCGTCTTGACAGATCGGCGCATCCAGAAGTGTGGAGTGTACCACTCATCAATCATTTAGAAACAACAACCATCCAGCGAAAACCGACAACTTGCGCGTTAAAAACCATTCGGAAAAGTTACGTGGGGTTCTTATCCAGACCTTTTTCACGCCGGTTTGTTTCAAGTTGCGTCTTTGATGTTGAATGATTTGAACGCTGATGACGCGAATTAAGACTTTCGCGAAAGCGCAAAGGGAGTGTGTCGTTTAGGCAGATTGGGATATTAGTACAAAACCTCAACGCTGACTGGCTAAACGCACCGCTGTGTACATACGTAGGCGGCTATTTTGACGGTTGGTTGCGACACATAAACAAACGGTGATCTCTATCATAACGAGACACTGATGAAAATTTTGATAAGAAAACCTCTTTAACGTTTAGCGTAATTTTTCGCGTGCAAACCTAATAAATTTCTCAGTGGGCAAACGCCAAGGTTTCCGCTCTTAATTTCGCGCCTGTGTCAACAAAAATCGGGCCTGAAACCGCGCGGATAGACTTTAATAAATTTTATTCCAAGCAACCGGGCTTAATCCCCAATTAGGTTTATTTAAACCTCAAACAAAGCTCGTCCTGAAAGTCCGCATCTCACGCTATCAACAAAAAGCCAAAACAAAAATGAAGAAAGAGCGCGGCATCATAAAAAAAGAGATCAAGAAAAATTAGGTCAACCTGACTCAGCCGCAGCTACAATATTCACGCCGGCTGGAAATAAAAAAAACTTCTGTAGATTTGAATAAGAATACAACAAGAGAAAATATCTAAATACCTGGGCAGTTGCATGGAGGGGGTTCGAAATCGTTCTCACTGCGGGAAGCCGAAGGCTTGCTGGTTGTCAATAGCTTTTCAACGTTCGGTTCTGTCGTACTTGAATGCTGTAAGGTATCTTTTGCTGTTTCATTCACACGATCGTCTTTGTTGCCGGGGAGCTCGACGTTCGCACAGATTTCTGTGTGTTGCTGTTGAGATGCTTCGACGTTTTGCTGCAAGCGAATTGCCACTGGTGAATCCGCTTTCTGCGGTTCCAATTCGCAAGGATCTGAATCCTTGATAGCTTCATTCTCCGCATCGTCGTCGCCAGAACGCTTCGATTAAAAAAAATCCAAAACCACAACAATAATAAGACGGGAATATTAGCAAACGACGCTCGCATATAAATTGCCGCAAATGGACCCAGGTAGAGCATAAAAAAACTCGCAACCTTTGGAAACAAAATTCCCCTTGCCCAAACTGTAATAAAATGAATTTTAACTTACGTTTTTTAAAAGACCAAGCCTCATACCTTATCTGCTTCTTCAGCACTCACGCGACGCGAGATTTCAGACGCGTCGCTCTCATTAGTAGCTTGTCGTAACTGAGCACCGTCTCGCTTCGCAGCGATGCTTGCTGTTGTTTTCTGCAAGATAACAACGAAATCACATCCCAAATGTTTTACAAAGAAAACAAAGTTAGCAAAGTGTACGACCACAAGCGTGAGAATTATCAATTTCGAGCCCGAAACATTACGTTCGTTCACATATTTCGCACCTTTTTAAGTTCAATGCATTTGCGGAACTTGCATATCTGATGACCAGTTTTCCTATTGACACAATTGCTGCACTCTCCGCAATTTACTTTCCTTAGACATGGCTCGCATCCCCCACATCTTCGCCGCTTTTTTCGAGGTACTGTGTCATCAAAATCGCCAGATCGCTTCTCTCCTAGTTCGCTTCGATCGCTCGGAGAAATCGGCCGCTCGACGCTGCTTTCCATAGTCAACTCCTTACAAAAGTCGCAGAACGTCGGAAAAAACTTTCACGGCCAACAATCCGTGACATCAACAACATTCGTCGGTAAACTCGGTCGATCCGTCGAAAGATTCTCTCAAATCCAGAAAACAAAGCTCAAAACTTGACTTTACCAAGAGCGAAGCTACTTCCATCGACGGATAGTGATATCAGTTGCGAGTGTCAGACAGGCTTGTCGTTGATAGAACGCAAATTTCACGCAGCCACAAGCCAACTTCCGAGCCAACCAAATGCTTGGTAGGTGGGAATAGTCTGTTTGCGAGCCGACAAAATGCACGCCCACGTGGGGTGCGAAGCCGCGAAAATTGATCAAGCGTGACCAATTTGCGCGCGTGCGTCCTCGTCTTTGTCAATTTCAAGTCGAATGCAATAATAATAAAATTCCGGTCCCTCGGCCGCGCGTAGTCACAACACACGAAAAACGACGTCGTTGTTTAAAATTTCCTGCGTAGAATTTTCGCGTCAAAGTGTTTTTAGGAAAAGCCATTTTGAAAAACTTTCAACATTTAAATATTTTTGTGTTCGTAGCCTTTTCTATCGAATTATATCGTTTCCTACTGTGTCCGGAAAGACTCGCAATTTCAATTCCTTCTGCACCACACAGCTGTTTAGCGTTATCCAAAACAGCAAAATCTGCTCCACAAATCCAGAAGCAGGGATTAGCGTCGGAAATTGCCCATATTTTGAGATCATATCACAGTGTTTTCATTTCTGTCGCAAAAGGGAACGAGACAAACCTTAGCGATGGAAATTAACGTCGGGCCGTTTTGAAGACGACAAATTAGAGCGTTTGAAATGCAAATTTGTGAAAGCTGTAATCTTATAGAACTATTTTAGCTGTTCGCTAAACACAGTCGGCGTTGCGAGGTATTGATCGCACCGCGGTCAGGTTTTAAAACCCATGATTGACATTATGCGTAAAGAAAATGCCGCTGAACGAAAAAAAAACTGATTTTTTTTTTCTGATCGCAATCATTTGTCTCCCTTGAGCTCCCAAGCAAAATAAATTATTCTTTATGTCGCGTTCAAGATAAAGACGTATAAATTAAGCCATTCATTTAGATAGAGAGTAAATAATATGTGAAAGGACGTCTTGTCGGCCCCTGAGAGAGATAAACCCTCAGGCAAAAAGAGCGTGCTGTGTGCTATTGTTAAAGGCGCCGTTTGACATTTTAAGTCATCCATGACAATATTTACACACAACGCTGCTCGTTGCGAGAAGTCGTGTTGTTGCCGCAACCCTCGGCCAATTGAGAAGCATAGACTAGATTTATTATTTACAATTATGCCCCTAGCAAATCGAGCGGCGCCGTAGCTCAGTTGGTTAGAGCGCTGGTCTAGTAAACCAGAGGTCTGTGGTTCGAATCCGCACGGTGCCTAGAAATTCTATATTTTCTGTTTTTTTTTCCGATACTGTTTTTTTTAGATACAAAATTTGCGCGGACTGTGTTCGCGGATTGTTCGCGGATTGTGTTCGTAAACTTTTTTGCCAGTAGATAAAAATATTTACATCACTGAGAACAGCTTTTATACATTGCCTTTTGCCTTGCCAGTGGTAATCTTTCCACAGCTTTGGAAAAGTTACCAATTTTGGAATGGGAATATGGGTATTCATTATTGTTGGTACTCTTAGAAACACAGGGATAACTGTTTTTCAAAAGTCATGACAAAAATTGGATTTAACAATACTAAAGATACTATTGTTGCCTTTAAACCAATCAGTGACCCCCAGGGACGGTTACATGAACCGTAAGTTCCGGATTTCGTAGGCCGGTAAAATCCCTTCCAATAAGGCCCACGCAAAAATAATCCCTCTTAACAAACACGACTTCAGAAGAAGAGCTCTTTTTAACCCATGCATGGTTAGACAGGTCGTTAGAACAATTGTTTTATCTTCAGACTGTTTCGAGAGTCTTCACTGTCAAGCCTAAACGAAAACTTCAATAATAAAAACCATAGAAATAGCTTTCGCCCGAAAAGGAGCTAAGGTTGGAAATGTCAGCTGTTTCAAGAATCTCTGGCACGCAACTCAGCACTACAGTTAAAAACTAACACAAACTGACCCTTTTAGCCTTGCGAAACATGAAAAGCTCGTTCAGGGCCCTGACCTTTCAGAAGCAATGCCCGAAAAGTACTTATCCAGAACTCTTGATCGAAATTTTGCGGTACTGTGTGAACTTACGCGTGAAATCGCATGAAGGTTACATTTTTCTCCAAAATTAAAGTGCACAAAGGTAAATTATATAAAGATATTTTCTTATAATTTCTTCGCAGACCGGTTAGTGTTTGTGCTTAGCAAAGTATAGTTTGTTAGTGATACCGAAATGTCATTCGAAAGTTTTAGTTTTACCGTTTGCTTTAAATTTTAAAAACTGGTGATCTTAAACAAAAATGTGCTCTGATTAGTTTGAATCGAGAAGTGTTATTCTGTTTGTAATTGTTTTATAAAAATTTCTCCGTGGTTTTTTGGCATCTCGACAGATTAAAATATTATCTATTAGTCAAACGCCTTTTCGTTTGAATTTTTAATCGTACCACCGTAAACTTCTCATAGAAAGCAAATGAAAAAGGAAGCAATTTAACCGACAAGTACTCTTCCGTTCTGAAGCTGACCAGTGCATGTGGCATTAATCAATTTTTTTTTCGTTACATTTTGTTCCCTTTTTCATTTATATATCGCTTTTTTGGTGTGTCTATCCAGATGTACGCATTATTACCCAATACATCTGAATTTCAAGTAATTCTTTAGTAAAATGCAACCAACGATCGAAATTGCACAGTAAGAATACCACTCAAGGCTGCAAATGTAATAAGGCGAATCGCAGCATTCGCTACCTTTAAAGCTTCACTGCCACTGGTCCACAGAACTTTGACGCCATTATTCTAGAACTTTTCAAATGCTTGAATCGCAGACTGTACTTTGTGATATTTTTGTGAAATTTTCCTATAATTTAGTTCAAACAGAATAACAGAATACGCAAAATCATGCATTTAAAATTTCGCTTACATAAACAGGGAACACCAATTTGAATTTAGGCCAGTTCAATTTGCTGACTCTGATCACATACTTAAATTGAAGCAACTGAAACAATATAAATTCCAAAGGGTTTGAAAAGGTGCATGGCCACTTTTCGATAAGGCAGTTCATGATTCACTCGGTAAGAAGCAGCAGGCATACAGCAATCAGGATCCAAGAAAGCTGTTGTATATTCGTTGATATTCCACGCGACTACACTTGGTTTATGTAACCGCCGTGATTTGATTGTTCGGGGGCTATCAATTCTCTATGGCATTGTTTAAAATAACCCCTGTGGTGTATGATGGAATATCCCAGTTGTCACTTGTATTTTAGTTTTGGTATACACACGACACTGACACGAGCCTGAAGGCTCGAAGAAAAAAGAAGCGACTCGTGCGATAATCCATGATATACCGCTCGAAAGCACTGCATAACTACAGTATACCGGGGCCCGGTTGTTCGAAAGCCGATTAACTTAATCCAGGATTAGCGTAAACTTTGGTTGCAGTTTTTAACTTTTGGATCAAAATTTCTTTTGCTGCTGTTTTGCTTTTCAGGATAAAAGTTCTCTAATTTAAATTTCTGCAGGTCGTCAGCGTTGAACAACGTCTGTGGATAGAGAAATAAACTCCTTGGTTAAGTTTTAATCTTGGATTAGGATTAATCGGCTTTCGAACAACCGGGCCCAGATGTGCTGTGTTTTGACGAGCCCTGTAGGCTCATAAAAATATAAACAACGGGTTTTGTGCGACGAAGCACGGGGACTGTCTTTATAGTTTTCTTTCTGGAATAGACCAGCTTGAACAATGGAAGTACTTTAATAATAGTGTAGAGGGCGTTCTAAGGCTTTTATAAGTTGGGGAACTACGGGTTAACTGGCATCGAACAGGGTCCGATAAAAGGGAATGAGGGAGGTCAAGGATGTTCGTACGCAGCACTGAAAAACGGTAATTCTCTGACAATCAGCTGTGAGGTTCTGGCAGTGTGAAGAGTTTTCCTATTCGCTATTCGTAGTATTACATAATACTGTGCAAGCCGCATTGAAGAATGATAACAGTAATAAAGTTCAAGGTGAAGTGTAACCGAGGGCTACATGCAGCTGGGTCTAAAGTTTGTAAAACAGCTGTTAAAACACTCGCGTTCTCTTCCCCTCGTTGATCCTCTTATTAATAAGACATAACAATAGCTTGTGTGCCCAGCAGCTTGAGTGGAAAACAATTGCTAAAGAAAGTGACCCGGAACAGAACGCTCCGGAAGCGGGAACCGGAACGGAACGCTCCCATGCATGTAAAAAAAAATGGTTCGTTACATAACAGAGAAACAAGGAAAGCCAGCGAAGTAAGGCCAGCAAGACGAGAAATTACTCGAAAGTACCCAGACAAATGCATGTCGAATTCTGACTGGGAAAAAAAACAACATAAAAACTCGTAGAGAACTACTAAACTTAAGCTTTGAAAAATGCCACAGTCAAAACATCGGGAGGTAGGAATTTTCACGAACGTGCACCGCTACTTGTCCATAATTTTAGCGACATGCCCTTGGATGGATTCTTTCACAGTTTGTTTTCCTTCCAAGCGGTTCTTCGTTTCGCTCCTTTTGTTTTCGGTTATCTCTTTTGAATATATGTACGTACGGATCATCCTTTATTTCCTGGGTCTTCGCGTTCTACCCTTGAGATGGTAGACAAGGTGTTTGTCGACCGAGTACTCGAAGTTTCTGCGCCACCATCTTACTCGAGTGAACGTGAGTCGTACATGCAACTCTTGTAGTCTACTTTATTCAAGATCACCCGACTGTTCGTTTCGAAATACCAGTCAGAAGGTCCTCTTTTCCCACCGAAAGTTAAGGACAAATTGGATGAAAATTAGATTCTTTCCTTGATGAAATGTCACCTCATACTTGACCAGTACTAGGAAAATAATCATTTTAGTCTTCTGGGGCGCAAAACGTTGTTTTAAGTGTGAAATAAAGCCAGCCAGGATAATCGAAAAACTGACGACTCGGATGTTCGGAGAATACCTGTCCAAATCTCCAAAAAAATTCTGCGTTCTAAATTTTAAACTAAAGAACCTGTCTGTTTTAGCTTGCACAAGAATACATGAAGCCTAAAAAAGATGTGGGAAAACTGGAAACAGTGTTTCGCTAACATTTTCTTATTGGGCTTCCCCTGCTCATTTAGTGATTTCCCATTTACTAACGCCATTCTTGGAGGTTTACCCGTGTTAGTTGAAAACTTGGCAACTATTTCAAACCAAGCTTGCATGCAGACTCTTAGTCTTAGTCATATCGTTACAACGCGCCAACAAACAGGTGGTACAATACACTGCAACATCAGACCTGCATTGACAGGCAACCATTGCAGCGAAATTTAAGCAATAGCTTTTATCTTGTCAGCTTCTCGGGTGGCTCCAAACCTGCGAAAATCTGCCGGTGACTTCCGGGTTGACGTTCTCATTAACAGGCGCCAAGTAGTGTTATGGTTGAAGGGTGTAATTTATACTCCCAACACATACTCACAAAAACTAAAGATTCTGACAGTTTATAGTATCAGATTTCACCAAATATATTCATATTCAAGTCAGATAACCGATCTGTAGAGACTGTCCATCTTACAGCTGCTAACACAGTGATTTGTAATCAGTATCAACATGTGACAACAATTTAACAATAACAAAAACGAGAAGACTCGACACTCGAAGAGATTTTTCAGTTTTCAGCTTTCCGTTCACGATAATGGCGGTGTCCTTCAGAATGACAGAGATTTGAAAGGTTTTGACAGGTCAAGTTGCCTTAGCAAAACCCGAAAAACCCACTAGTAAAAAACAGTGCAACGCAAATGCGAGCAGTAATTGTTAATGGAAGCCCACTGCACTCTCGCTTTCCTTCAATACCAATCCAGCCCTGCATGCTAATTGCTAAGTTTTTTTTTTCGCTTGCAAGGACCACCGAGACAAAACAGAAGCACCGGATCCTTTAGTAAAGGATCTGATCAGCAACAAATTGTAGGGCAAATAAAACTAAGAAAGCAAGGAGTGAATTAACGGTCAGGAAAATATATTTTCCAATATTTTGAAAGGCAAGGCCTTTCTTCTTTGCTAAGTACTTGTCATTTGAAGCTGCTAAGACGTTAATTCAAGCATTAGTCATCGGCCGCCTAGATTACTGCAACTCAGTTCTATATGATATACCGGCTATCTAAACGAATAAACTACAGCGCGTACAAAACGCAGCCACGAGACTTCTTACAAACACGCCACGCTACTCACACATCACTCCAGTCATGGTAGACCTCCAATGGCTGCCTGTGAAATTCAGAATAATTTTTAAAGTTATTTTATTTACTTTTAAGGCTGTGCATGCTATTGCACCTTCATATATTACTAGTCTTTTATCTCTTAAACAATCTAGGTATAATGTTAGGTCTGTTGGCAACAACACTTTAGCAAGGTCCGAAATCAAATCGGCCAAGACGACTGGAGACAGAGCATTTGCGGTTGCCTCTCCAGTCTTATGGAATGCACTACCGCCCAGTCTTAGGGCTATTGATAACATTACTTCATTCAAGAAACAATTAAAGACGCATCTTTTTAGGAAAGCATATTTTTAGATATTTTAGATTCATTTTTTCTTTTATTAATTATACAAGTTTCATACTAATTGTAAATAATAGTATCATTAGTTAATCTTCATTTTACCAATTTGTAAAGCGCTTTAGATCATATATTAATGAATTTCGCGCTATAGAAGAAATAAATTATCATCATTATTATTATTATTATTATTATTACTATTACTATTATTATTATTATTATTATTATTATTATTATTATTACTTTCCAATAACAAAGTTTTGATTTCGAACTGGACCCAATGAATCACAGCTTAAAAGGGGGAACTTCCCAAACAAGCAAGGAGTCTGATCTGCGCCCATCATTAGTGTCTATGAGTAACCGCCCCCTGGATGAGCGCATTGAGCTCTTGGGGCAAAGATGTATTCGAATATGTTTTGACATATATTTAAAAAAAATTTCCTGCTCCAGGTCTCTTAATTACAATAAGACAAGCGATACACCTTTGTACATATTACTGAATAGTCCATGGAGAGGCTTGTGGAAAGGAAGTTGCGCCTATCAAGGTAAAACTTGAATGCGTTTAGTAAAAGACGGTTTAGGAAAGAGATAGTCCCTTGTGATGACATCCAGCTCCCCAAGGGCAGTTTGTGCGTGAACTCGGGTTAAATCATCCGCGTCAGTTGACTCAACAAACTTTAGCAACTGGTAAGTTTCCTTCAGGGTTGAGCTGAGCACCTGTGTGTAAAGAACATCAAAGAAACAAATTTCAATGCAAAATACTGAGGCTCTGTAACCCGTGACTTTTGGTAACTTCCACCCCAACTCTGACCCTCTCTTCCACGACGAGGCTGCCTAAAAAGAGTTACGAGGCCTCACCTCCATGATGTTCTTTCCCAGTCCCCTCAGCAGAAGGGTAACAACAAGCACAGCAGCTCTTCTAACTTCCGCTGACTTGTCTGTTTTGAGTACTGCTGACAAACAACTGAAAATCTGACAAATAATGAAATAATCATGAGTAAGAGACACCGTAAAAGCAAAGCAATTTCTTTATGGGATCCATCTGCTTTAAAGAGGCGCCGAGACTGTCAGAGTAAACAGCCATGACAGGGAAGAGAATGACAATGTACGAAGTAATTGATGAAGGAGCATCATAGTTTTTATGCAGCTTGAGTAATTGCAAAATAAAGCCACAAAAACTGAAACACATGAACACGACCTCATCTGCAATTCCGAAGAGCCAACTAAGAGCTGGTCAGCTCTCGAGTTTGCGGTACATATAATACATGTACTCGTGGAAGAGGAATCATTTCACGTTTCAGCTCACAAAACCATCAGTTTCAAGTTCATAAAGCACTGCCCTCATGTGACAGAGATCATGGGTTCCATTCCAGAAAAAGCCTGGTTTTTTGCCAGGTTTGCTTAGCTAACTGTGTGTGGTCTTTATCCCAAATAAACATACATATTAATTTTTTGCTTCACTTTTGTCAAAACGAAAGGTTTATGAGTCAACAAAGGTCACACCTGTGAGTTATCACGTTTGCTAAGTCTCTTTGACGTTCTTTGCAAAACAGCAAGATGAAATGAAAAATCTAATCCGAATTTTTGACGTGATTTCCTCGTTTCCTCGATAGTATAACTCTAACGACATAAATTTATCGCAAAGTAGCTATAACAACGTAAATATATATCTCACTTCAAGTAAAGTTTTCATTTGCGCTGCTGTCGTTGTAGCTGAAGGTTTTTGATGATTAAAATACGACAGGGAATTTTTGTTAAAGAGCGAAAAGTGGAACTGTTACGATGACCAACGGCAGGGGCACCCAACGACAAGTTTCGGTAGATATCTGTTCGGTGGAGGGTAATTCGCCTTGCGCTTTCGGCGTCGATTAAAGAGTGCACTCGGATTTTCGTAACTAAAACGTGGCCTAAAAAATTCGAAATTGAGAAATCATAGCCCCTGAGGTTTTCGGAAAGGTCGTAATTGCCGTTTTTGACAGTTAAAAACGTCAGCTTGCATTTTCGGAATGAAAATAGTTCCCTAGAAAGATCGTGAAAAGTTCATTTCAGTTTGCGTTTTCTCAAAGGAAGATTTTGTTCTCTAACATTTCAGGGCAATTAAAATTTCAGCTACGGAATCCGAACAGATAAACTTCTTCCAGGTTATGAAAACATCGCTTTAAACAGACTTCAAACACCATAAGGTACTTAAAAATGCCTTTCTACAGCTTATCGTTGATTTTGCTCGTTGGGTGCCCCTGCAACGGGTCATGCAATTTAAGCCATATCAGTAAGTGGTCAGTTTAACAGGGTAGTTTAAAATTGTGACAGTATAAAAGGGAAGAGACGTAAAGATTAACACAACTTTACTGGAGAGCGTACGGATTGAACAGAACACCTCACGGAATGTTCTTGAATCACATACCTCATTCACAACCGGACCGAGCGAGAATCGCAGCAACTGACACACGTCACCAAGATTGGAGAGGCTGCTGGCCCGTACCAAGGGCTCAGGATCTTTCACTCCAGTCAGCAGGGCTGGCAAAAGATGCTGCGAGAATCTAGGTACCAGCTCACCACAATTTCTCGTTGCCTTCACTAGAGCCTCTCCCAGTTTCATTCGAAACTCAGGAGATCGAGAAGGACGCCTGGAGTCAAGTAAAACTAGAATAAACCGGTTAAATCGGTTGATACCTTTAACAAGATCATTTACCAGTGTTGCAGAGCGCAAAGGCAAGGGACTGAGCCAAAAGGATACCTCACAAATTAATGTGATCTGGTAAGCTGAGGCCACTCTAAAGGCACTAAGGCCACAAGGTAGCGGGCATTACCCTTAAATCTACCAAAGCAAAGATTGAGCCCAAGCATTAGCAGCCATGGACAGCTGTTTCGGCCTTGTTAGGCCTCATCAGCATGGCATAGCTAATACCCAGGCTCAAGTACCCACATATTATATCTGCTTGTTTTATTGGTAAAAAGATATTTAAAAAAGAAAGTACGAAACGACCACCTGCTCAGACAGAATTTCTCATAACGTGGCGGTGTCCCATAAACAAGTTTGCTTTCCTACACTGTATGACCGTAAAGTTCGAAAGTAACAGCCCACCAGAAAAGGAATGGCTCCCCGACAGTACCGGTCCAGTTGAAAATACCATACTGTGATTAGCCTGACTAGCGATTCACTATGTGTGTCATGCCTTCGTAAGGAAGGGAGTAACAGCGCTTAAGAAATGGTTGAAAGAGAAACGTCATTCCCTCAAGCACGAAGCAACTGTCACAGTCTAGACTTTCACCATACAAGAATCCCGAGTGAATTGAAGTGACATTACGCTTCTTCCGCGGTTGTGTTCACCATCATTTTTTCTTTCAAGTACTCCGGATATTAGCTACCCAAAAGTGAAAGCTACCCAAAGCTGCGGTCTCTCAAGCTTGCTGATTCCAATAGCAGCGGAGCCCGCCACTTTCGGAACTCTACAGTAATTCATAAGCGTGCAGCCTGCCATTCCCGCTATTTTGAATAGTTCGCGTGGTTCGTACACTAACCTTTATCACGTGGCATATAATGACCCTTTTCTTTGCCATCCTTCGTTTCAGCTGCGATACCTGCAGCCTCCTTTCTGCAGGTAGCAAACGCATGCGTGAGGTGTGGTATGACTGTATCAGCCCTGATGTCAGCCAATGAAACAAGTCCTTGTATGGCTGCCAGGTAGATATAGGAGTCATCATGAGTAAGTTGTTCGAGGAATATCTTGAGTAATGTATCAGCGCTTTCCACTGCTTTAGGGTCTCTCTGGTGCAGAAGGGAAGCCAGTTTCACCATTGCGTGACCTCGAACAGGAAGAAAAGGATCGCACAGCTGGGCAAAGGCTTCGTCAAATTCTGTAGCAGCTTGAGAAGGGGAACTTGTTTCTTCTTTTAAATCGGTTTTCAGCTTTCCTGACGAAGATAAGCAAATTTAACAGTTAACCTTTCTAATTGTTACTCTTGTACTTGTATTTGTAATATTTTTGTACAGTAATTAAATGGAGGTGTAACTTACGTTTTTACCATGTATCTGTTCCCACCAAACTTGATTAGCCATGCTATTTTCGGGCGGGACTGTCATAACTAAACTTTCTTTTATTTTTTGCAACATGTATTAAGAATAATACTTGTGTGAATAAAAAGATTAAAAAGACTTTCTCTACCCTTGACGAAACATGAACCACAGTGGCGTAAAGTACAGCTTTAAAAGCAAGTAACACACACAAACATCCTGGCCAGTACCTTACCTAGTCTCCTTCGCAGCCATTATTTGGGTCGTCACGCAACGCTCCTCCCCATTAACGGCTGCTCACTCGAGCTTTGCATTCCTTTCCCTCAAACTGACCAATAAGGAGCAGGCTTCCATTTTCTAGAAACCTGATCCAGTCCTCGTCTTGTTGTGTTTTTGGCGGCAAATATAACGAGAAATATGATTGGCACAGCTGCCAAGAATTATTTGCATTTTATTGGTTCTCGGTAACAGAGGGAAAGGAATGCAGAGTTCGAGTGAGCAGCCGTTAGTGGGGAGGAGCGTTAAGTGACAACCATAATAATGGCTGTGAAGGAGACTATACCTTACCATGCTGATGAGTTCGAACAAGGACGAAACCGCTGCCCATGGCTGCCACTGCCCGGGTGATAGGTACTGGCCAGTCCGTGGGTTGTACTTCACTGTAAAACAGGACTCAGCTAGTTTTAGTTTGAAAATTTTTGAGGGCCATGTAAAAAACCCACGCCCAGTGGACGCTTCCAAGATGGAGCACTGTTCTTTGAAGTACGTGCATAAACCTTGTTCAAATAATGATATTATACTTTACACCATGCCATAGCAAATACAGCCAATCAGAATGCAGGAAAGCCATTGTATATTCGTCAGTATTCCACCAAACCTTCCCATCGATCAGTGCAATTCAACTGTATCACACCCAACCTTCCCATCGTGCGTTGAGATTGTTTTTAGCGCGTGAAAATTAGTACGAATTTTGCAACTGTTTGACTATAATAACTTAAAGTTACATAAATATTTTATTATTTGTAATTTGGTCATGAGTTATAATTAATAAAAATGTTGAAAAAGGTTTAAAAACGCTGTCAAGAGGATGGACATTAGGAATCCATTTCAAAACCATTCAAGTCTGCACGTATCTCACATTGATTATGCTGGCCTTGCTGGCCACTGTATTTTCTACGGCATGGTATAAAATAGTTATGCAACCCTTTCTCGTGGTATACCGTGGAATATCCCACTTGTCACTTGCATTTTCTTGGTATACACACTTGCCTAAAGGCTTGTGTGTATACCGAGAAAATACAAGTGACTCGTGGGATATTCCACGGTATACCACTCGAACGCGTTGTATAACTAGTATGTACAAGTAATACAAAATGCTTCATTGAACTGTTGTTTTCTTACGTTTATAATTATTCATATCCTTCTTAATTTGCTTGTAAAAAGCAAGACCAAGCAATGCACTGACAGTGTTAAAATTTTCAAGAATTGGCCACTGCCTTAGTGAAGTGACATGGGAACAAAAACAACGAATGACCAGATGCCGCACCTTCCTTGCAAGCTGAACCAGAAGCCATCTCTTTTCCACTGGTTTGTTTTCCCAAGTTCCTTGATGCATCATTCACTTTGTGACTCCACACTGCCCCATGTGTTGCTATGGCAATCCGCAGATCATTGGCCATGTCCTGTACCTCAACTGACGGATGACTATCTGCTAATGTGTCAAGTAATGGCAGAAGATCCTGTATAAGGGCTTGGTATTCTTTCTTGACCTGAAATAATTACATAATTGATTTAGTGATGGTGCTTTCTCATAGACAAGTATTTTTGCATGATTTGTGACTGCTGGAAAAAGCAACCTCTAGCAAGGGGTATTGGGATACCAATTTTCAGAGTTGATTTAGAAAGATAGTAAGGGAAAAATTATGCTTTGAGATACAACACAACATCTTTTTTAGGACCATCTCCTGATGTGAAGAATGTATGCGCACTAGAAAAGGCGGGGGGGGGTGGTACTGTTCTTGGGAAAGTTGAATTAAAGTTTCTAGTGTTGATATTGTCATCACTGCTCTCCAGTGACAAAAGCTAGTCAAAACAAAACATCATGTGATTAAGACCAGAATTTTTCTTTGAAAAAACCATCTGAGTTACAGCAGTCAAGGCTGTGCTGTAAGAAATTTTGGGAGCCCAAAACTTGAACCTTTGAAATCCAGGGTGCCCAGCAGAGTAATTTTGTGCAAAGTAAAATTTCCTTGTCGTTCAAAGGCAAAGTAAGTTGCCAGGGGCCACTGAGCATTGCTAGAGCACAGTCCAGGTAGTTCTTAATCAAAGCCTTCAATTTATGTATGATACATGTAGATAAAAGGACAAATACAGTGGACTACAGTACATTACCTCAACTGCCCCGCCCAATACTGCAGACAACATACCAAGCGACATAGTCAGGGTCTCAGTGACAAAAGCAGTCCCCAGTCCCTCTTGGTCAGCCTGAAGAATGGTACAGGCACGCTTCAATGAGGACAGAATAAAGGCCAGTGTCTGTGGAGTATTCTTCAACATAGAAGGTCCAAGCTTCTCACACATAACAGCCACAAGATGGAGAATCAAAAGGCTCTGCTGAATCTCTGTAACAAGAGGCTACAATCAGCCTAAACTTGGGCTTGCAAAAAAATAGTATTGTATCCCTAATTTAGCGCTAAACAAAGGAATAGAGAGAAGTCTGTCTTTCTTACGTCGGACGCATTGTGCTTAGCTTGTGTTGAAGTCTATTTCTTTGCAGTGTATATCCGTAGACCCCTATCAGATTAACATATAACCCTTTAAAATTACAAAATTGCTTTACAGCTCAACCATTGAGAACAATAATTATAACACTTGTAAAAAATATTTATAAAAGAAAAAGAGAGACGAAAAAAGAAAAAAAACCACGATAAGTGCCACTAGAAGAAATCGAACCCAGGTTATTTACATCAGAGGCAGCATAGCTAATGAGGAAAAAATAGTGTATTTATTGCAAAAAACTAAGCACACTAGTTTTCGCTTCGATGAATATTTCTGCTAAGTGTTTGAGAAAGGAAACATTTATCAAACGATGTAGGATTTTTCGCATAAACGTTAATGGAGTCTCGGTGAAATGTGTGGAGAAAAAATTTGTTTACAAATACTTCATTTGAAACATAAGAAAGAGAGTAAGGTTTCTGCAGTCAGTTTCTTGGCGTCACATAAGTAAAACTAAAATTGCTTACATTCAAAAACTAATGACCAGAAATTGAAATATTGTGGGAAAATAGTAAATAAATGACCTGTCAAAGTCTCAGGGTCCGGTTTGATGTCCCGTACTTGAGTTTTTCAACAAAATGTATAACTGCTCAAAATTAGTTTAGTATGGAGCAGCCACGGGGATACATGGCAGTCTAATTGAAAACATCTGGAGTTAAGTTTGGTCATGTTAAAAGCTTTCTTCTCGCTGTTGAACTTGCAAACATTCGTATGGACACTTCTCTTAACATATAAGTTGTTCAGACTTCAAAGACACAAGGTGAATCGACGTTTTCCGATATGTGACAACAGGCATTATTCATCGGTTCATGCCTGTTTCTTTGCAATGTATCAGATATCCATAGACCCCTATCAACATATATCCCTTGTAAATTGCTTTACAGCTCAACCATTTATAACTTACAATAATTCTAACACTTGTGAAAAAAAAGATATTTAAAAAAGAAGATGAAAAAAAGGAACACAAAATAAAAGTGACGTTTGCGGAAGTCGAACCCGGAAACGTCTGCATTACAAGCGCTTACGATGACTGCTAGACCATGTTTCTTCAGCATAGCTAAATACCGTATTTATTTGTCTATAAGCCAATCCCTGCTATAAGCCGAGACCCTAAACTTAGCAAATGGAGTAGTGACCAGATGTTCACCAAAAAACCCCAGAAAACTCTTGGCTATAAGCCGAGACTTGAAAATCGAATGCCGAAGTTCCGTGGAGAAAAAAAAAACGCATGGATCGTGTGCCACACTTCAGTAAGAATTATGTTGAAAATCGAAAAAATTCAATGCCATACCTTCACCATAAAGGAATTTTAACGAACCTTGTAACTTTTAGGAAATGTTTGGTATCTTTTTATGCCAAAAAAACTCAAAACACTTCCAAAAAACAAAAGATCAAAGTTGTAAACGACCTGCCATCTTGTATGACCTGGCAGGCTAGGTGAGAGAGGGGAGAGTTGAAAACACTGACCCCCGCTCCGTGGACTACCCACTGACCCCCACTCCGTGGACTACCCCACGGAGTACTCCACGGACTACCCTACGGACTACCCAGTGGACTATCCCTCTTATGGTAAAGCAAAAATTACTTTTAGGCTGAAAAATAGATACAAAAGACGTACTTGGGTCAGACGCCATCTTGGTTACCGCCATTTTACTTGGCGGGTTTACCTAAAAGCTGGAATCCTGAATTTGGAGTCCGGAATCCGGAATCTGGACTCAAATGGAAGGAACAAACCAAGTCCCAGAGTAAGACTCCACTCCTGTCACCTGCCTCCTCCTGTAAGACATCTATCGTCTTCTTCGGTTCTTTTATTCCTCTTATTAATTTCATGCATTATTTATTTTAATGCCATTTCAATTCTTTGTGCTTATGATGTTTTTTTAAAAAAATATTGTTTTCATGTTCCGAATATGACCCTCAGTTATCAAACATAGTGTTGATACTGAATACAGTGGCGAATGCTAAAAATCATGCATTCGGATGCACATTTTGTGCCGCTAAAAGTAGTTGGTTGAATAGTTGACAACCTGTCATTCGTATATAAGCAGAAACTAATTAATAAATTTACCTTAAAAAGCAAAACTAAGTATTCTTACTTGTTTCAATAATGAGCAACCTTTTTGCAAAACGAGCAACTTTTTGAAAACGTCAACCAATTTTCGAGCAACTTTTAGCAAACTTTCGAGGACCTTTTTGATCATTTACAGGCACAGAACTTGTGGACGACCGTTCCGGTGGTACTCCATGAAATCTCCCCATGAAGCTTTGTGCCTGTCATCAATTTAATGTTTGCGTGATTTCTATTTTCATTTGATTACCGGTAATAGTTTTCTGATAAGCGTCATTCATTTGTCAATCATCAATAAGATATCCGATATACTGGTTTTGATGAATTAGGTCGCAGAACGTGCAGTGTTAGGAGAATGATTTCAGTGAGCTCAGATTAAATACCTGCTGTGGCTATATCGCGCTTGCTGTTCTCTTCACAAACATTACAATCATCATCCCTTTATGTCAATAATTTAAAGATTACTATTTAGAAAAATAAACAACCCGCATGTAGCAAAGCTAATCGAGGCGGGTTATGTAACTTACGATCAAATTCGATCAAAACGCTACCACTCGAATACATCTCTCGCTCCTAGCTTGTTCGAAGTACGAGGATCTTTGATCACAAGGCAATCAACTTGCGAATGTTACAGAGAAAATGAAAAGTAAAAATTATAAACATCTTACTTTTATTTACATTATTGTATAGCCAAACAACTTGCCTAGTAGCTGAATTACGCGTTTCATATAAGATGGCGCTAGCCGAGTTACCTGCGGTAATTATACAAAACAGGAGCATTTTGATGTCAACTTAGGATATAGGCGAAACACAGTGATGGTAGTAGAGTTTGATCATTTGCAGAAACATTTGGTTTCAAATATTGTCCTCAATCTGAGCTCTTTCTGATTTTCTAGATTCCGGATTCCGGATTCCGGATTCTATCTTTTAGGTAAACGGCGGTAACCAAGATGGCGACTTACGCAAGTACGTCTCTTCAATCTTGTATCTTTTTTCAGCCTAAAAGTAGTTTTTGCTTTAGCATAAGAGGGGTAGTCTGTGGAGTAGTCCATAGGGTAGTCCGTGGAGTACTCCGTGGGGTAGTCCACGGAGTGGGGGTCAGTAGGTAGTCCACGGAGCGGGGGTCAGTGTTTTCAACTCTCCCGTGAGAGAGAGGTTACCAAGCCAGCAACGTGCTTTGAGTCTTGAAACAGGATGGTTTTGCTCAAGTTTATTGAAGAATTTCTTCCACAAATAACATCACAAAGTAGACCCAATTAATTCATAGGAAATGTGATGACTTCTGTGGAGATAACAAGCTTATAGTAGGGTATGTGAAGCAACAAACAGGTTAAGTGTGATGTCAACAACGACTGATGAAAGCTTCCTTGAAGCAAAACTAGCAAATGGCTCCTTTACGAGCCACCAAATATAAAAAAGTCAATTATAACACAGAAAACTTGTTTTTGGCTCTCATTTTTGTTGTCTTTGAGTCTTTGAACTTTTTCCCCCGAAAACTATCGGCTATAAGCCGAACCCCCCTCTCTGGTGGAAAATTTACTCTCGTGGTTTAATTTAACGGCAAAATCGCTCGGCTTATAGTCAAATAAATACGGGTAGGTAAAAATAGCTTACTTATTCCAAAATGACCATCACTAGTTAGCGCTTGCGCAGAAACGCCGGAAGTGAGCCTTGCGGATGAAACTCGACGAAACAGAGCTCATTTTCAAACTCGGGCGGCGTTCCTCGCCCGAGTAAATTGGAGTCAAAATAAAATGTAGTGGATTTTGATTGTGGATTTAATACAATGTTTCAGAAAACATCCATGTACATCCTTTCCTTGACCCTTTAAGCTTTATCAATGACAGGTATCTCACTTCTCCCTATAAAATCACTCTCTCATTAAACATACACATTAATGAGAAAAAAGGAAACGATCATCAAACCTCAAATAACTGTACAGATGTATGCTTGATCAAATTCTCCAAGACATACATGTATACAGAGAACAGTGAGGTCCGTCTGACAACACTTGTTCCTTATAATCTGTGGGACATTAAAGAACCCACACACTGTTCAAAAAGAGTACTGTGCCTAGTCCCCGGTGTGGTGGTCTATCTCTGTACAGTATTTGACTTCATGTCTTTCACATTCATGCGTGGGTTGAGTGGGTGGGTAAGATCAAAAACGGTGCCTTTACAAATTGATATCTGATCTCCACAGAAGAATTGTAAACTGCCATGTGACTATGTGATATGTGTGGTATATATGTTGTACAATGTAGTTCAATTTTATCCTTGGTTCAATTTTTATTTTCTTTTGTTATTGTGTATGGTAATGTATGATAATGAGTACAAAACAAAGGAAACTAAAAATTGAACCACAACATATAAATACATTACCATTACCATTTTTGATATTAAAAACTTTGGTCCTAGAATTCCAATGAACTTCCATATGGAGGGTTTGATATTTTTTGTTAATAATTTTATACCACTTACAATGAACAATAAGTAAGAATAGTACCTTCATAGTTCATATCGTCTGAGAAATCTGAAGTGACATTTGTCAACTCTTGCATCAGGTATATAAAGAAATCCCCAGCAACACTGTCCTTCTTTAGATCACTCAGCAGCTCTGCAACACACAGTGCTCGCACTTCACTGGCACTCAAGCCATGTCCGCGCAAGTTCCTCAAGATACCATCAGCACCATCACACTCACCATCATCAAGTAAATTCTGAACTTTTATAACTACCCCACCATCATCTCCATTGGCAAAAAGAAAATTGTCACTCATAAGGTTAACACAGAAATTTTCTCTTCCTTCTGTGCCAGCCTTGTTAGCATCTGAAGGACATCTCAATGACGAAGAATTTTGTGGAGGGCTGTGCTTGAAAGCTAAAGTATATAACACAGTGAGTGCTTCATGTTGGTCAGCATGCTTTAAAACATGGACAAGTATTTCTTGAAGTGCAGATCTACAAAAGAAAAAAGAACTTGGTGACCAATCTCTTTCTGTACATTTTTTAAAACATATAAAGGTAACAGTGACCTGCTCTACATTTCTCATGGCTTTTGCAAATCATGACAGACTTATGGATTTGAGATTGAGCAATTATGTTGGAAAAGAAGCCTTTGTTGAAAGCCACAACTGCACTTACCTCAGATGGGAAACTCCTTTTCTAGTGAAGCAAAAGAGTTCAAACAGAGGATGAACGATTGGTAACAGAGACTGCAGGGCACTTGTTTGTGATCCTACAACAAAAACCTGAAAAAGACAAACATGCCATCTCACACTAAATCGAAGACAGGCTATTCACCGACAGTATCCCCCAGGGAACATTCCACTAATACAGTAAACAGTGACTTCCCCTTGACAGTGATTCTCAGGAACCCTGGGAGATTTGTCCAAATGCCCACTCAAAATAACCCTCAGTATGGAGCAGACTCACAAATCCCCACCCAGCCCCTGGAAAAAAAAAATAAGGACTTCTATTTTGTACCTCATCCAGATCAGTTTCATATCTCACCTAAATGATCCTTGAAGTTGAACATATAAAAATCTGCAGGTTTTCTGCCTTCTTCTCAATACTTCTTACAAAGGGGTCATGGTACATGTACCACAAAAATCAGCAGGGTGCTGGTAAATCTAAGTGCATTACAACAAAGTGACCACCTATTGAGGATGAGCACACAAAGCATCTTCAAAGAGCACCTGGGAATTGTTGAGAGGACACACCACTGACCTTACATTACAAATCCCAAGGGTATGGCCCCGGCTGCAATCTGACTGTAACCTTACGTGACATTTACATGTATCCCTACACCCTCAGCAATAAACATCTCACAAATCTTGACAAATGAGCCCTTGAGCCCATGGGTGACCTGAAGTTTGCCCAACAAGGGAAAGACATTGACTAATGCATAAGGCAATCTATATTGACCATAACATTTTTTGATATTTGAAGCTGTGTAAAATATTGGTCACAGTTTCATGTAATTTTCTTGGTAGTCTACAGCAGTGTCAAAAGTGAATTCACACATAATTCATACAAAATGAAGATTACAGTACCGAAAAGTTAGGCGTGTCAATTCTTTTTGTGTGGTTGACATTGCATATATATGAACACTGCAGTGAACAATACCTTGAATATTTCTGTTAACAAATGGCTAATTTTTTAACCTAATATTTTGTAATATAATGTATACCTTGTGAACATCTTCAATGCATCTCATCACAGAAAGCTCATTGATAAAAACACCTGTAGTTTCACCTGAACACAGTAAAAAGATGCCAAAAACATGACATGAGTGATACAAGCTGGTAGCATTTTGGTCACCATCCTGTGGACACAACAGTTGGTTACAAATTAGCCTAAAGATTGTACAGCCTATAGATGGTACCAGTCTGTTCCCAGTAAAGCCGAGTAAAGCCATTTGTGCCTCAATCCACCCTACTCAGCATATACAACTCACTAGTTCAATCTCACTTTGACTACTGCAGCCCAGTCTGGGGTAATTGTGGCAAAACATTATCTAATAAGCTACAAAAACTACATGTACAAAACTGTGCTGCACTAGTAATAACTTCATCGAGCTTCGACGCTGACGTCAATTCCTTGTTTCACAAACCCAGCTGGAAAAACTTGCAATCTCAATGTCAAATTCAGAAAGCCCTAATGGTTTTCAAGTCTTTAAACGGTCTGGTTACTGAATATCCCACATCTAAATTTTCATCGTGAATCGAATCAAACTATGCTCTGAGGGACTCGGTTAACAAACTTGTTGTCCCCTTTCCTAGAACTAACTACATAAAAATAGTTTTAGTTACAGTGGCACAACCCTCTGGAACAGCTTACCCTGTAACATTAGAGAGTGATTTAATAAACCAATTTAAACGCCTTCTCCATCTTAATTTTTAAACACACGGCATTCATGGAAAACAGGTTCAATAAATAGCATATAATAATAATAATAATAATTTAGAACTTACATAGCACATTTTGCATGTGTATATGATGAAATGCACTTTACAAGCAGATGAAATTGGAATTTGGAAATGTTGGTTTTTGTGGAGAGGGTACATGTAAAACTGGAGAACCCGGAGAGAAACCTCTCGGAGCAGAGTAGAGAACCAACAATAAACTTAACCCACATATGACGCCAAGTCCGGGAATTGAACCCGGGCCACATTGGTGGAAGGCAAGTGCTCTCACCACTGTGCCATCCCTGCTCCCCCAAAATTGTTGTAAAGAATAATTTTTAATTATAGCATAATGTTGTATACACAGTAGTTTTAGGATACCTGATGAATTTTTACCATGTACAAATAATGATTGGGCTATTCCTGAAAAAATACACCCCCCCCCCGACGGATGGCAAGCGTTTTTGACCCCCCCCCCCCCCCCTCTGACTGGATGTCCCAGACCACTAGAACCCCCCTCCTGTCCGGATTTCCAAGCTCAAGGACTCCCCCCTCTCGCCCAGATTTCCATTTCTTTTAAAGGCCCTAATTGGAAACAACAGGCAATAGAAAAGACGTAACAATTCCTCCAAAAGATCCCTGTTTATTATAATTTTAAAAGCTCGTTGAATATTGCGAATTTTGCGGGTCAAATTTCAATACTTTTTAAATCAGATTATTCAAACGATCATGTTTAACGTTTGAGTGATTTCACACTCTCCTCTAAAACGCCATTTTCCTTTTTCTGTATCATAACAAATGTACAAGATAAGAAATTCGTAAGTCTTAAAGATTATGTTAATGTAAGAAAAATTACAGCGAAAAAAGGCCTTGAGGCAATTATAAATAAAAACTATAATTTCATTTTTCGGTGACAAAACGGCCTCAATTGGCATGTGTTTACAAGATCAGGTTTCCGTTATTAGGACTGTTAGTGTGACATTTACTTAAGCTTATTAAGAAAACTTTTCGATCTAGACTAATTTTAAATTCCGTTACCTTTATCGGACTGTAGTTCAACTGGAACTCTTGCCTTTCTTTCAAGCATTCAGGTTTTTATGCATAATGCCCACGTAAAGTGGAAGTAGCCTAGTAGATAAAACTGCTTAAAACTCTTGTAGATCCCATGAGGAATCTTCAATGTGAAATACTTAAAGAACTTAACAATGCCGAAATAAGTATATTTGTTTATAAACAAGTTCTGCCCTTGTGAGGTCGTTTAGATTCACAATGCTACAAGCAAATTCGTCACCAGGCTCTTTTGGTGCACACCTTATCATTTTTGGAGAGGGGATAAAAAATGTTTACAGGAAGAAATGGCCAAAACAAATTAATTCCAGACACGAAGGCTATTAAAAAAAGATGTGGAAAAATTGTTTGCACAGACACAAATAAGGAAAACACATTTTTTATCCCTCCCAAAAAAAAAAGATAAATGACTCATCAGGAAACAATGTCTTTGCAGATATACACACATGTCGATACTTTCAAATGCCTTCTAGTTCACAGGAGTCAGGGAGTCAGAATAACCACTTATGTTTTTTTCACCATCTTAGTTTAACGAGACCTTCTGCCAGCACAACACTGACAGGCAAGCTAAACAGTTGTCCACAACTTGTCGAAGTGGCCTCATCTTTGTAGAGAACATGAATTACATCTTCATCATCATCATACTCTTGCACTTCTCCCTCATACCATCCTGCTGTCAGCTGAGTTCCCTCGAGATCATCGTCTGTCCAAAGCACGTCGACACGTCGACTTATTTTTTCGTAGGGGTAGTTATTACATAGCTTTAATGCAGGTATATTTGCCGCTATTAAAAATAAGATGAAAAGACTGCATGATAAATAAAAGAACCGGAGCAAAAGCATTATTTCAGTGGTGCTCAAAAGCATCGAAAAAATAAATCCTTGCCTGTGCTCATGCAAAAATATTGGGTATATCACGGCATTTACCATGAACATAATTTTGGACAACCTGGATTCTACAAGAAAAGTAATTGTTTTGGCGGATCTAATTATTTTGCATGCCGGTATCGTATCCACTATTTTACGGTTATACATCATAAGAGGTAAGAAAGAAATTATACGCAAATTGTGCATACGCATGTTAGCCAGTAAAACAACTTCTTGGGTTGCCTGAATAACACAGAAAAGTACAAGTGACTCCCAAACTTATCGTATTTTCTTCGCATTTTTGAGGATGTTGCAAAGCACAGGCGCGGGTGGCCTGGGTTCCGTAAAAATGTTCCAGGCGTTGCATGCTCAGTCAACGGTGTTTTTTTATCCGGTGGTAAAGCTGTTGTTATCCATTTATCGCGCTGGTTCTTCATGATATATTAACAGGACCTGTGAAGGTAAACTTAAAGCATATGAGATAAGACGCTATAAACTGAAAGACAACAAGATTTCCCACTGCAAAGTTCTTTTTTAAGTGGTTAAAATATATTGATTGAGGTTAAAATTAAAAGTGACCCCAGAGGAAGAATTTTTGGTTCAGATCCCCCCTCCCGCCCAGATTTCCCAAGCTATCATCAACCCCCCCCCTCCCCCTTCCCGTGAGAATTTCCAGTTTGCCATCCGTCGGGGGGGGGGGAGGGTGTATTTTTTCTGGAATAACCCATTAAAGATTAAAGATTAAAGAAAGATACACCAGAGAGCTATGTCTGTTTACAAGAATCCTGACTCAAAGCTGTTCTGCTACAACATAAATTTTGAGGTATACCAATGGAACAACTTAAACTGTTTCATGACCAGTGATACCAACGTCTTAAAAATAAACTTTGAGAAAATAAAATGCATTCTCATCAAGCAGGATAAGTAAAAAATATATCTGATATCTAATTAGAAGTAATATGAATTTATACATTTTACAGACTCAAAGATAGCAAAAAGACAGACATTACCATGTCCTATTTGGAAGCAAAGTATCTCGATGCTGGTAGGTCTGTTCAATATTGCCTTCAGAACAGTTACTTATTCAACACTGTGAATTCACATACCTTGGTTGTTTGTTGTGGTTTTTGCCAAAGGTTCAAGCATTGAAGATAGGATGTACTTCTGTGTCAGTTCAGGGTACTGTGCTAGCATCTCTCTCACGATGCTTGATGCAGCTCTAATAAACAGTCTCCCAACTCCAGCACTCTGCCCATGAAGCAGCTGAAGCACCTATCAAAAAGTGAACTACAGTCCAACCTCGATTATCCGGACCTCAATTATCTGGACCAGTTCTTCTGGTCCCATTATTTTCATGAATATTAATTGAAGCTGAAAGCAAAACTATCGTATGTCACGGTCTGTGTGAACGTACTTTAGGCCCAGTGTGCACAACAGCAAAAAAAAAATACAGGGGAATGTTCTTTGACAAAAATGGAGTCCACATGTCAAAATTCAGCCAATTCTGAGCAATTTGAAATTTCGAGGCTAAATCGTCACATACAATAGTTTCACTCTCAGCCCTTCAATTAAACAATATACCACAAGTTTCTATGGTTAAAAGGCTGATAAACCATGCAGGATGTTGAAAGAACACTCAAAGAATTTGTGAATCATGAGCCACAGAAATTTCCATGAGTTTACTGGTACAATAAACCATAGTTGATTGACCAATCAGAGCGCATGAATTGACTTTGGTTATTATATAATAAGGTATGATGAAGATTCCTAAAACACTATTCTTTTGAATTCGTTTGAATTTAGGAACTGAAAAGTGCATTTGAAACGGCTTGGTTTTCTTTTCAAACTTTGCCAGAATTTTCTAACCACTGGCATGCGTTGTAAGTACAGTGCATTCAATTGAGATCTGATTGGCTGAGACTTGTGAAACTTTGGTTTCCTAATTAATCAGTGTTTATCTCATTAATATTCATATTTTTTATTATCCAGACTCTCAATTATCCGGACTATTCACTCCAGTCCTGTTGAGTCCGGATAATCAAGGCTTGACTGTATTTCTATTGTACTGTAAATTACCGTAACAACCAACAAACATTACTTTCAGACTCAACAACCATTTTCTAAAGTATTTTTAACGGATTGTATGTTTCGGGTGGTCACTACTTTTGGTATCCAACCTATGTCACATAAATGGGTTTAAGGTGTGACCAGAAGACCTGGCTGATCAACAATACTTTCCAGTAGAATACATTGCACCTATTTCACAATAAATATCCCTGGAAATAAAACCCAGTGTCCTCCTTTACCCCAAAATATAGATTTTTGCATAAATCACCAATTTAGTGAATTTCATACTTGAAAAACTTATTCAATATTGCATGAAAAAATGTTGTAGCCAGCTTACACCTTGATTTAAGGGGAGCAGAGAAGGCGCAGGGGTGAGAGCACTCCCCTTCCACCAATGCAGCCTGGGTTCAATTCCCAGACCTGGTGCCACATGTGGGTTGAGTTTGCTGTTCTTGTCCTCTTTTGAGAGATTTTCTCCATGTACTCCAATTTTCCCCTCCAGGGCCCTCGAAGCAGGGGTAACTGGAGGACTCTAGCCACCCCAATAACTTTTTCAAAAATATTGTATTTTTTTGAAAAAAAAAAAAAAGAAAGAAAAGAAAATATTTCTAAAAAGAGGAATCTGTGGAAACTTATTTCATCCATTCCTTGTTGTGTTAAAAAAACCTGATAAAATGGAGACACACATGAGATAATATTTTAAGGTGATTATTAAAATTAGCATGGATGTAGCTAAGAAAAAAATGAGCCGGATTAAAGATCCATTGAGCCAGCGCCTCCAGGAGAGGGTATGGGAAGGGGTGGCCCCCCATTTATTAGAGGCATTATTTCCAGCGATTTCAGATACTGTAAATTTCAAAATTTTCCAGGGACCCCCCTAGAGAAACTTGCACCTTCAGTGGTCGTTGGCTCACGCTTCGAACAAGCTAGCCGCCCCAATACAAAAATTAATATGCTCCACGGTCCCTGCCCTCTCGTCAAAAACCAACATTTCCAAATTCCAATTTGATCTGGATAGTGTCTCCAATTAACAGTGTGTGTGCTTAATTCATTGACACTCAAATACTCAATACTAAAATGATTTATTTATTTACCTGAGGTGACAATAGCTGGTAATACTGTTCAACAGACTCAGCCTGACTTGGACAGTTGGCTATCACCTTTGCTATTACCTCGCACTTCTGCCAATCATAAGAGCCCACTGCTCCTGAAAATGCATTAAATTGATAAAACTGTGACTATAAATTTACTAAGTTTGTATGTGAGTTTATTTCATGATGTCACCATCTTGCTATGGTCTGTCACCTGTCATGTGAGTTGTCCCAAAGAGCATGGCATTCTCTCCCACTTTGCTTGCTCCTTTAGAAAATATATTTCCACCAGTGCTCTTCAAAGCACCAACAACTAAAGCTCTCTTCATTCATTTCTTTTTTTTTTTGTCTTTGAAGTAGTACTTTTTAACTGAAACTATCCAATTTTTGCCTTGTGAGAGAGAAAGTATTGCAGATTAGTGCCATACCCCCAATGTTGAGCTGAAAAGAGTTTTTACTGTAATTATAAGTACCTGTTGACCTCTCAAGTACACCACTAAGAACTGCCTTTACTCCATTTGGTTTCATCAGCCTTTCAGACAACAGCTGGCCACAAACACTTCTCATCCACTTTGGAGTTTGCAATGACAACACTGCATGCTTCTCAGGTTTCCTTTTCTCTCCAGATACACTTGATGTCACTGAATTATCTTTATTAAATGGTTTTCCAGTACTTACTGGACTTCCTTGAAGGATCAAAAGTTCTCTGATCACAATCGGTTGATATACACGATCAAGAATCCTTTGCAAATTGGCAAGACACTTTTCCCTTTCTGGTGTGGTTATAAACAATCCATGATCATTATCTTGTTTCTTGCTACAGGCTCCACCAAGTTTATATACATCACTTGGGCTTCTCTCAATAGAAAAATCACCTTGGTCCATATCTTTGGTCTCTGACTTGAGAATTGTCGCACTTTTACAACCTTTACAAGTGATTTCACTTGAGTGGCTTTCTGAAATGCTAAAAACTCCTGTATTATAACTAAATCTACCACTCACATCTGTAGAGCTTGCTGCATTTGGTTTGTTATAATCTAAATAGGCTGACAATGGTGCATAACAAATCTGCAAAAGCCCTGATAAGATATCACCCAGATGTCTCAACAAAACAAGAGAACCAAGTGAAGACTGTGCTATGCACTCAACCAGTGTGTCCACACATTGAAACAAACGTCTCTCACTCTTGATAGTACACTGAATATTCAGCAGTCGCGCAAACCCGGTACGCTTTTCAAGTGGTAAACCAACACCGGGAAAAAGATTAGGGCAAATGCCTAAAATAACCACAAACTGGATTGCAGTTAACACTGTCTTTTGATCTCCAACACCGAGTGAATCCGCAGGCAAAGGCGGTGCTTCACTGCCACGTTTAACAGGCTTCGGTTCCACTTTTGTACGATCACTTTCTTTCTTCAGTTCAATCAAGGAATCTTTTAGTAATTGTAGAAGTTCGAGACAGACTTCAACATAGGCCCACCTAACAGCATCTTTGTGCCTTGTTAAATCCTCCTTTCCTGACCTTGATTCCTTTTCCAAAGTGTCTTTTCTTGAAATATCTTTCCTACAATCCTCGGTTTCTTCTGAGACATTCGCACAGCTTTCATTCGAATGCACATTCATTTTACTTTCCAAACGCTCCCTTAACTGTTCTGATCTTCCTTTTTCGACAAGGATATCCCGTAATCGCTTCAAATTTGATTGAAGTACCTCATCAAATCCTTTCCTTTTTTCCACCGGCGTTGTATTTAACGAATTTGATGTTAAGATTCGCAAAAAAGAAAGAACTTCGCTGCAGCTCGCCATTTTGGAATTGGATCATCGGTCAAATAAGGGAAATGAAATTGGTAATTGCCGCTGGTCACACATTTTGTTGGCGGAGGTCGGAGGTGTCAGGGGATGGGAGAGGGGGATGGGGAGTGGGGGCAGGGCGTATTCTCAGATTTAGTAATTCGATCAAGCGGTATTTATCACATGCCAAACACGCCGTCATAAAGCACAATAATTATCATAGTTATCTAACTTAAGCAGTGAAATCAGAACTTTTTGCAAACTTTATTAATAAATTCTTTTTTTTTTTCAAATTTTCACCATACTTAGAAAAATAGCTGTTTATGCCATAAACGTCCATGGATTCCATGGTCATTACTGTGCTGAAATATTGCAAATGAATCGCTGTTTGAGAAGTTTTTGTAAAAAGTTTTATTTGTAATCAGTAATGGTATCAAACCAATAGTGAATACTTTCAACAGATAACAACCTTTTAAGCTAGCTAAAAAAATCTTTAAAAATGAGACAGGCACAGCGGTTGATAGCCCCACTATAGACAAAATTTGATCATGCATTAGTAGCCAAACAGAAATAATTCAAACTTCAAACACATAATTTTTTCTATTTTTTCACCATGTAAGGAAATCAAAGGCTTCTTTGAGCCAACTCATTCATGGATATAGGGCGTATGCACGTTACATCATCACCACCATCTTGGTGTACCGTGAACAAAAGATTTCTCATTAGCTTCTTTTGTTATTGTCCACCAACATGACCGCCAACCCATTGTCATTTGAATCCCTGAAGACTGGTTGCATACCCTCTATAGCTAAATACAGTGAAATCTCCCCATAGCGAAAGCTGTTGACCCGATAGAAACACAAAAGCACAATTTATAAACGATGTAGTAAAACTTCTCCTGGATGTAGCTTGTAAAGCTTTTCATTAGGTTGCATGCCCAACGGAAATGTAACAGACAACTGAAGTGTAAACAACACCATGTCATGGCCCCACCACGTGACAAGTGAAATTGTTATCCAGATGTCTCATGAAACCAAGAACTATTTGTATTTTAGAACACAGAACAAAGTCAATCAAGTGCCAGCTTCATTCAAGACTCATGAATTATAGTGCGGCGTTGCTAAAACGAGGGTGAGGGTGAGGGGGAGGGTGAGGGTGAGGGTGAGGGTGAGGGTGAGGGTGAGGGTGAGGGTGAGAATGAGGGTGAGGGTGAGGGTGAGGGTGAGGGTGAGGGGAAGGGTGAGGGTGAGGGTGAAGGTGCGGGTGAGGGTGAGGGTGAGGGTGAGGGTGAAGGTGAGGGTGAGGGTGAGGGTGAGGGGAGGGTGAGGGTGAGGGTGAGGGGGAGGGTAGTGGTGAGGGTGAGGGGGAGGGTGAGGGTGAGGGGGAGGGTGAGGGTGAGGGTGAGGGGGAGGGGGAGGGTGAGGGGGAGGGTGAGGGTGAGGGTGAGGGGAGGGTGAGGGTGAGAGTGAGGGTGGTGGTGAGGGTGAGGGGGAGGGGGAGGGGGAGGGGGAGGGGAGGGTGAGGGTGAGGGTGAGGGTGAGGGAGGTGGTGAGGGTGAGGGTCACTTTAATTAATTAATTAAGAAATTTCTATAGCGCATTTTCCTAACGCCCAAATGCGCTTTACAACGTCAAATAAATTATAACTTTGACCAATGTGATCAATCACTTGTAATGCACTGTTTGTCACAACTTGCTTGCGTAGCGATAGTTATCTCCGCAGTAATAAAATTCCCGCAAGGAGAATGTAACTCCGCCAATCAGAAGTAGAATTTCGGGTGTCTGGAAAACTCAGACCTAGAAAACTCAGACCTCAGACCTCAGACCTAGAAAACTCAGACCCCCCCCCCCCCCTAATCTGGAAAACGCAGACCCCCTCAAAACTATACAAATTTTCAAAGTCAAATAAACGTGGGCAAAATGAATTATCGCCCTTCAGTGCGCTGAAATGTTACACCCTCTATTTATCGCAGATAACAAACACTTCACCTTTGTCGTCCCATGTTATTATAATCGGCTCCGGAGCACAAGACCTAGAAAACTCAGACCCCCCCAATCTGGAAAACTCAGACCCCCTCAAAACTATACAAATTTTCAAAGTCAAATAAACGTGGGCAAAATGAATTATCGCCGTTCAGTGCGCTGAAATGTTACACCCTCCGTTTATCGCAGATAACAAACACTTCAGCTTTGTCGTCTCGGCTCTGTGATCAGAACACAAGACCTAGAAAAGTTAGAGCGCCCTCCCCCCACCCCCAACAAAAAAAATTAAATAAATATGTAAATAAAAGAAAGGAAAAAACCCGGAAAACTCAGACCTCTCGCAAAACTGTATAATTTGAACAGAAAAAGAAACTTGAGTACATTAATTTTCGTTGTCCATTAAGATGAAATGTCAGACAGACCCAACACTAAACATAACAAAAACAGCAACTTTATTGAATCCTTTTACATATGGTAATTGCCTAATTATAATAAAAAAAACGTTATATTTAATGAGGTTATTGATAACCTCTTTCTCGTAAGGCTTCGTATACAAAATAACCCAATTTCTTTCAGATAAAGGGGCTGTTAAAAACAAACAAGTATTTTGTTAATTAGTGTGATTTAGAAGATCATACTTGTAACGCATCTTAATTGATAAATCGTTTGTATTTGGATTTGATTGTCGGAGTAGGTGGAGTGCAATTAGACATAACATCAACGCCACTTTATTGTTTCAATAGAGCTATTTAAAACGATAATTTCGAATATGAGAATCAACCGAATGTGAGGTCAATGTTGACTAATTAATAGCTACAATCTATGAACCACTTATGAACCCCCAATGAACTCAATACAAGTCGCGGGATTCTTGTCTCATCTCTTGCTTGAAGTGGATTTTAGTCCTTCTTATGTGGGTAACACATAATCGTTGTCGTTGTTGTCATCATAATCATTTGCAACGATACGATGACTTACACAACAGCGTAGTTAATGGTAACTTCTTTGAACGCTTGATTTAAATGTTCCAATCAATAAAACTATTTTAATTGTGTTTTTGATGATTTAAGGTTACCGTGTACCTTCAGGGGTGTCTCTAATCTAAGGGCTGTAGCGGCTCCCGATTACAGCTTAGATACCATAAACCCTATATCAAATTAAAGCTAATTGAGCTAGCTATTCGAATATTTCATTAATTTTATAAGAAAGTGGATTACTGAACGCTCCGTCGAGTCTAAACTCGAAGGTGTAAGTCATCTTTTGAAAGCTACAACTAAAGACGATTTTTGTATTTAGGGAAATTGATATTTTTGTCAAAGTCTGGAACCGAGAAGCTAAAAAAACGTGTTGGGGTTTTCCTTTATTCGACTGCGTTCAAAAGTTACAGAGCATTTTCAAATTGGCTAGAAAAAAATATGGAGTGACCGCACGGAAATGGCTCTCAGCGAAAAACGGTTTTGAATTATCTAATTCCCCAACACGTTTTTGTTGAAGATGGGTTAATCTAACGACTGTCCAAATTTGATGGAAATCGAACAAATCGCCCTTAAGTTGTAACTCTTGAAAGTGCCCTCTTCAAGACAAAAATAAACTTTGCGAAAACAGCGCTTGAAAAAATTCTTCACTACACAAACAAACACAGCCCGCGAACACCACTGTCGACGATCGTCCAATCAATTTACGCTAACTTTTCTTCCGGTCACCTACTGTGGAAATTTTCCGCGTAATTTTATCTGCACGCAAACTCTCGTACTTCAAACAGTTCACTGGTTTATCATTTTGTCACATATTCTCCGCCTTTGACTAAGTTTACCTGACCCATTATCATAGCCGAAAACCCAAAAGCGCTCAATCTTGATGAGGCAAAGCAACTTTTTCGCACCCAATATTTCCCGCCCAAATCGCTCCGGTTGGCCGCATTAGCATTAACATACTGTCCATGTTTACATCCGGTGCAAATAGTTTTATTCCCAATTTCTCGGCGACTATTCACTCGTTTTGAATTGTGTTTGTTTTGCTTGAAAGATCACAGTAAAAAGTTCATTTTTATGGAGAGAAATAAAAATCGAAAATTTTAAACCTTGAACGTACACGGTAACCTTAAGACCAATGACTTTGTCAACATCCCCCCATGCAGCCACCAATTCCTACAACAACGTATTGTCGTATTACTTCGCGCTTTTGTTGTCAAAATCAACTATGTATCACTGGTTATTTTACAAAACTTTTAACTTGAACAATGCTTTTAAACAATGCTATTATCATATCACTGGTTATTTTAAAAAACCTTTAAATTGAACAATGCTATTATTTGAAGCTATTTCAGTCTACTTAATATGTTTTCATTAACGTGTTGGTTCTGATGGAACTTAGTAATTATTTGTTGGGGCTTTAATTTTTTTGAAAGGCTTTCCTGAGCTCGTTTTTTTCACGTCGCGATAATTAAGTACTTATTGAAAGCAAAATGGGAAAGATAACGCTGAACCTCGGCCGAGGTGGAAAAGACATGCTGAAATGACTAAATTGTTCGACACAATATGAAAACGATTTCGCATTAAGTTTACCGTATATGGAAAAGGAGAGGAACAACGAAGTTTTGCTGCTTGGTCTTTATCGTTTCTTCTGGATCATGTAATCCACAGCCCGAAGGAGGATGTGCAGAGGCTATATCAACCATAATCGAGAAAATGAATTTGGTATCAATCTCGCAACTAGAAAAATTCCTTTGTGCCAGCGATACGAGAATGGTATAACGTAAATAGGGAGTTTAAGCAAAGCCGTTTTTGAGCGACGTACGTCAACCGGAAGTGGGCATTTCTCATATTTAAGCAGTGGTTGTGCACATATTTTCAAATCAGTCGTCTCTATTAGAGTAAAGACACTTAGTAATGCAAATCTGGTAGCACCAAGACGAGTAAAAAGAGAAAATACCTCACTTCCGGTTGACGTTGGTCGCTCAAAAACGGCTATGCTTAAACTTCCTAATGTCAGTTGCTACACCTCTCTATGACCAACTTCATGGATTGTATTGAAGTTCGTCTTCGAAGAGATCGAAGTGGGACTTCTGTAAACGTGAATGAGCCTCAGTATGAATCTGCAATAAGGATGGATCAAAGTATGGAAAACGGGTTTCTATGCAGGATTTCGTGACGCAGTAGAATTTTGTGGTCAGTCTGGCCGATGGAAGTTTGCAACAAGGATCATCGGGTGCTGGATACAACCACTTCTTGCGATAGGACAATATCGAAGGGTGTTATCTTTTGCCTTCGCGGAAATTCGATGCTGCATTGCCTGCACTCCTGCGCTTTTGGCACATCGTCGAGAAAGCATACGACGAAAGGCTTGTTGTTGTGGTGTACTTCGGTAAAGGGACGTCCACTGGTTGTCTGAGGCGTTTCCTCCGTGGACTCCCTGCTTGGTCGCCATGGGTTCCTGTGGCTGCCACCTTTCTTCCCTTGAGCTGCTTTTGCAGGCTCGAGAAGGTCACCTTTCAACGGAGCTTTGCGCCTTGGCGATTTTTTCAGTCCAAGTCCAAGTTTTCCTTCAAGACTCCTACCGTCTCTGCAACGCAGATACTGTGCTTACAGAGGTTGTTGTATTTATAGCACGGACAGGAACAGCTTACGTGATCACTGTAGACTGAGCATTGGTACATTTCCTTTTGGCAATTCCTTGCAGCAACCAGATAGGTTTCCCTAGAGGGAGATGTCAGTGATGGCATCTTCTGTATGGCGTATTTGACGTTTAGCAGTGCTTCTGCTTCCTTCACAATAGTGGCTACCAGACCGTCTGTCCAGCTCTTCAAGGACTTTAACATCATTCCCACGTCAACAGAAAACACTTTGTACTCTACGTGTTCAACGTTAGGTACCCGAGTAGCCCTTATGGGCTTTCCCTTCAGGGCGTCATCGACAGACATTTTGTTGAACTCTTTAATGTAGGCTTGTCGTTCACCTACAGTCATGTCGAACCACTGGTCTGGGGTAACGTCCAAATGGGCAACGACGTCTGCCAGCTGATACTCGCCACTTAGTCCACAAATCGCCAACGTTAGCTCCTCTTGTTGATGGCTGTCAACTTCCTCCCAAACATCCTTCGTAAATTGTAACTTCGTCATATCCACTTTGCTCTTGTCATTCTTTGCTATAGCCTCTTTCTGTCGGGTCAACTTGTTGTTTATGCTTTCTGACTGGTTCGTGTAGCTCTTCAGGGGTTTCCCCGACTTGTCAGTAGGCATCCCCGCTTTCTTTCTTGCAGTTGCAATCATGCATTTCTTCATCATTTTCTTATGACTTTGCAGGTAGCTCCAAAATTCAGGCGTTTCTTTTCCGGTTAGCTTTACCTCCTCGGCGTCTAACGGTTCTTTCGCTGCCATCATGCGTGCTTTAAGGTCAGATTTCTGATCTGCATCTAAAATACGTCGGGACGTTGCACTTCCAAAGATGGTTTCTATAAAGAATTTCTGTTCCGTAGGCTTTCTAATTCCAAGGTTGTGTAGCTTGTCACGACAATTCTGTTGGAAGTGTCGGAAACATCTTAAACCTGTGGCATGCCGCATTACCTCGCCTAGAGCACTGTAAAGGGACTCTTCGCCATCTGTAATAAAACCCTTTCCTTTCTGGGCAAGATTGGGACTGGAATTGGCGACAGCGTGAACGATCTTCTTATATACACTCTTGTGTTTGCTGTAATGAATAGCTGTTGGTCCTAGAAACGATGGGGCACCACCAGTTCGTTTGCAGGTCAGGAACAGGTGTTTGTGTGTGAATGGAGTGACCTCAAATTTGCCGAAATTAAACGTTGGGTCCACACTCAGCGGGTAACTCAATTTTTCAGAGGTACAGAACCTCGATAAGTCCATTGTCATGTGGGGCTTAGCTAATACCCATAGGTCCTCTGGGACGTCGTGATGTTCGAGCAGGACTGGTTGTTTACCGTGCTTAGCGTATTGGAGCAGCTCGTCGACGTCATCAGTTTTCTTCAGTTTGCTTTTAAGACTGTACAATTGTTGTTTGGAGCGTGGCAACTCCCCTGGCTCTGTGGCACCCAAAGCTCCACCTGCAGATACTGACACGTTACGAAAGGCCACGGCAGATGAGTTAGAGTGCATTTCGTCTTTCATGGCTTGCAGAGTGCTCTTCTTTGTGGGGTAGAAAGGCTTTCGTTTTTGGCACTTGCTATTTCCATGCGATGGTACTTCAAAAACTACTTCATTACATCCTTCCTTCGCCATTGTATACTGAAGCAGGATAGTGAAATTTACAATTTCTCCATCTCGTCCTCTTAGCAAGAAGATTGAACGACACAATCCCGCCTTATTCCGCATTGAATTTGTGTAGACATGGAATGCTTTATCGGTTTTCAATTCGGTCTTCTTCTTTTCGAGAGTCTCCACGTTATTTTCTTCGTCAACTACCACCGTCCACGTACAAATGCGCAACGTGTCAGAATAGATGCCATTCATCAGTGTCACTTTTAACGTCTTGCCAGCATTTGTATTTTGTGACATCAACAAGAAAGGATAGGTTTTTCCTTGTTTTCGAGGGGATCTTGGTGCATTTCGATTCTTGTGGTTGTTCACTCAAGAGAATCTTTATCGCTTCTCTGATGGTGTATCTTCCTTTTTTTCCACATTCAAAGATAGGCAGGTGTGTGTCATTATTGTACAACAAAGGGGTGGACACTTGTGTCTTAGTCTCCAAGTATTTTTCTTTCTAAAAGAGGAAAAAAAGCATCGTTATATTTGGCGTTTGTTCAGATATGTAGCAGGCAATTTCAAAGTAATCAGGCAATAAGATTCGGTTTGTAGGCGGGCTTTTGTTTACCTGTTTTTCGAATCGCACAGCAAAAGAATCAAATCAAAATCAAATCAATTCAGGATTTATTTAAGCTGGATAGCGTAGGGAGTGGTTGCCCAATTTCTCGAGCCGGGGCTCATGTATTGAACGTCCGAGCATTCCGGATCGAATGAGAATTTAAAAGTGCTGGTTTTTGAGGAGAGGGGAAAATCGAAGAATCCGATGAAAAACCTCTCGGAGCAGAGAAGAGAACCAACAACAAACTCAACCCACATATGACGTCGAGTCCGGGAATTTGTCTCGGATAGATCAGTACTTACCCATGTGTGAACTAAATTAGTGTCATTCGCTCAACGGAAGGTTATTTTTTTTAAAACCTTGCCAGTATCTCTGAAAGAAAGACTCTTCATCTAACCTAAAGATGCCGCGGAAACTATATCATTCGTGCGACATACCTCAGTGGTTTCCTCTTCAGAGGAAGAAAGGTCGATAGAATGCGGTGGTGAGCCAGGTTTTCTCTTGGTAGGCGTAACCTAGAAATAACGATTTTGTTACAATGACATCATTTATAGTAAAATACGAGCTTGTTCTTAATACCAGTGTTGTGTTTGCATTTGGCATATCACACACTTTCTGACGTTCTACAAAGCCATTAAAAATTACTGAAACTTGGTGTTGATACTGGTGCAGATTTTTCCTCCAAGTTATCAATAATGTCGGCTTGTCTTTTTTCACACCCATGCCCAGTTTAAGGTGTCTACTTAATTATACTTTTATTAGGTTCTTTATCACTCAGTAGCCACTTTATAATCACAAGGTCCTACTGACATGGAAACTGAAAACCCAACACGGGGCGATTTTCGCCCGAAGCGAGGAAATGTAAGTTTTTCTTTGGCGCACCTGCCCACTATAATGTGCCATTCCAGTAGCCACGACATCCAAAAAGTCTTTTACTTGCCTGGATGTACGGTTATTATCAAATTGTTGTTGTTGTTTTTTTTTGTCAGTTATGTACGACTTACCTGGGTGATTTGTTCTCCACTGGAAGAAAGGTCAATGGAATATTGTGGTGGGCCCGCTTTTCTCTTCGTGGTTGCTCTAGCCTGGAAGAAAAAGCACTTTTTACACTTCTCATTTTCTACTCATGATCAAACCTCCATTTTTAATTCATCTCTTGCCTTTACAACAATTTGGCACATTATTCACCTGAGCTGTCTGTTCTTCTTGAGAAAGATCAATAACAACTGGTGCGGTTTGCCTCATATTCCTTGTATCCTTAGAGATTAAAAACAGTTTAATTAGTTAACAATACTGTAGTTCTTGCTTAAGTTGTCTTTTTTAACACGAAGTAACTTTCGTGATCTACGATTGCATGACGGTTAACTTGAAAATCATAGACCAATTAGAACTCACGGACGTTTCGCAAAGGCCTTTCAGTGCTGAGATCTCTCTGACTACGGGACGTTTGTAAGGTGGAGAATTTGTGATAGGTCCGAGGTGGCAAATCAGGCCTATTTCCACCTATGACAAGTGCAAGACTTACATACATACATACATACATACATACATACATACATACATACATACATACATACATACATACATACATACATACATACATACATACATACATACATACATACATACATACATACATACATACATACATACATACATACATACATACATACATACCTCCCCAAAGGGGCTTTTCTTGATTCTAGATGAACATAACATCTTGGAAATATGACCAAACGGTTTCCGCAACACCCCAAACTTAATTTTGCATCCAACGACTTTCTTGCTACCACTCATGTGCAAGCAAAAGCATCGCGAAAACAACAACTCGTATTGAAAAGTAATTTAATGTATGGGGTTATAGATATGCGCATACCTGGACAGATATGTGTACCCCGTCATTTTCCTTGACATGAAGTGGGTCCATACCAAACGAAGCAGCTGCTCCAAAGTCGATTGCCCCCTAAAGCCAAAATTAATCAAATTTAAAGGACAGCAACGTGTAGGGAATTTCTTTAGTAAATGAAACATTGGAGGCTCAGTTAACTATGATATATTAATTCCCAGCACGAAGTTTTCAGAAAGATAACAAAGTGGTTTTGGATCTACCTGATCTATGTTCTCATCTTGAGACAAGTCGTTAGAGGTGATTTTACAGTTTGTGTCTCGCCGCTTGCAGCCTGAAAGCAAAAGAATATAAATAACATTTGGCAGGCTAACGAGGTTGTTAATGCCACACTGCTAGAAATTTCAATTGGGTACATAACAAGTTCTTATTACTTCGATTTGAAACTGTGTAAGGTAGACATTTTTTTACAAGTGTATTTCCAACGTAATTCGAGTACGATGTTCCATTGGAGGCGCCTATGTTTCACGCGTCAAAGAGACTGAAACAGTTTCACCCTTCAAACAGAATGGGCTCGTTCACTGTACCTTATCACCACTCTTTCCCTGGCAGCTTCGTTTGCCCTGCATTTGTTCATTAGGTAAGGGAACTTCGTATTTTCTCTTTGTGGAACCTTTTGAGCTAGGAGGTTCTTCTGAAGATGAGCTGCAATTTGAATCCCGTTTGTCAGCCGGTGTTCGGTTGTCATTTCCATCACTGCTATAAACGAATCCATTAACACAAGAAAATTAGAAATTTCACCAATACACTGGAAACAACGCATAATACCTATCATACGTTACTCGTAGAGGGCGTCCAATACTTTTCAGCAAGGTAACGACCTACGTTACACGCTGCGTACATATATAGAAATCACACCAAAAATTCAGATTACAGAAATTGTGAGGATATAAAACAGGAAATGGACATTCTTTTCATTAACAGTTGTGTTGGAGCATTAAAATGGAAAACGCGCGAGGGTTACAGTAACTAACACACAGCGAAGGAAGACAGCATTTCAATAAATTGATTGGTGGTGTGCCTGGAAGTTTTCTTTATCGCAACGAGCCTTTCGTTCAAATCAATACGAATGAAATTCTCGCAAAGGTAGAGTGGCTTGACGTGGCACGTTCAGTTCAGCCTACACCCCCCACCCACCTACCACCCCGTTTAATAGCTAGACTGTCATCTCATTTACGGATCTATACAAAATCATGTACGTTCATTCCAATTACCTTGCTGTTGGTTTCATGACAGAAAGAGACTGGCTTGTACCCTCCTTTACACCAGCACTCAAGGTCTGTCCCAGAGCCAGATGCAAAGTGATCTTCATGTCGAATCGGTGTTGTTTCTTCCCACTATCAGGGAGCCAGTGTGTGTGTCGATAAGAAACGGTATTTCCCCGGTGCAGCCGATAAGTAAGATATACGGCACTCTGGAAAAAAATGGCAGTGAAGGCGTTCTCTCCAAGGGTACATAATTTGTCACGCAGCCTCTTCCTCGACTCAAAACTGTATATGCAATCTGCATATGGCAGCTCTTCAAAAAACTCATATCTGGAATTCGTACAGCCTGCCACATCGCGATGGTCATTTATTTTTTCGGGAAAACACCAAATAACTTCTTCAAACGTTTCAGCTACGGAAACAGTGTCTGATATGTTCCCGTCAAGTTCATGAATTATCCTGTCACCAATTTTTACAGAAAGAAAGGCGCAGGCATTAGTGCCCTCATTGGAAGCATTGACTGGACCGGGTGACTGGTTCTGATTCTGTATACGGTTGGCAATTTCGCGGTCCGCCTGTTCGATGGCAGTGCTTTGTGTAACACTTAACTTCACAACGTCACAGGTTTTATAGACGTCGTATTTCCCATCTAGTACCTCATCGATATCACACAGAGTAAATCGCTTGCTGGGGTCGAAGTTAGTGCAGCCAAGGTACACTTCCTCTAGGTAGGACCAAGCAGTCGCGCGGCTTTTATTGTACTTGCCATCCGACTTGGGAAGTTTCTTGTTGCGGAGGAGGTTGCTTACAAACTTCTGGACATCCCCCTGCGTTGCAATGGTTTCCTTTGACGATCCTATCTCCTGCAAATAGGGACACTTGAGGCTTGTATTTATCATCGTAAAGAAGGTCATATCAAGATCCCAGATGTCAGACGCCATTAGATTGTGGAGAGATGCTTCAAAAGTGCTGTCATCCTGGACCAGGATTTCAGGAGACATGTAGACCGCAGTGCCTCGATCTACGCGTTTGGTTTTTGTGGCGAGAACAGTGTTTGTTCGAACACTGTGTGAACGGCTTTCCCCGAAATCCGTGAGTTTGCAGACTATAGGGCGTGTGGTAAGATGCACTCCAATCTGATCTTCGCCGCTTAATGTAGAGTAATGTTGGTTGCTTACCAAAACATTAGCTGGTTTTAGATCCCGATGAGCAACGCCATTAGCGTGGAGGTAGGCCAGTCCACGTGCAATATCTCTAGCAGCGAACATAACCAGGTCTTCAAACCTTTCAAAGCTGTATTCAGCGTCAATGTGAAGCAGGAGGTCATCTAGAGAACTCACTCGTTTATTCTCTCCAAAAGGAATAAAACTGAAATACAGATACTCCAGCATTAAGGCGCAGGGTTTGTAGCCGACCCCTTTCATATGTACAACGTTTGAATGATCCAAACCTTTGAGAAGAGCGACTTCTTTAAGGAAAAGTTTCCTTTCTTCCACGTCAAGTGCTCTGATTGCTTTCTTGATTACCACTGTTTCGCTGAAAGGTTGTCGAGGATCCACATGTTCTGCTGTGTAAACCTCACCAAAACTTCCTTGGCCGATCCTGTTCTTGACTTTCAGTCGATTAGGGTCAAACACTGGCACTCCTGCAATGCTTGTAGTATTGTGATTTCGAAAAACCGGTAGTTTGAATTGTTTAGACATGATTAGCGCCTGAAAGGGAACGACGCTGAACTAGGTGACCTTGCACTGTTTGTAGCCAAAATGCAAAATTTCGCGCCAAATTGTCACGTGTTGTTTGCTTCGTGTGACCGTCACACAACTACCACTAGTATAAAATGCTTTTCAATACTTAGATCGATTATAAGATATGTAGCAGCCCTTTATTCCCTTCGTTTCCTCTTCACACAAACCCGCTACAAAAAGTCCACTCGTAACATTATATGACAGGGTCTCAGTATTTTTGAACTGCGAAACATTTCACGCCAATCCTGAAACGCGTACGTCACTCATGGTTCAGTTTATTTTTAGAGCACAAAGATAATCAAAGGGCGGATTCTCTCTAATGAGACAACAAGGACGTTCAATGTTTGTTATCTATTTAATTCAGTACAGACATTGTACAAACAGAGGGTGTAACATTTCAGCGCACTGAACGGCGATAATTCATTTTGCCCACGTTTATTTGTATAGTTTTGAGGGGGTCTGAGTTTTCCAGATTGGGGGGTCTGAGTTTTCTAGGTCTTGTGCTCCGGAGCCGATTATAATAACATGGGACGACAAAGGTGAAGTGTTTGTTATCTGCGATAAATAGAGGGTGCAACATTTCAGCGCACTCACTGAACGGCGATAGTTCATTTTGCCCACGTTTATTTGAATTTGAAAATTTGTATAGTTTTGAGGGGGTCTGAGTTTTCCAGATTGGGGGGGTCTGAGTTTTCTAGGTCTTGTGCTCCGGAGCCGATTATAATAACATGGGACGACAAAGGTGAAGTGTTTGTTATCTGCGATAAATAGAGGGTGCAACATTTCAGCGCACTCACTGAACGGCGATAGTTCATTTTGCCCACGTTTATTTGACTTTGAAAATTTGTATAGTTTTGAGGGGGTCTGAGTTTTCCAGATTGGGGGGGTCTGAGTTTTCTAGGTCTTGTGCTCCGAAGCTGATTATAATAACATGGGACGACAAATGTGAAGTGTTTGTTATCTGCGATAAATAGAGGGTGTAACATTTCAGCGCACTGAACGGCGATAATTTATTTTGCCCACGTTTATTTGAATTTGAAAATTTGTATAGTTTTGAGGGGGTCTGAGTTTTCCAGATTGGCGGGTTCTGAGTTTTCTAGGTCTGAGGTCTGAGGTCTGAGTTTTCTAGGTCTGAGTTTTCCAGACACCCGAAGAAGTTCCCAGGATGTTGATTTCACGCACGAGGATACATGGACTATTAAATAAGCTCATAAAACGATATGCAATCTTTTCATCGTCTATCTTGGTACATGCTTGGTATCTTCGATCCCAACGAACATAATCAATAAAGCACTTGGCAATGTGTTTCGAGTAATGTTTATTTTGAAACATCACGGCATCTCATTTCGTTCGTTGTTAATGAGACTTTTAGTTCGTGACACTTTGCGTTACCTAAGTTTAATTACCGTGACACTTTGTTAAACATTAATAGTCCAACCAGACATTTTGTCATCTGATATCTGTCAGAATGTATCGTATCGTCTTTTCGAAGATGCGTGTGTATTGTAACATTCGCTACCGTCATCGTGGGAAACATTAAAATTGGAACGTTCAGTGATTTCATCGTTTATTTCATCGTTTCGATCATTACAACATTCGTATTTCATATTAATAAAGAATTATCACCTATAACATCCTTTGCTGCCGCTTAAAAGGCACATTTATTACATGCTGTAATAATCAACAATTATTCTCCGTATTGAAGTGAAGGGAAATAGCGATAGACCATCTGAAGTGTGCTCTTATTGGTTTACATGTGTATTTAACACAAGAACGCTGAGGTCAGATCTTCGCATCCTCAAAGTCTCCGTTGAGAAAAAAAAACAATCTCCATTATCCAAGATGTGTTTACTTCCCTTAGCTCGCCTCATCCCCCCCTCATCCTTACGTTCACCCTCACCCTCACCCTCGTTTTAGCAACGCCGATTATAGTGGCCCAACATACTCTTCCCATGCTTTTGAAGGAAAAAATAACGTGCTCTCATAAAACATAAGCTTAAATGCTTTTGTGACATGAGATCCTGAACACATCTCATGCCTCAAAGTCTGATAGGGTCAATATTCAGTGAATATTGTTTAAAAATGAGAGACAAGGCCTTGTTTACACTTACAATATTATTTTGTAGTTGCAAGCCCTTAATAACTTTACCGAAGCAACACTAAATACCAGCCACAAAAAAAATATTTGGGTAGATTGAGTTAGAAGAAAACAACACAAACTGAAATCTTCGGGATTCTCTGTGTGTTCAGTAGCGATTGGCAGATTTTGACTGCAATATAAAACAGTATGAAATAAATCATAGTCAGACCTACGCAGTTATGTAGCATGAATTCATTAGCCAAGCTACAGAATACTGCAAGTGAGATTTGGCAGTGGGAAAAGTCCAAAAATGATAGCTCGTTCTTTCAGAAGTCTTCCAAATGCCGTAATGACATGGAAGTGCTAAACAAAGAAATTTTATCCACCAAATGGCGTAGAAAATCAGCTACCCAGCGGTTGTTCCCACCATTTTGTGACGTCACTTCCGTTTCCATCTACGCAGATTTTAGTTCACACCAAAACCCCTCTTCACAACAACTCATTCCAGCACATGCACACATTATTGAGTTTAAAAGTTATCTAACAAAATAAAATACTGACAACTGTTGCATTTCAAAGAGTCAGCTCAACAGCATGGTAAGCTCATCAAGTAGACCACAGCAAGGCATCTTCGAGGGTATCATCAGCAAATGTACCAACTCTAACAGATATTCATCCTGGACAGCACACCAAGAACTATGCTCCATACTTGATCTTAGCATGGTCAGTTTGTGGGTTCTTTTACATCCCCTTCAAGTTCAACATACAGTATGGAAGTGAAGGAAACAAGGCCAATGGCTGCTCAATGTCACGATCAGCTGAACTGAAGCAGATGTTGAGCATATAGTCAGAATGATCTTGCCAGTTATTTTAAGACCCTGGTCATTGGTCTGGTCTGGGTTTTGAACCCATAACCTTCCATTCAAGGTAACTGAGCAGTGGCATTTAGGGCCACATTCCCTGGATTGACAAATTCCATGCTACAGTCATTGCTGGATTCAGAATTGGTGTCCAAATCAAACTTCATGGTGAAGATACCATCATTGGCAGTTTCCAGTGGCAAGTTTGGTTCTTTTTGCAACAGTCGCACAACATTGTGAAGTGTTGTCTTCACAACTGCTGAGACGCACTTGCCAAAGTGCCTGTCTGCCTGCCGAATAATGCTGTGACCAGGAAGGAAGTAGGACTCTACCTTGGAAGATTCTCTCTCACTTAAAAGCCTCACCGTGGATTCCAACACTGAGCAGATCCTATCAGTCAACTTGTCTTCCTGCCACAACTTTGAGTCATTGCTTTGTTCAAGCTCCTCAATGAATTTTGTCTTGAGGACATAGGTATGGAGAAAACCCAGGTGCGAGAAACGCTGTGAGCAACTCCTCAACATTGTCTGCCCTTTGATTATTTTAAGAGCCGTGTAACAAGCTCCTTGAACGTGACTGACATTTTGTAATATCTTCAATTCAGCCAAGGAAAATGACAATCTCCACAACAGTGAGTCTGCTCCCTCTGATTTGGGAACAGCATGAAATCCCACATCCGTGCAGCCTTTGAGAACATGGGATGGAGGTACCTTTGCGTACTTAGGCCACTTGGAGAAATGTAGTGCAGGAGTAACATCAATGTCAATGGCCATGAATTTGTAAGCATTGCCTCTCCAAAAGACAGACATCTTGACTCCAGCTTTGCTTGTGCTAATTAATGGACGGCAAAACACGCATGAATCGTAGCTTGTTGTGTTGAAGCTTAGTTTCCATGCTTTATGGACTAAACCAGGTGTTTTACACTTGCTGCACAACATATTTGCCAAAGAATGTTTGACTTTCATAGCATCAAGAAACCCTTCTTCTGATAGAAACATCTTCCATTCTTCCTTGAAGCAGTCCTTCACTTGAATACGAACAAACCCTGGTTCGTCAGTATAAAGAATGTCACATTTGTCATCTGTTAATAATTTCAATTCACACATGTAGTCAAATTCGTCTGGTTTTCCAATCCTGTACCCTTCAAAAGCGCTTCCTGTGCACAGAACTTCACAATGGAATCTCCTATCCTCCTCTGCAACAAGATTCAAAAGTTTTTGGACAAACTCTGTGGTCTGTTTTGCAACTGTACATCTTTCATGGCATGTCCCATCACCATCCATGTGGAGACTCCTTACACGATATTCATGGCATAGTTTCAATAAATACTCATTCACATCAGTGTCAGCTTCTATTTTTAATTCTGGAATTTCACTGTTGTCACAACTAGTGTCAAAATCACTCCTGTTGTATGATTTGAAGTCTTGGTCATGTTTCTTCTCAAAACAGCCTTCACCAATATCACTTGGTCTGTCTTCATCCAACAGAATTTCATTTTGTCCATTGTTCCTTGTGTCTTTATATACATGTAGCTGGCTTTCTTCATTCCCTGCTTGGTCACTAGAAAGAGAATCAGCATCATTTGTATTGTCTGTTTGGCACAAGAGTAGGCAGGAAAGTCTTTCCAACTCAAACTTTAGAGCCAAGTCATGCTCTGTCTCTCCATAAACATTCATGTGCAGCTTCTCTGACCCTCTGCATCTTAGTGTTTCAGCAATTTTCACAAGTGTGTCTTCACTGGCATTTGCCATTATTGCAACATGTAACGCAGTGTCTCCACGACAGTTTATGAACTCTGCATGCGGGGCACAATCTAGCAGGCACTGTAGCACATCACAATTACAATGGTAGGCTGCAACATGAGCTGGCGTATTGCCATCATTGTCTTGACTTGTAGCACTGGCTCCAAGCTCTAAGAGAAACTTGAGTATATTTAAATCACCAAATGCAGCCGCCTGATGCAGCACAGTCCTTCCACTGAGGTCAGTCACATTTACTTGGGCACCATAATCTTGTAGCAAGCGAATTATCTCAGTAATAACCTTGGAGTGCTTCCTAACCACCTCCCTGGCTGAATTTACATGGTCAAAGAGCAGATGCAGTGCTGTTTTTCCCATGAGATCCTGGATATTGGGACATACACCTGCTTTCAGCACAACTTTCAGAGTTGCAAGCCATTTTTCAAGGAGAATTTCCTTGTCCAGATTCAAATTTTCAGGCAGAATCACAGCCTCATGCAGTACAGTTTTCCCAATCGTACCTTGAAAATCTACATCTTTCTGGAAATACTCTTGAATTAGTTTATCTACCAGTTGTGGATGATGACAATTGGCAGCAAGCAAAAGACAATTCCATTCAAATGATGGAAGTTTGAACATGTTTGACTCGTAAGGACCAGCAGAAAACATGAGGGATGCCCTTCCAATTACAGAAAGATTTTTCACATCTGATAAAGATATAGAAAAGCTCTTCCTGGGATCTGCTCCATATTCGAGCAGTTTAAAGACAACATCAACCTTATCTTTACAAATAGCATCATGAATTGGTGTCCAGCCTCTTGAGTCAGAGATATTCACATTACACCCTTTTATTAGAAGAAAGTCTACAACGTCAATGTGTCCTGATTTAGATGCTGCATGAAGAGCCGTCCGCCCAATTGATTTCCCATGCTCATAGTGGGAACAAAAGTTCACATCTGCACCCTTTTCAATCAATGTGGTTACCATACTCAGACGGCCTAGTTTTGCAGCAAAGGTCAGTGAGGTATTCCAATCATCACCACTTAGTACCACAGATTTTGAATAAAAACTCCAATTAAGGCCAGCATTGAGTTCTTCTAAAGCTTCTATGGCCATGGTAAAGCCTTCTGAATTACTGAGTGCTATAGAATGAATCAGCATGGTTTTAACTGTAGCTATAACTTCCTCAGGGTCAAAAGCCTTGTTTGTACAGTTTGCTTCAGTAGTGGAGTCCATTTTCTTAGTGCTTGTGAATTTCTTGTGTGGAAATCTTCCTGTGAAAAAAATAGTTCTATTTAGGGGCTATAATTCTAAAATAATTTAACGTGGCTCCTACTGGTTTCCAGCATTTTCAAGCACTATTTTTTCGGTGGATCACTACCACCAATCTTTATACGTTATTACCTTTAAATTGGTATCAAAGAAATGCCCAATGATTGGTGAACAAGTTATGAAACTTTTTTCAGCATAACAGGTTACCATAGCAACACCATAGCCTGTTAAAAACACCCCTTATTATAGCTTTAAGTAACAATAACTCAAAAACGAGCTCGGTGACCCCCATTTTTTATTTTCGGAAAATAATTAACATAATATAATAAAACTTTTTGCAAAGTTTAAAAAAAATTGGTGGAGCGGATTCAGAGCCACCTTAACTTTTCGAAAATTTAAGGTGGCTCTGAATCAGCTCCAAAGCAGTTTCAAGTATATAGCAGATAAGTCTGCAGATTTTCAATAACATCTTATTATCGTTAACTTGTGCTTTGTGTACTTATTTATCAATAGAGTTTCAACCAATCGGATAGTTTATTTGAGAAACTATCCATGGAACTTCCCATCTCAGAAGAAACGTAAGTAGTCAACAATGAAGATGATCAGGTCAGGCAATAGACCATTTTACAGTTGTCGGTGAAAGCGAGGCTGGGGTTGACCTTGTTTTGATACAAACCTACCTACTTTTCTTATGTAAATCATGTTTTTCTTATGCTAACTAGTGTTTAATCAGCATAATTTGCATAAGAAAAGCAGGTAGGTTTGTATCAAAACAAGGTCAACCCCAGCCTCGCATTCAATCAAAGGCCAGGGGACTTAGCAAAGAACTGTAAAATGGTCTATTCACCAAATCTTGTCTTACATGCTTTCCTGATGACAAGTTTGGTGTGTTTCAGCATTTTTATATTTTCATTTGCTTTGGCGAATAAAGAATATGCGACTTTGAGTCTAAACGTCAAATATAGCACCATAAGACTTCAATACTTTTCAATCCAAATAGAGTTTTTCATCCCGAACTGAAGCGAAGTTGCTTTGGTGGTACTGGAAAGTACACTAACCTAAACAATGTCTTGAAAGTTCTTTCCCTGCCAAAAGAAGTCTGTGACGGCAAGAAGTTTACTTCATAACAACAATATTATTGTACCATTTACCCACAAAATAATATATAGATTTAGCCAAGCCTAAAAGTGAAGCTCCACGATTATTATTTTTTACTGGTATTGAGCAACACCACATGGCTTTCCTTGCGCCAATATTTTGTGTTTAGAGCAGTCAACAGGAATTGACTGTGGTTCAAAAACCTCAAAACATTACAAGAAAACAATACAGTCGACATGTGTGTTTGTTCGAAAACAAATTTAGCAATCTAAGAATGATCAAATATTTTCATCCAACATCGTTGGAAGAGCATGTTTAAACATTTAGCCACCTCTCACAATAGTGCATTAAACGGCTTTCCATGTTTAATGGAGATCAAACATGTTCATCCAAAATTTCGCATTACGAACAAATGTTTGATCGTTTAGCCACCCCAACAAACAAATGGTACACAAACGGTAAAAAGCAACCAAATAAATCACATAACGTCAAAAATTTCAGCGATAATACGCAAAAATCATTTTTTGGACTCACTTGGTCCGCTGTTTGGTCGAACATTGTTATGCGTTTAGCCACCAAACGTTAGGTGTGAAAAACACGATGTTGGATGAAAATGTTTGATCTTTAGCCGGGGCTTAACAAACATATTTCGTAGTACGTTAAGCTTAGACATAAGCTTAAATGTCATAGAAAAGAGAAAAAGGAAAACAATCCTGATAGATACAATGACGTCAAAAAACATGTACAGTCAGCTAAGCGGAGGAAAACACTCGTTCGCTTGCAAAACAACAAACAAACAATTCAATTAGCTACTTCTTTGTGTTCAAAACGAGTAGATTGTTATTTATATCCAGTCGAGACAAAAATACAAGTTTCATTCTTGAACAAAAATAATAACGATTAAACCTGAAATGCTAAGCTCCAATTTATTTAAGTTACCTGTGTTGTCGAACATTCTAAAACACGCATCGATCCACTGAAGCAAAAACACGCACCTACAAAAATAGCAAACGGTTTCTCCAAAGAAAGAACTTCGTCCACCAAGTTTGAGCTACTCGTTCCTCCCATTAATGCCGGTGAGTTGTTAAGTGAACTTTCGTGGTGAGCTGCAAGATGCCGTGGTAGACTGAACAAGCCCTTGAAGCATTAAATCATTTTGTTTTTCAACCACACAATCCAGGCGCCATACAAATGGATCCAAAATTTAAGAATTTCCTGAGAAAAATGTTTTTCTCTTCCATTTTATCAGTTGAAAATTCACCTTCCAGAGTATCTTTTAAGTAGTTCTTGATTTTCATGCCTTTTCACAAATTAAGAGAGAACTTCGAAGAAGATGAAGTTGTTGTGCTCAAAATGAAGAAACCAACTGAATGTGAAATCTCGAGCCGCAGAAAGTGCACGAAAAATTAAGCCTCGTTTTGGTTTGGGTGGCCTACACCTGGCTTGAGCCTGCGATTCAATCGAAAACCAGTACCTGGTCAGTGGTCAACTTAAAAAAAAAACAGCTGACCTCGATGAGGTCTTAACTTGAGCCCGCGATATGGTCATGTACTACTGGTCAGTGGATACCTTGTTTTGACAGGTGTCAATTGGCCATAACATTGACGTCCAATATCAAAAGATGTACAAAAAACGCAGGTTACAACACAATGGGACATTTCACATTGCATATATGAAAGGGCGGACGTACGAGCGTAGATACGGTCGTACGTATGACATACATACGGTGACCAAAACCACATTTTGTCGAGCAGATGGGTTACCATATTTTCTTAACCATGGTGCTCTGCTTGGCGGCCCTTCGGGCCGCCAGAGCTCCACTACAAACAGTAAATTAAAAGAACTAACAAGGAAATACCATCTTTTTAACCGAAAGACCATGGGGTTCAAATCCAACTTCATTTTTTGATAATTTAAAGTGGATCTGAACCCAATGTACAGATTTTTTTTAAACTTTGCAGAATGGTCCTTCATTTGCAACTTAATAATAAAAAACGGGGGTCATCTGACTCGTTTTTGAGTTACAGGCACATAAAGCCAAAAATTAAGGGTGTTTCTAATAGGCTGTACTGTTGCTATGGTATCCTTATTTGTCAAAAAATTGATCAAAACTTGTTGAGAAATAATTGGAGAATGTTTTGGTACCATGTTCAAGAACGGCTTGCTACGAAATTTATTCTTAAAGATTATGACTCTCCTTACATTCTCCGCCTCAAAAAGCTTAAATTGCTACCGATAAGCTACTGGCTAGAAATTAAGGATCTTATCTTTTTCTTTAAATGCAAACAGGGCCTGTATGATCTAGATATTTCCTGTTACGTCACGTTTTCTTCTCTTCATTCTTCTCGCTCCCGATCAGGTCAGCAAAATCTACTGCAGCCCAACTCCTGCAGGACTACACTCTTCAGAAATTCTTTTTTTAATAGAATTGTCTTTAATAATGTGGAACAGTCTTCCTCTGTCTATACGTATTTGCACGTCACTACCATCCTTTAAGAACCAGATTTACTCTCACTACTTTTCTAAACTGGACACTACTTTCGACACAGACAGAATGCGCACATGGAAAACTTACTGTTCTAAGTGTCGCTCTTACAATCTGACTTGTTGCTACTGATTACACTCTTTTTTTTCTAATTATATTTCAATTAAAATTATTATGTTCGATATGTTAGCTTTCGTATTTCTTATTTGGCTGACCTTTGCATGGGACCTGTGTCCTGTTGGTCAGACCCTCAACTAAGTTGCTGTTTTATGTCATCATAATGTTTTTAAGTGTATTTTTGTAACTTGCATCATTGTAACAGCTCTTTTGGTTGTAAAGTTAATAAATAAATAAATAAATAAATAAATAAATAAACGAAAAATTGTGGGAGCATCTATTCATTAAAGAGTTGATGTTTAAAAATAACAAAACCATTTTGAGCCACCTAAATAGAGGTTTGACTGTAAGCTCTTAAAAGTGTTTGACAACACCGCTAAACAAAGCCCTGACAGTGTCTAAGCTTATTTGATCAATAATACAGGTCAAAAGAATGGAGGAAATAACCACCAAACTCGAAGCATCTTGATCCTTCACCAAATTATGCAAGCTTAAGACTTCAGCTTATAAGCCGGAGACAAACGTCTACAACGTACGGTCATAATAAAACGCAGACTGCAGACCGCAGACTGCAGACCATGCATACCGGGAAATTTTTTGACTGCTTAAAAAAAAAAAAAAAAAAAAAAACTCAGATTTACATTTGATTGAGGTGTTTATACTTTTTTCTTACTCTTTTGGTGACATTGGAACAGTTTCCATTTTTTGGGCACCACATAACGTAAGTTTATGAGGTTATTTTGAGCTGTTACCTAGCAACAATTTTGAGGAAAATAAAACACAAACAGTAGAGATAAACCTTTGGCCTCTCACGCGAAAACATTTTTTTTTGATTGTCGGAAACTGGGGCTCACCAATTGCGTGACAATGAGCTGTCAGGTCAATCAATTCTAAGGGACTGATTTTGTGGTGACAAGTTGAATGTCAAGTATAATCGAAGAATTTTTGTGATTTGAGGGCTGTATATTTTATCAATAGAGCCAGCACGAATTGAGATGAGTTGTGTTGGAACCTGTTAGTCGTTGAACCTGTGAGACAATTAAACCAAGTTCAGTAGCGAACCTGTGAATTCATCCCTTTGTGATTTATTTTATGGGATACCGTAAACCAAGCGTTTCCCACACGGTATCCATTTGCACAGCTGAACGGCCAGCAAGCGAATGGATAAGAAACGGCGGCTAGACAAGCTGTTGGAAAAAGATCGGCAGAAGTAACATACGATTGAACTATGAACTAGTCGTAAGTAAACACAGGTTTAGATTGAGAAACATTCTTTGCTTAAAAGATATGGAAATCCTTGCCATGACTGTGCGGATCTAGTTAGTCCTGTGAGAAATTTACAGTGCATTCTCAAAGGCTAAAATTATGCTGCGAGCCGGTCAAAAAAATGGAAGCCATTGCAATGTCACCAAAAGAGTAACAAAAAAATCATAAACACCTCAATCAAATGCAAATCAGAGTTAAAATAAGTGATCAAAAAATTTCCCAGTCTGCATGGTCTGCACAGTCTACAGTCTGCAGTCTGCGTTTTATCATGACCGTACAACGTACCAAAAACTGGGGCGGTTGATGGTAAAATACTTAAATTCACTCAGTAAACTATACCTTCGAGATAAGAAGCTCAAAACTATGTTGTCTGGAAAACGATCAGCCCAGTAGCTTCGTTGCACTTTCATTCAAGAAGAGGACTAATTTACCTACGTGTTAACTATTCACCTCTATTCACCTCCACTTCGGTGAATGATTAATATATATATTTAGCCAAGCCTAAAAGCGGAGCTCCAAAAGCATTCTTTTTCTACTGGCATTTACATATAGTCTGCTTGTCATATCACCCATCTGACCTCACTCAAGCTACAGACCCAATGCTGTAGAAAATAGTATGGAAAGGTGATCTGAGCCAGTGGCACAGTGGATTTGGACCCCACGTGGATTTGCACCCTCCAGTCCAGATCTGCTTGTGGATCAGATTTGGACCCCCTAGTCCAGAACTGCTAGCAGATATGAATCCCCTTTTACGAATTTGGACCCCCACCCCTCCTAAAAACAAGCGTTCTATTGAGTAAGGTAATAAAAATTCCTTTCCAAACTGAGTTTGGAGATGTTAAAAAAGCAAAATAAAAATATTGAGGTAGGTTTTTTTAAAAATAATCTTTAATACCTTGTGTAAAAAAGAACCTGCAAAGCTAGTTTTCATCTATAAATTTTTAAAACAAAACATTTCTTAACATCTTAGAGCAATACCTAAGGACAGGTCTGTTTCCCCGTTCAACTGTAGGCAACTTAGTTACATACTTAGCTACTTAGGTATGGTTTAGAGCCACTAGAAATTGGTGGAGAAGCCTGGTGATTGCTCCTTGGAATCAGTATCACATCAGATATATAGTGATTCAGATCATCACTTCATAATGAATGCAATTTCAATTATCCACAGCCTCCCATGAGACAGTCAGAAATCGGAAATTGTGTATCCTCTGGATATGTGTATGCCTCACAAAAATTATGAAAGAAAGATACATGGAAATCAATAAAAATATTTAGATGCCATGAATTAAGACCAAGATATTTATTTTGATCAATTACTTCTTGACGTTACTATCACAAAAAAAAAACTGCTTGCTAACATTAAGCTCATCACTCAATGCACCTACAGTGTTTTCAAAAAGAAATGCAGCTGCTCTTAGCTTCTGGCCAGTTAAGTGCAAGACCAAACAACTTGATAATAATATATTGGGCATTTGGTTGATACCACTATCAAGGTGATTCATCAAAGCAAAAGTGCTGGAAATCCGTTAGCCATCTTAACTTGATCTTAACATACTTCATCAAACATCAGAGATTCCATTAAACATTAATGCCAAATGTCATCCAAACATCCCACAAGATTGGTGTGACCAGCTACTAATAAAATTAATTGAAAGACTGTATGCAGGAGGAGGAAGTCCAAAGGATGTGTACATTGACGAGAAAGAGCTTACTTTAAGTTTAATTTTAAGTTTTAAGTTTAATAATACTTTGTCATGTGAATACAACTAAGTTGATACAAAACAAAAAAGTGCATGACTGGAGAATAATTGGGAGAAACTAAATTCCCATACAAAGAATATTATCTAATATTACACATTCTAAAAACTAAGAGGTGAAATTTAAACGTGGCCCAAAGCTAACCTAATCAAATTAAATCAAATACTTGTCTCTTACAAGTCACCCCTGATTTGAGATTGAGACTAAAAATCATGAAGTAATCCAAAGCAAACCTAATTAAATTACATACTTGTCACTCACAAGCTACATCTGATTTAAAATTGACACTAATAATGTAATAGATAGGACTTAAAACTGCTTAAAGAAGGTGCATGCATGATGTTCGATGGAACACCATTCCAGTCTGTTATGTAGCGATTAAAAAAAGAAAAGCTGAAGGCCATATATATATTTAGCCATGCCAAGCCTAGAATCGGAGCTGCACACTCTCACCGAGCAACTTCGCAAGAGTTTATTTGGGCCAGTTTAATTTGTGTCCAAAACAATTGAGCAGCAGCAGGGAAAACGAAGAGTTTTCGATAGTAAACGTTTGCAAAAAAGAAAAAAAAAAAACGACGGACATTCTTGAGTCTAACTACTTTGAGATGAAAGCGTAAAGGGATTCAAAGCGGATCAAAAAAACAAAACAAAACAAAACAAAAACACTGCAAGCGAACAAAGTACGATGCCGGCGAGTGTTTGCTCGAAGAAGGAGAAGGTGGAGAAATTAAACAAGACTAGCTAGTAATTAAAATAGCTTGTAATGATAAAGCTAGGAAAATCGGTATTTATTTTGACATAAATGCCCCTAGAAAAAAAAATAAAGGGTACAAACTCTTCGTTTACAGCAGTCAACAGGAATTGACCGCGGTTCAGAAACAATATAACAACAAACATAAGACTTATTACAAGAAAACAAAGCACAATATGAATAATATTTCTTCGAAGATTCTTGGAGAAGGTGCAGAAATCTTGTATTAAGCTAGAAAATTTCCTTAGCAGATTTGACATAAATGTCCGTAGAAAAGACAAAAAAAGAGGTCCGTACCTGATCGTTTAGAGCAGTCAACAGGAATCACTGAGACAGCAATCACTCGGAATGCGACAGAGCTGAATAATAGAGCCATTTCCCACAAAATCTTTCCTTGGCTTACACAAAACACTTAAGTGCTTTGATGGTTTTACTGTTACTTCCCATGTCTTCCGAAGAACCTTCTTCAATTAATGATTCTCAGTGGCAAAACATCATCCAGATAACGAAGAAAGCGCTTGCCAAACCAAACGAGCATTTCTCTCGCAGATCCGTCCACTTTAAAATTTATCAAAACCAGCCAGCCAGTCAACCCATTTCGCTGTTTTTAACATCCAAACGCTGATTCTTACCGGTTCAAACAAACGACATGTTTAAAGACGGCGAAACTTAATTGTTGTTTACAGGCTGCTTTGGACGAAGATCTCTTAAAGACTTGACGAAGTGAAGCGCGCTGGGTTTTGACTGTTTTGGCAGCATTTTGACAACTTAATGTCAGATTTTGAGAAGTGCACATGCACATGCATTTGATCGGATTTTTTATTTTTACTCGAGCTCGAGTCTCCCCCTTTAATGCTTAATTTTACGAGGACTCATTGCGATTACGTGTTGATAAGATAAGGGCAAAAGTTTCTTAACGCTACTGTGAGGAACCAAGGTCGAAAAACAGTCAGCCAAGCCGAGTAAAAACACTCGTTCGCTTGCAAAGAAAACAACGTAACAAAACAAACAAACAATTCAACTACTTCTTTGCGTCCAAAACGAGTACAGATGATTGTTATTTATATCCATTCGAGAGAAAAATACAAGTTTCATTCCTGAACAAAAGTAACAACGATTAAACCAAATGTTAAGCTTCTATTTATTTATTTTACCTCACTGTCCTGTGTTGTAGAGGTTTCTACCACTTGAAAATGCGTAAGCTTCAGTAAAGTAAAAACAAGCATCCGCAAAAATAGCAAACGGTTTGTCCAAAGAAAGAGCTTCTTCCACAAAGTTTGAGCTACTCATTCCTCCCATTAATACCGGTGAACTGTTAAGTGACTTTTCTTGGTGAGATGCAAGATGCCGCGGTGAAGTGAAAGCCCTTGAAGCGTTGAATTATACTGTTTTCAACCGCACAATCTTTGAAGCTTTTCCTGAGAAAAATCTTCCGTCCTTCCTTTCATCACTTGAAAATTCACCTTCCGGAGTATCTTTTGACAAGTTCTTGATCTTTATGCTTTTTACGCGAAAGACAAACTTCGATCGAAGAAGATGAAGTTGTTTTGCTCAAAATAAAGAAACCAACTGAATGTGAAATTACCAGCCGCAGAAAGCGCGCGAAAAATTTTAACGGCCTCGATTTGGTTTGGGTGTCCCACACTTGGCTTGAGCCTGCGATCCAATCGAAAGCAAGTACCTGGTCAGCGGTCAACTTCAAAAAAACAGCTGACCTCGATGAGGTCTTAACTTGAGCCCGCGATATGGTCACGTTACACTGGTCAGCGGATACCTTGTTTTGACAGGTGTCAATTGGCTATAAGATGGATGTCCAGTATCAAAGATGTACGCTGTAAAGTAGCTGGTCAGCTGGGCCAGGTGGAGTATGGCCGCCATGTTGGATTATTATGATTATTATTAGGATATTATTAATTATTGGGCGACTCCGTCGTCGTCGTCGTCGTCGTCGTCGTCGTCGTCGTCGTCGTAGTCGTCGTGCGTACGCGCCCACGAGAAATACCGCTAGCCATTTTTACCATGAGAAAAGCAGTTGACGGGTTTCTATAGGTATGGGGCTCCGCTTGACGGCCCTTCGGGCCGTCGGAGCTCCGCTATTAATGTCATGTAAGGCGTAACGAAATCACTCACCTGTTTATTCCCGCAAATCGTAGAACAAAACTTGAAGACCAACTAGAGTATAGTAGAGTGAACGTTTGATAGACATGTACTATTACTCATACGGATTCGCATGGCCCGCAACTGTTTTGGGAAGAGGTCAGCTAAAACTTAGGACAGGTGCCAGTTTGTTCACTGTGACTGCTCCTTTACCAGAATCTTCCCAAAAAGCATCTCTGATCAGCTCCCCACTTTCCACTCCCCACGTGACCCCTATTATCCCAGACACTGAACTGAACTGAACTGGACACTTTATTTAAACACGATGGAGTATTCAGCAGAGCTGGTGGGGTCGTGTATTAAGAAATAAAATAAAATAAATAAATAAATAAAATAATAATAATAATAATAGTAAAAATACCTAGAAATAAATATTAAATTTGAATTATAAACCTAAAACACCCATCCCCTGTTCCATACTCAAACTATCCACATTCTTATTCAAGTTACTAGCCAATGATGGTCTCCTGTTTGAGTTCATCTCAAAAGCAGTACCATCCCGATTCACTCTTGAACTCGCCAGGTCCTAACCTATCATAGGCTTGATCTTCCAGCCGTTTTGGGAGTCCGGCATCATCCTCCTCCCAACGAACGACCGTGGTGTGGGGTAAGGAATGCGGGCTCACAAAACGGCTGGAAATCGAGCCTAAACTTACCATAACAAGAGGCTACAATTAGCCTAAACCCGGGCTTGTAAAAAACAGTATTGTATCCCTAACTTAGTGCTAAACAAAAGAATAGAGGGAAGTCTGTCTTTCTTACATCGGACGCATTGTGTTTAGCTTGTGTTGGAGTCTATTTCTTTAGACCCCTATCAACATTTATTCCTCTAAAATACAGCTCAACCATTGAGAACAGTAATTATAACACTTGTAAAAAATATTTCTAAAAGAACAAGAAAAAGAGAAACAGAAAAATAAAGCCCGTGATATATACCACTAAAAAAGCTAAAAGACATCAAACCCGGGTTAGCTGTGTCACAGGCAAGAACAGTGACCTTTAGGCCACAGAGGTTTATCCTTTTGCAAGGTGATAAAAATAGTGTATTGATTCCAAAAAAAAACTAAGCACACTTGTTTTCGCTTCGCTGGATAATTGTTTGAGAAAGGAAACGCTTATCGAACGATGTAGGATTTTTTCGCATAAACGTTAATGGAGTACGTCTCGTTGAAATGTGAGTAGAAAATTAATTAGCAGAGTGAAACTGTTTACAAACACTTCTCCTTTGTCGTCTCATGTTATTATAATCGGCTCCGAAGCACAAGACCTAGAAAACTCAGACCCACCCCCCAAACTGTAAAAACTCAAACCCCTCATAAACGGCGATAATTCATTTTGCCCACGTTTATTTCACTTTGAAAATTTGTATAGTTGTGAGGGGGTCTGAGTTTTCCAGTTTGGGGGAGGGGGGGGGTCTGAGTATTCTAGGTCTCGTGCTCCGGAGCCGATTATAATAACGTGAAGTGTTTGTTATCTGCGATAAATAGACGGTGTAACATTTCAGCGCACTGAACGGCGATAATTTATTTTGTCCACGTTTATTTGACTTTGAAAATTTGTATAGTTTTGAGGGGGTCTGAGTTTTCCAGACTTGGGGGGGGGGGTGGCGGGGGGGGGGGCTGAGTTTTCTAGGTCTGAGGTCTGAGTTTTCTAGGTCTGAGTTCTCCAGACACCCGATACGGGGAACACGGCGGCAATCCATCTGGAGTTAAATTTTGGTCATGTTAAAAGCTTTCTTCTCGCTGTTGAACTTGCAAACATTCGTATAGACACTTCTCTTAACATATTAGTTGTTCAGACTTCAAAGACACAAGGTGAATCGACGTTTTCCAATACGTGACAACAGGCATCATTCTTGCTGTTGATATGAGATTTACACTTCTGAATCACTCGGCTGGGAAAGGTCAAACTCCCTTTGTCTGTAGTCTCTAATTTTTGGCGCTCCCCTCGCGTCGCGTCTCCTCGCAACTTCGCGCGCGCACGTGGCCCCAAAATCCGTCGCCAAAATTAGAGACTACTCGCAATTCCTGGCAGTATCTGCCAGCTTAAGTTTACTCATGTTAAAAGCTTTCTTCTCGCCGTTGAACTTGCAAACATTCGCATAGACACTTCTCTTAACATATTGTTTGAGACTTCAAAAGCCACAAGATGAATCGACATTTTCCCGTACGTGACAACACGCATCACTGTTGTTAAAAATAGTTAGCGTTTGCGCAGAAACGCCGGAAGTGCCATTTGTGGATGATACTCGACGACGAAAAAGAATAATCGTCGGTAGTTTAAGACCCGGGCGCCGCGCGAGACGCGCGCAGCCCGGGTAATTAGTCCCTGAATTACTAGTCTCCTACAAAGCCATTCTTTGTGTCATCACGCAACGCTGGGCACAAAGAACGGATACAACTGGAAAAATTCAAGTCATGGGTACAATGGGCCTACAGCACAATTCTCCACTCAGAGCAATGATGATGTGAACAATGCTGACCATCATGATGATGATGATGATGATGATGGTTATGATGACCAAATGGCAGACACACTGTGACACGAGTCACTCAAAAACAGTTTTGTACTGTAAGCTGCGTGTCCTGTGTTTATCAAACATGACACTTCTGTTACTTTGTTCATTTATTTGTTAAAGAACAAATGTACCATAACTTTTGTACTCATTATCATAACAATTGCAACTGGAGTTAATATAATGTTTTGCTTTATTATGGTTCTTCTTAAGTAATATACTCAAAATTGTCCTTAAGTTCACCTTCAGATTATCTATCTGACAAATAGTAAGACACAGTTGACATTTGAAGGTTTTAGCTTGAGGCGTGAGCTGTTCAGCTCACTAAAGATTCAACCCATGTTAGCAGTTACCAGGAATATGCCAGAAAGTCAAGTCTTCTGCAACTAATCCACGAAGGAAATTGATATTGAGTGCCCTATTTACAATACATTTTCCAAACACTTCTTCCAATATGTTTAAATAAACACTATGTTCAACCATCTAATAATCTGATAGTATACGAATTATTTATTGCGTATCTCATGGCCCCGGTGAGACCCTTTCACCTTATGATTTTGAGGACCAGAGGCAGGTGACATATGCCAATCTTCAAAGAAAACTCTCATGAATCTGCATGACGAGAAGTTCCATTCCGTTCTTTTCTAAATGGGTCTCTACTATTAGAAAAATTTTGCCAAAAGGATCTTATCAAGTGTTTGGCAGCATTTTTGCCAAACTGGTGAAATATTTTCAAAAACAAAATATTATGCACTTCCTAACAATGGATAATCAGTGAGACAGACAAAACTAAATGCACAAGAAGTTCTGTGGATCCTCAAACTGTTAAATAAACATGATGATAAAGAGAGAAAACCACTGTACATCAGAGGGTCCAATTCTCCCTGCTGTTTTCATCAAGCTTTATGCCCCTTGGTGATCACTTTTTATGTTCTCACTAAATTTATGGGTACTCGCACAGTAATAACCAAAAGAGAAATTAGATAATGGTCAGTATCCTAGTCTATTTAGATTTGCCCTGTAGATGTACAGCACCCAGTGCCCTTAGTATCAAGACATTTCTATCATTGGTGGTCATTTGCTATATTCTTGCAATTGTATGCTTCATCAAGTAGTGATACGTTGGGAGAAAATTGACACTGGTCACTATTAAGATTTAGAGGGTTAACACTTTCTTTTAAGGAATCATTATTTTGCTTTCTACCACTGTTTTCTCATCCCATATACTCTTACATCCTACATTAATTTTACTTCTCATACACTGAACACTGTCTGTCTGCCACACAAGAATGCTACAGCACTTTTTTTGAAAAGCAAAATTAAAGGGCCTATGTCACAAGTGTTTGGTATGAATTTAACAAGCCACAGATGTTTGCACACAAAACAACACTGCAGTTTTGTGCAAAAACTACTCTACTAGAGCATTCAAATAAGAAAGGACTCCTCCTATGAACAGTCAAGATGGAAACAGATTGCAACAGGATAAAAAGCAGTCTGCTTTTTTCAAGTTTCAGTTCTCCTATCCAGTATGAACCATTATAAACCGATTATGTGTTGGTCTTATTCAAAAAAATAATAACTTTTTGTCTTTCTGTTGGAGATCCAAAACCAATGCTCTTAGTCTTGAATTAACAATTTTGCCCCAAAGACCAAAAATAACCGTGACATAGTCCCTTTAGAAAGTTTACAGACAGGTGTGGTACATTAAAGGGAAAAAAGAGAAAAACAACTGGAACTATACAGCTATGCTTAACAGACAGTGAAAACTACCAACTGGTCAGATGTCAAAGCGTTAAAACTAATATCCACTACCCAGCCCTCCATTCAGTGTGTGAGAAGTAACATGTCAAATACGAAGAGGTGTCTAGTTAGATATTGAAACACTGTGACATGGTTTCACAAAACGAGGCGCAGATGAATTTTTTTTACCATCTTCAAGGTGTTTCGCTATCTGATGAGAGACTCAAGTGATTGATATAGCTTTGCAAACCATAAATAATTCTCAGAAAAATTCAAGGCAAAAGTTCACCCAATTATATGATGATTAGGATCATATATCTAACCTCCCTCAAGATTGGTTTTGTCTTCAATGAATTTGAGAACCTAATTTCCTGCCTCTTTCACAGGTTCAGCTAGTAAGAAGAACTTGTCTGAGAGCAGCAGCACAGCAGTGGAATTTCTGCAAGTCTCTCTTTTAACCGATATAGCATGTAACTGGAAAATAGAGATATTGAACCATTGCTTTGGAAAAAAAACTTCTAATAATTAATTACTAATAATTAATTATTGCTTGCCCAAGGGTTACTGGTAGTTGAGAACCAAATAAATTGGAAAAGATATTCACATAATATGTCATTAAAAGGTGTTATGTTTTGCATTTAAAATTTTTAATTTTACAAATAAATATTTCTTTACTAGTAATAAGTTACTAATATCAAAACAACTTAAATTTTACAAAAATAATAACAAATTATTTTGAGATAACAGCCTCGTTATACAGCAGTGGAGATTTCTGCAAGTCTCTCTTTTAATTTCTGCCGATATAGCATGTAACTGGAAAATAGAGATAAAAGCAAAACAAAGTTTAAAGTTAAGTCAAAATTACAGACATGTATGTAAGAGACATGAAAACATGTGATAACTGGAAATATTTACAGGTGGTATATATACATGTAACAGGTCAAATTTGATTTTAGGTTATATTAACCCATTGACTCCTACATCGGCCGAAACCGGCCCCACAAGACTGCCATGCTTCAAAACATTGCAACTTTCTCAATTGCACGAATATTGCCTTAACTGTCAGTTGTGAGCATGAAATGGAATGTCCTTTAAATTTGGATATCCAATAAATGCAAGAAATGTAGCAATTTTTACCAAATATGGCCTTTTGAGTTTGGACAAAAACTAAACTGACCATTTTTAACGTCAAAGAGAAACGACGAAAATGCCCCTTTTTGCCTTCATGTGTTTTAAAGAAATCATCGTCGAAAAACCAAACTTCAACCATCATAACAAAATTCATTCCTTGTTCTAGCTTAGAAATGACTTTTTTTTGTTCATATTCTTCTCCTGAGCATAGATACAGCCTTTTGTTCCAGTGCATTCGGGCCTTCCCGACATTTTCAACATCTCGACCACATTGCATGCTGGGAAATAATGAGAATTTATGACAGTGCCCGTTCCTTCCCCCAATTCTTTCACATGTACACTCCGACCTACCGCCAAAAATTCCTGTTTTCCATGGTAGTTTCAAATAAAGAGTCACGAAATACTATGGATCTTTTATAGGTGGAAAATCACTCCAAAAACATAAAAACAGCTAGTAGTCAGTGGGTTAATTATAAAATTTTTCAACCTAGATTGAATCTCAATTCCCTTTGTTTCCTGACCCTTATTATGAATAAATTAATGTTAAGAAACAATGGGAAAATTATTGAGATTCAAGCTAGGTTACCCGGTAAATCAAAATTAACCTGAAATCATAGTTGACTTGTAACATACATGTCCCAACTTTACTAATAGATGATCAGTGACATCAATGAGTAATCAATGGGTAATCAATTCATGAGTAATCAACTGATTAGTCATTAACAGGAGGTCTGTCAATGTCTGGTTTAACAACATCTGTCAGCATGCTACTGAAGTAAATGAGTGATAATTCAGATGCTGTCGTTATAGGTTAAATAAAGCTTGCATCGTAAAATGTACATACCTCAAAGATGTTGTTTTTATTTCTTTATTTTTGATTTGGTATGGTTTGTGTGTCCACAAGATTACTATATATTGATGACTTATCAATGTCATCAATGACTATTCAAATGCAGTCAATGACTAATCGATACAATTAATGACTAATCAATGACTGAGAATTTTGTAGCCTGTTGATTATTCATAGATTACTCATAACATTTTATCATTGGCAATAATCAATGACTAACCAACTGATTGACCATTGATTACTCGTTGATTTCATTGACGTCATTGATTAATCATTGATTAGTTACATCTGGATATTTGTAGGCATTAGGCAACATTGGGAAATCAAATCTTTCGTAATTCAGGTACTTTGTGAGATTTAACTCTTATATTGTCCTTCGAGGTGGCCTCTCCTATAAGCCTTATGGTTTCCTGAGGTCTCCTCGCCACTAACTTATGAAGATGGCAAATAAATAAATAAATTTTAAAGCCAAATTGTCACTTATGCCCTTCTTACACCAACCCCTTCATTTGACAGGATCAGTGAAATGTTCACACAGATAAGAAATTTGAACTTAAATACTATAGGTAAAAAGAACACATTAAATACTTTTGCTTTATTCTTTCCACTTCTTTGTCCTCTTCCTCTTGGTATTTGTCAAGGAAGGCTTGCAACACAGGCATTGCAAAATGGATGTACTGTGCAACCTGAAACATCACAACACAATAATTTTTAAAAATTCTAAAAACGTTTTTAAAAAATTGATTTTAAAATTCTGATGTAATTTTACTTTCCTTCTCAAATATTTTACCCCTTTTTATTATTAGGTACATATTTTATTTTTCATCCATTGTTATTTATTCTGTATTTATTTAAGTTATAAATTAATTAAGAGGGCTCCACTGAAAACCGCCTTGGCGAGTTGGGTCCCCTCGAAAAATATTATTTTTATTATTATTATATTATTATGAAAGAATGTATCTGTATACTTCTGATTAAATTAATATAACTGAAAAAAGATATGAGACATTATGGCAGCCAACATAACGATTATGAAAGAATATTTAAGGAAACAGTTTCACGGATCTCGCACATGTGCAGTAGCAATAAATCAACTTGAAACGCTGGCAAGTTATATATTCATGATTCGTCACTGATATATATCTTCAATTATCGATGCCATCCATGTGGCATGGAACATACAAGCAAAAAACCTCTATAACAAAAATATACAGTGTAGCTGAGGCTTCAATGCGTATTATAAGAAATACTGGCCGAAATCAATTATATGGATCAAATTGAGGATAGCAGCCAGACAAAAAATCTGTTACTCACTCAAGAGCATCATCACGCATGCTCGGCCATGACACTGCCCTGTATTTCAACCACATTTTGGGAGGGGGGGGGGTTAATAGAGGGGGAGCTTTAATTAGAGATGGGGCTTATTTAATTTAGTAAAAAGCAGTAGTTGCAGCAAAGGAATCTAAGAGTACAGATGTATCAATTCTACATTTTATAGGAACAAGAAAGCAAAGTGGAAAAGTTGAAGCACATGAAATTGGAATTCAGGCAATCCATCATGTTACAGTCTGTTATTCATTGTAACTTTGTGATGAAAGAAAGGGCAGGATAGAAAGAGGGGGCTTGATAGACACATTTCTGCGGATTAAATAACTAACCTCATGAGATATATCATTTGTATCATCAGCTTCCATTACAAATATCTTGGCAGCTTCCTACAGAACAAGAGAGTTGAAAAAAATTAATAATTAATATTAGAGATACAGTAAATGAAAAAAAAATGCAGCAACTTAAGTTAAAGAATTTTATGTACTCTTATTAAAGTAGTAGTAGTAGTTTTTCAAATGGGAATGAATTCTCTGTCTACTGTCCACCTACTCAATCAAGACGTTATATGTTCTTAGTATTTTCTTGTACTGAGGAAACACATGAATTAAATTTTTGCACCTAAATGTAACACAAGTCAATGGTATATATACCGTTTCGTTGCGGACAAAAATCCCCCAACAAAAAGAAGTGACTTACTTGGAGAAATAAACAGTGAGATTAAAAAAATGACGTCGATTAAATGAAATTTTACTTTAAAAAATAATAATGGTCTACAATTTACAGTGTAAGAAAAAATGTAGTTCTAAGTCTAAAAATTGAGCAGAGTTTTGAAAAATATATGGCTGACACAAAAATTCAGTCAACCAGAAAAATTAACATTGAAAAAAAAACTAGTCAAGAGGAAGCGGAAACTGATTTGCGCCTCAACCAGATGTAAGGAGCATATCCTTATATGGTATTACAGGAAGTGATGTGTAGGCTACGCTTGGTCAGAAACAAAATGGTGCATTGGCTTCCCAACTTTGAAGACTTCTTTCTTTCCTTGGGAAGAATGATAGAAAGTTCAGAAGAACAGTTGATTTTAGCTTCTCCTGATACCTCAGAATTTTTGGTCCGTCAATTACAAGAATACGAGCGAACACTGTCATAGGTATACAAATGTGAAACTTTACCTCACTGGGGCCGAGTAGAAGTCGGACATGCAACGGAAACTCATCTTTCTGCAGTTGTCTGATTGCTGAACAGTTAAAACAAGTGATTGGTCATAAACACAATGTGAATCAGGGAAAATTGAATACATAAACCAATGAAAACAAATAAATAAATGAAAATTCAAACAGAACGCAGTGGCTTGTAAATCAAATACACCTAGGAATTTCTGGTGAGATGTAAATAATTCTGACTTAATAAAACAATCATGCTTATTGGCAGACTTACAAGCAATGAAAACATAAAGTTTGTGGGATGTGGCTGGAGTGACAAGGATACTTCACAAATTAATGTGATCAAGTAAGCTGAAGCCACTCAAACTGCTAAAGCTTGGGCTCAATCTTTGCTTTGGTAGATTTAAGGAGTGCCTGCTACCTTGTGGCCTTAGTGCCTTTTGACTGGCTTCAGCTTACCTGATCACATTAAGTTGTCAAGTATCCTTGTCACTCCAGCCACATCCCACAAGCTTTACGTTTTCATTGCTTGTTTTATTGATATGTGGGTACTTGAGCCTGAGCATTAGCTATGCCATGCTGATGAGGCCTAACAAGGCCGAAACAGCTGTCCATGGCTGCTAATGCTTGGGCTCAATCTTTGCTTTGGTAGATTTAAGGGGTAATGCCCGCTACCTTGTGGCCTTAGTGCCTTTTGAGTGGCTTCAGCTTACTTGATCACATTAATTTGTGAAGTATCCTTATTGACTTACAGTTATGAAATGAAATTAAGACAAAAATGTGGTCAAAATTGATAACAAAGCTTAATATGTGATTTTCAGATATTCATATCAAACACTTCAATTTTTGTAATTTTCTTTAACAAAAGTTACTTTGTTTTCTTAAGTTTTACATGGGCATTTAGTGATGAGGAAGATTTCATCTCGCCAGGACTCCTGATCTCGCCAAAAACATGCTGCGAAAACTAATTACACCGTCCATCCCATCCCACCATCTAATCCCAACCTAAGAAAAATGGGGAAATCACTCAATATCTTGAGTACATTGCCCCCACTCGACCCCCGCCCTCCCCACCCCCTTCCATCTGGGATACACTCAAGATTCAAACTTACATCCATTGTCATAAACGACATAGAGTTTGAAGCTTTGGGGTGCATCAGTGATCTGAAAGGGAATTTAAGAGAAAGAATGATAATTATGATTACTGAACTTCACTCATACATGGGCAACTTACTGAACTAATTACTTATATATGCAGTCAAACCTCAATTAACCGGACTCAACAGGACTGGTGTGAATAGTCTGGATAATCGAGAGTATGGATAATTGAAAATATGAATATTAACCCTTTAACCCCTAAGGGGTCTCCCTTTGATGAGTAAAATCGTCTGGCGTTAGACAGAGTAAAATCTATAAAGTCACTCTTAGGGAGTAAAGGGTTAATGAGATAAACGTGAATTAATTAGAAAACCAAAGTTTCACTTGACGACAAAGCAAGTCTCAGCCAATCAGAACTCAATTGAACACACTGTACTTACAACCTATGCCAGCACTTAGAAATTCAGGTGAAGTTTGAAAGGAAAACCAAGCTGTTTTAAATGCACTTTTCAGTGCCTAAATTAAAATGAATTCAAAAGAATAGCATTTTAGGAATCTTCATCATACCTTATTAATATTCACGAATCAAAATAATGGGACCAGAAGAAAATTAATGGTCCTGATAATTGAGAAGTCCGGATAACCAAGGTTCGACTTTATATGGGCAATCTGGAGTAAAGTTTAAGATTATTGTATAAATGCAGGAAAAAAACAAACTAGGTTACTAGCCACTTGATGTGGAAAACTGTTCCTCCTATTTCAAGCACTAACAATATTCCACAAAAAGATAGTAGTTGCAACTAATTGTTGACAAACCTGGAATTTTGTCATAAGCATTTTCACAACCTCTCTTGTTCTGGTTCTGCTTGTAACCCTGAGATTTGTTGAAGTGCCATATGGAGGAGTAAATGTTGTACGGCCTTCTGGAGACTGTCAATACAGAAATAAAATGTTGGATATTGTCTGATTCAATTTAATATGTAACTAAATGTAATTTAGGCAAAGTTACCAGTAACCTCGAGCTTATGCTGCCAGTGGTCTCGCCCATTTTTGCACATGACCTGTGGGGTGCCACAGGAGTTTACAGGGGTAGATCACATATACGGTAAAAGCTCTATTTAGCCCCCCTCTCTTTTACTCCCCCCCCCCCCCTCTCTAATAAGCCCTCCGTTTGGGAGTCAGCTTTTGTAATAAGCCCCCCTCTCTAATAAGCTCCCCCCCCCTTTGGGACATGAGACCCTCCTATTCCCTCTTACGAAATACACTTTATGCAGCCCAGTTGGTTTGTTTTAAACAAATATACAAGAAAACACACAATACTGTTTCCTGCTCGGTATTAAATAATAAAGTTTTACTGTAGTTGTTTGAGATTTGAACAGAAACTATTTAACACGAAAACGGCATGTTCAAAGATTTGAAATAATCCCCCTCCCCCTCTATTAAGCCCCTCTCTCCTATAAGCCCCCCATTAATAAGGCTCAGGGCTTTAATAGAGCTTTTACAGTAGGTTTGCACTCAAGTGATCATTGCGGATCAGTGCCTCTGTGTGCAAATCTTTGCCGATTCAATAGCCCTGCCCTCCCTTCCCAAAGGGCAACTTGAGTTTGGAGGTTAGTTACATACATACATACTTTATTTAATTGAAACGATAGATTAACAACAACGTTTGACAGATACAAAGTACCCACCCGAAGGTAGCAAAGGCTAGTTGAGTCGGGTGGGTCAAAAGGATGTTAAAAACACAGAAGGAAAATAACACAAATTACAAAAATTAATTAAAAATAATTCAAGTACAGATTATAACTGGATCTTTTGACTAAGAACAAGAAAATAAGATAATTTACAGTAACATGATAATCTACAATAACAGGAGCTAAAATTTAAAGGTGCTACTTTGGTTCCATAAATCCAGCAGATATGATAATCAGTCATTTTTTTTAGGAAGATAATCATCTTCATTGTTAAGTAATTTCAATAAGAATGTATGAATTTTTTTGTTAAAAGACTTTTTAGGTAGGGAACGCATACTACTTGGAAGATAGTTTCACACTTTGGTGCCAAAGTATGAGGTTAGGCAAGTATTTGCACTGGAGTAGTTTCAGTGTGATGGTGCCTGTTAGCAGCTGCTGCTGGGGTGGTTCCCGCTTGTTGGGTTCCCTGCAGTGCCTGGATTACCTTGGGCCATTCCCTGCTAACTTTTAAGGCACCATGTCCCAAGCTCATCAAATTGATTTACAATGAGTTTAACCTTGGTTTAAATATTTTTCTCCCTTTGTTTTTAACTTATCATACATTACCAGACATTATCCTACATTACCATACATTATCATACACCAAAACAAAGGTAGAAAAAATTTAAACCAAGGATAAAATTGAACCATAACATAAACTTGTAGGAATTTACTACATCTGTAATAAGTTTTTTATAAGTTTTTCAAAACAAAATGAAATATTGTAATTCAGATGATTATGCACAAAATTCAAACCTGGTCAGCTAATGCACCTGAACAGCTCACCTCCACTGTGAAATCCAGAATTGTTCTCTGGTCTCCAGCATCTGGTATATTCCTATTGTTAACTGTGATGCGACGTCTGGCAAGTATCTTCTCCAGACTACTTGTTCTTGCTCTCTGTTGTAAATAATTATACATAAACAGAGGTTTCTATTAGTTTACAGTATTAACATAAAAATACAAGTTGTAAAATGCACTCACACAAATTTGTTTAACCCAATGATGTTGGTAATTATGATAATGAAATTTCTTACTGCTAATAGGCAAGAAATAATTTTAATAAACGTTACAACAATTTTTTAAAAACTAAAAACGTTTAAAATTTTCCTGTTTCTTGTGCACATTGGGTATCCCCTTAAACTATAGCTTAATTTGCAGCTCTCAGTGCATTGCTTGTTGTCAGATATTAACTTGGTCTAAAAAGTACAAAGACAAAAAGTTCCAAAAGTTGTTCGGGTGGTAAATCAAATTTTATATAGGAGGGGGGCATGTTATTAGGCCTTCAATGTGCAGATCTTTCCAAGATCTTTTAGTTGTGCAAATTTCATGCAAATTAACTGAATAATGAGCATGTAATTGCATCTTGTGCCAACTTAAAGGTTGTGAAATGATGTACATTTCTGCCATAGTTCATTAATATATGCTTTCAGAGGACACTCATGTAATATCCATGTTGTTTTATCACATTTGTTTCATCTTAAAGACAAAGCAATTAAATTATCATTAACCAATCCCCATTTACAATAAAGTTTTCAGTTATTTTCCCACAAATCCATTGTATTGGAATTCTGTTTATAAAAAACTCATTTTACCAGTACCCTGACACTTTGATATAGGGGTTCAACTGTATACTCACAAAGGAATCCTTGTTTTTAATTGCTGCACCCTTCATGAGTCCATTCTGTTCCTTCTGGGAGCGTCTTCTCCAGTAATTTAAATTGTGGCTTGCAAGGGTAACAGGTACCTTCAAACCCCAATACACCTTGAGGACTCCTTCCAGGATGATTCTACCACCAACCTGAATAAAACAGAATAATTAATCATTGATCAGTCATAATAAATTATTTCTAGACTGCTTTTCAATTGAGTGTCATAAAACCAAAACCAAGCCAATGGTAGTCTTTACACTAGAGACAAAGTAAACTTAGCAATATTTTAAGTCAAGTAATTTTTTGATACTGGAAGTAAATTTTTCTGATTTAACGCTTCACACACAAGTGAGAAGGGGACGTAGACCCCAGTGGTGTGGTCAACCTTCATGGGTTGTGGGAATAAGTAGGGAGGGCACCTTGCATGGCACCTAGAAGTCCAGTTTGTGCCTACCCCTACTGGGTAGACCTGTACCCAGTAAAAGCTACAGTACATAGGTGTGATCGCGCACGGGAAAACGTACCTTAACGCTTATCCGTTAAATGGACAAAAGCATTAAGCATCCGTTTTTCATCCGTTAGAAAGTTTTCTTAAAAACGTTAGAGGCGTTAGCCCAACCGTTAGACGTTAGCATCAGGCTGTTAGAATGGAGAGTGCAGCCATTAGCAAAAGACATGTATCCATTAACCGTTAGCATTAGACCGTTAGACGGGACAGCATAAGCGTTAGCAAAAACTCTGTATACGTTAGCACGGCTAGAGAAGCCGTTAGGATCCGTTAGAATAAACTAGCATCCATTAAATGGGTAATGATTCCATTAGAATAGCGTGACACACGTTGAGGTAGAATGTGATCGCCTTAAAGGGGCAGTGTCAGTTCTAACAGTGCCGTAGACAGCGCCGTTGAAGTCCCATTTGCAGAAGACGTTATTCGGACATGTGTAACTCCAAGGAAAGTACATCGGGTTCGGAAAGCACTCCAAAAAGAAGTAAACAGGCACAGATGCACAGTAAACCTTCTTCCCTTATTTTTCATGAAGGAAGAAATCATGAACAGTAATACCGATGGCTCTCACGGCAAACAATGCCTGGACAGCAATAAGTTGAATTCATTGAAAGTTTTAGTTTTTAGCAAATTTCCTGTAGAATCTGCAACAGAAAAGGATAAACTGTGGGCATTTATAAAAACCAAAATAAATGCTAGGTGTCACACTATTAAGTTCGCAAATAGCACCCGGGCACAGTGAAGAAACAAATAAGTGAAAGCACCTGTTGTAAGCATTTTAGTTTTCTTAGAATACTTCTAGTAGCTTTGATTTCTCTCAGTTTAGGGTCAATGTTTATAAGTCAATAAGTATGTATTGGGACTGGGACTGGGACTGGCATGAATGTAGCTTAGACGTGTCTGTGAGAGCTCCGCTCGTTTTTCTACCCGACGTATTGGATATAACTCGCCTATGGGTGATTTTCATTAGTTCGGGAAGCGGAAATCGAAACCAAGGAACAGCTCTAGTTCTTCGGAGTCTAAGTCGCCTTTAGATAAACGACAACGTGAAACAGTTAACCTCGAGAATCAAAACGAGCAGAGAGAAGTGTTTGAGGAGAAGCCACGTGGCGAGGACGAAGTCAATCCTGTAGCTTTAAAAATGGATATGGATATGGATGTCACGTCAAAATTAGACCAAATATTGGCTAAGCTTGCTAAATTGGATGCTATTGAGGCTTCCCTGAATGAATTTCGCCAAAAGATGATCAAAGTGGAGAGCGAGGTTAGCAAACTGAAGGAAGGCGCGGGAGAGGCGAAGAAAAGGTTAGATGAGATGGATAACGGCCTGCAGTGGCTTAATACTGAAGTTAACGACATTCAAGGTAAGATTAAGGATCTAGAACGTTCAAAGGAGGACTTGTACACGAAACAACTATACGCGGAGTCGTACAGTCGCAGAGAAAATTTGAAGTTCTTCGGAATTGAAGAGAGAGAAACAAAAGCAGATTCAGAAGACGGTGAGAAAGTGAACACGCGTGATATTCTTATTGATTTCTTGGAAAATGACCTAGGTATGGACAAACCGGCTGAGAAAATAGATCTGCAAAGAGTTCATCGCCTTGGAAAACCTGCGGCAGGAAAGATAAGACCCATAATTGCGAGATTCTTACGATATCCCGACAGAGAGAAAGTTTTGAGGGCGTCTTTCGGCCTTAATCGCGCGTCAGAGATAAAAGTTCTGGAGGACTTTCCGAAGGAAATAATTGAACGAAGAAGAAAACAAATGCCCAAATTGAAGGAGGCGAAAAAGAAAGGACTAAAAGTTGCTTTTAGCAAAGCTGAACCTGATAAGTTGTTTATAAACGGAAAATTTGCTCCTATGTAAATATTGTTATTAGTCTCCTTTCGCCATTTGTCATTATTCAATGCTACTCATTAGGAACGTTTTCTTTACGCTTTAAAACAATTCACACCTAGTAGGCTTTGTACCCCAATCAAAGGAAAATTGGGTCGGTAAATGAGATCGGGAGCTCCCCTGAGACCCTTTAACAACTATTTCAAGCAGGTAACCATGCCGTTTCAAGTTAGTTTCTTGGGCTGGGTGCGTGCTGGGGCAGTTCCCTGTAGGTTTTTCTTTGTTAACATTGGATGTCAGTAGTTTAGTTTGTTTTTTTACGTCTAGATGGTTTAGTAACTTATCTTTTTTCAAGTCTTGGCTCAAACAATTAAGGAGGCGCTTTACAATTATTTGATTTCTTCACTTAGCTATGGATCGCTCCCCGGTTGATAACGTTAATTTTAAAATTGTTTCTTTAAATGCTCGAGGGATTCGGGATTTTACTAAAAGAAAAGCAATATTTAATTGGTTACATAAGCAAAATGCTGATATTGCCTTTCTACAGGAAACTTATAGCACTCCGGATATTGTTGAAAGTTGGCGATTTCAGTGGCCCGGGAAAATGTACTTTTCTCACGGTACCAATCATAGCAGAGGTGTTCTGATTTTAATAAGTGACAAATTACAATTTGAAATGAAAAACACTAAGTCTGATTCTAATGGTCGTTACGTTCTTATAGATGCTCTGATTCAAGACTCTCTGTTTTCATTACTAAACATTTACGCCCCAAACATAACATCTGAGCAATGTTCTTTTTTTTCAAGAATTTTGTCAACTTTAGATGAAACGGATGGGACGTTTAGTAGTCAGTTGATCATCGGAGGTGATTTTAACGCTCATCTAGATGAAGAATTGGACAATTATGGTGGACGTGTTGATAAAAAAGACTCGGTTAAAAATATTATGGAGATTAAACTGGCATACGATCTCGTTGATATTTGGCGAATTAGGAATCCTAACAAAAGGAAGTTTACTTGGAGACAAAAGAAACCTCTTATTCAGCGACGCCTAGATTATTGGTTGATTAGTGATGGTCTTCAGGACTTTATTGAAGATTCGGATATAATACCTTCTATTAAATCTGACCACTCGGCCATTACTTTGCAGATTAATAGTTTTGAGGACAAAGTCCGGGGCCCATCACATTGGATCTTTAACTCTAGCCTTTTACATGATGACAACTACCTTAATATTATTGCCTCTAGTTACCAAGATTGGTTAACAGAATTTCAAGAGGTGAGCGACAAAAGACTCCTCTGGGACTTGGTCAAATATAAAATCAGACAATGTACTATTTCTTATAGTAAAACAAAGGCAAAAGACAGAAGGAATAAACTTACTGATCTTGAAAAGAAACTTAAAGAAAGTGAAGAACTTTGTGCTTGTAATCCTACTGAACAGAATATACTGCAGCTTGAAGAACTTAAAAGTGAATATGACTCGGAGTACGACTACATTACTCGTGGAAACATTATACGGTCCAAAGCTACTTGGTATGAAAAAGGAGAAAAAAATAACAAATACTTTTTGGGTCTTGAAAAATCCAGAAATAAGAAAAACTGTATTCGAAAGTTGTTGGACAAGCAAGGACGAGTAGTGACAAACTGCAAAGCTATTATGGCTGAATTAAAAGGATTCTATCAAGATCTATACGCTAATAGGGATTCAGATTTCGATGAAGATGTTTTCCATTCCTTTCAGACTCAGAACGTTAACATACCAAAGTTATCGGATAACCTAAGCCAACAGTGTGATGGATTGCTGACTTACACTGAATGTTATACAGCTCTAGAGAAATTTGAAAATAATAAATCACCGGGAAATGATGGCCTTACGGCTGAGTTCTACAAAGCGTTTTGGCCAATTTTAGGTACTCTTCTGGTAGACTCTTTAAATGCTGCATATTTAAATGGCAAACTGTCAAATTCCCAGCGGCAGGCAATTATTCGGTTAATTGAAAAGAAAGACAAAGATAGAAGATATGTGGATAATTGGAGACTGATATCGTTGCTAAATGTGGACTATAAAATCGGATCGAAAGCTCTAGCAATAAGGCTCGAAAAGACTCTCCCATTTATCATTCATGAAAACCAATGCGCATATGTCAAGGGGAGAACGATCTTTGACGCAGTGAGATCAATAAATGATGTGATGGAGTATACCAAACTACAGAATATTCCGGGCCTTATGACAACATTTGACTTTAAGAAAGCTTTTGATTCTTTAAGCTGGAAGTATTTGTTTCATACGCTAAAAGTTTTTAATTTTGGCGACTCCTTTTTGCACTGGATTAGAATACTTTACTCGGACATCTCAAGCTGTATTATGAATAATGGCTTCGCATCTGATATCTTTGAGGTCAATAGAGGAGTTCGCCAGGGGGATCCTTTGTCACCATACCTATTTATTATTGCCCTTGAAATTGTCAATATAAGTATTCGTGAAAATAATGACATTAAAGGAATCAAAGTTGGTAAATGTGAAGTTAAACTCAGCGTCTTTGCTGACGATCTGACAACTTTTGTTAGCGATACACAGTCCTTTTTCTTGCTGCAAGGTCTCTTAGAGAGATTTGGTAGAATTTCTGGACTAAGGTTGAACGAAGAGAAAACAGAAGCGTATTGGCTTGGTAGCATTCATGATTCGCCAGAGTATATAGGCGTTGACAAAGTTAACAAACCAATGAAAATTTTAGGCATTTTCTTTACGTATAACTGGCAAAAGTATCAGGAGCTCAACTTTGAAAATATTATTAGGTCCATCCAAAAATCTATTAATGCATGGCGGTGGAGAAACTTAACACTGATTGGTAGAATTCAAATTATTAAGACCTTTGCAATTCCCAAATTTATGTTCCGGGCATCGTTAATCCCTTTAACAAAAGAGATTGTGAAGCAGGTGAATACTGTTCTTTTTAATTTTATTTGGAATTCGGGAAAAGATAAAATAAAGCGCCTCACGCTTATAAGTGACTATAAAGATGGTGGATTGCGTATGCCACATATTGAAACACTTATCAAGGCTCAAAGAATCATGTGCATGAAGAAATATCTCGACGGTCATAACAGTACCTGGAAATTGTTTCTCGATGACTATCTTGCTGACTTTGGGGGCGCTTTCTTAACTAAATGTAATTACGATGTACGATTTTTGCCGAGGACTCTTCCTAAATTTTACAAGGAATGCTTAACTGAATGGGCGCTTTATAAGATATCACCAGTTACCACTCTACCTGATGTGCTAAATGAAATCATATGGAATAACAAGTTCTTGTGTATAAATGGAAAACCCTTGTTTAGGAACAAACTTCTAAGGAAAGGATTTCTTACTGTAAGTGATATTTTGACTGATTTTGGTAGAATGAAATCATGGAGCACATTACAAAATGAAAACGTAACCGGTGCGGAGTATTTTGTCCTTATGAGTGTCTTTGACTCTATTCCATCGGAGTGGAAGACCCTTTTAAGGGACATGCCAAACACTTTGCCCGAGGCTCACGAACCGCAAGGCTCTATATTTCCCTCTTGTTCCAGAAACTTATATTGGCAACTAATCAAGAAAATTAAGAAACCCCCGATTTCAATATCTAAATACGAACTTTTATTTCCATTACATGACTTATCTTGGAAAGACATTTATCTTCTCCCTAGAAGTGCTTCACTAGACTCGAAGACAAGAGAATTTCAGTATAAGGTTTTAAATAGAATCCTTTATGTAAATAAAGTCCTCTATAAAATAGGAATAGTCAGTTCACCTTTGTGTACTTTTTGTCAAACATCAGAGGAATCCCTCGAGCATCTATTTATACATTGTCCATTTTCAAGTGCTTTTTGGCTTTCTGTAGTTGAATGGTTGAAAAATTATTTTTCTACAATTCAGTGTTTGACAGGTGCGAGTATAATGTTTGGGCTCTTTGGAAAAGAAACGCAATTAATTAACCATATTGTATTACTAGGTAAACAAGTTATTTTCCAATGTAGACATCTTAAAGTGAATCCTTCCCTTTCACTTCTTAAAACAAAAATAAAAATTGCTTATCAATTGGAGCGTATCATAGCTGAGCAAAATGATATTGTAGATAGTCATAATGAGAAATGGAAAGCGATACTCCATCATATTCAAAACCTCTAGACGTATGGGTTTTTTTTTTTTTTTTTTTTTTAATTTTTTTAATTATTTAATTTCTTTCTTTTTAGACAATTGTAAACCTAAATATCCTATGTAACCCTGAAAATAAAAAAAAAATAAAAAAAAAAATAATAAAAAAATAATAAAAAAAAAAAAAATAAGTATGTATTTCATAATAAATAGAATTGGTGTGCAGTGTCAATCTTGTGGCAAAGTAAATCATTTTGTGAAATGGTGTCGCTCAAGACCGGCTGCTGTAAAGCAAGTTTCTCAAGATCCCAAGAAGGACATGAAGGAGTCCATAATGGTGTTTAGCCTGAGAAGTGAGACAAAAGAAACGGGGTACAAGTCCTGCCAAGTCAACGTACAGGATGTGGAGTTAGATCTCCTGATTGATCTGGGTGCTAAGGTGTCTATCATCAGTGAGTTGACGTTCAAGGAACATTTTTCCTCACAGAATCTTGACAGTCCCACTCAGCGCCTAATCTGTTACAACAATGAGGTAATTGAGGTTCTTGGGGTTGTCAGGTTGTCAGTACAGTACCAGGAACAACGCGTGGAGAATTTTCCGTTCTATGTTACCTCACACGAAACCAGTCTTATGGGAATTGATCTCTTCAACAGACTCAGGTTTCAAGTCACCCATAACGGAGTGCCAGTGCAAACTGTCGAACTTACTTCAAGGTTTCCTGAAGCGTTTTGGCAAAGTTATCAGGTACAATCACCGTCCTAATGTTGACACCACAGCAAAACCAGTTTCCCAGAAACTGCGGCGTCTACCCCTTATGCTACGCGAAAAAGTTTCCATGGAGCTTCGATGCCTGGAAGAGACTGATGTCATCGAAAAGATTGATTCCTCACCTTGGATTTCAAATCTTGTAGTTGCACGCCGCCCCTCCAGGGAAATTCACCTTTGTGTCAACTTGCATGAAGTCAACAAAGCCATTGTTCCTGACAAGTACCCTCTCCCTTCACAAGAAGAACTTATGACAGAATTTTGTGGTTCCATCATCTTCTCCAAGTTGGACCTGCGTAAGAGCTATCTGCAAGTTCCTTTACATGAAGACAGTAAATACCTCACTGCATTCATTACTCACAATGGTGTGTTCCAATACAAACGCATGCCATATGGTCTGTCATCCGCTCCGAGTGCGTTCCAAAAGATTCTTTCGTCCATCCTCTCCGGTGTCAATGGTGCTTTTAACCCATTGACTACCGGCGGTTTTTACATTTTCAGAGTGATTTTCCACCTATAAACGATGAATAGCAATTCGTGACTCTTTATTTGAACTACCAGGGAAAAGTGGTGCTGTCCTAAGGCACTGGAGGCTCAAGGTTTCTGAAAACGTCATTTTGACGTAGCTATTTTTTATCCGTGAAGCGACAACAATGGCCCAAGTTCGGTTTGCTTGCGATTTCTGCTAAATTTACAGCCATTTTTCATCTTTAGCGGCTGCCTGATGAGCATCATTAAGCATGACGGTAGCTAAGAGTCCACTTTCTCAAAGAACCGAGCAAGGTGACGTACTTTGTTTGGCTTGTCACTCGACGAACTGGGAATTTGGCCGGTCGAACTCTTAGTACCTTTGGGACTCGACTATTGATGAATTTCTCGACCTACCGCCACATATTTTGGAATTTCTGAGTACGGAAGATGACCACAAGCAGGAATTTTTGGCAGTAGGTCGGAGTGGCTGTAGACTTAGTTTATATGTGAAAGAATTGGGAGAAGGAACGGGTGCTGTCAAAAATTCTCGTCATTTCCCAGCATGCAATGTGGTCTAGATGTTGAAAATGGCAGAAAGGCCTGAATGCACTGGAACAAAAGGCTGTATCTACGCTCAGGAGAAGAATATGAACAAAAAAAGTCATTTCTAAGCTAGAAAAAGGACTGAATTTCATTATGATGGTTGAAGTTTGGTTTTACGGCGATGATTTCCTTAAAACACATGAAGGCAAAAAGGGGCATTTTTGTCGTTTCTCTTTGACGTTAAAAACGGTCAGTTTCGTTCTTGTCCAAACTCAAAAGGCCATATTTGGTAAAAATCGCTACGTTTCTTGCATTTATTGGATATCCAAATTTAAAGGGCATTCCATTTCGTGCTCAAAACTAACAGTTAAGGCAATATTCGTGCGATTGAGAAAGTTGCAATGTTTTGAAGCATGGGAGTTTTTTACGGCCGGTTTTGGCCGGCACGGGTGCCAATGGGTTAATATCATTGATGATATTATTGTCCACGGCAAAAACTCTTAGCAGCATGATGAACGCCTTAATGAAGTCCTCTCTCTTCTTTATAAACATCACCTGTCTCTAAACGCTGGCAAATGTGTTTTCGGTGCTACTGAAGTTGATTTCTTCGGTAATAGCGTTTCTGCGGCTGGAGTACACCCTCTAAAGTCAAATGTAAAGGCCATTTTGGATCTCCCTGAACCCCAGAATACAGAGGAACTGGCTTCTTTCCTGGGTACCACAAATTTTTACCTTGCATCTCCTCCTATCTTGGCGCACTTCAACTCAGATGCACACACCATTGTCTCGGCAGATGCTTCGGGTGTTGCTCTCGGTGCCGTTCTTTCACAGCTGATTGATGGCCAAGAATACCCTGTAGCGTTCGCATCGAAGACCTTGTCAGAAACTGAACGGAAGTATTCAGCTGGTGAACGTGAAGCCTTAGCATGTATTTTCACTTGTGAACACTGGCATAATTTCTTGTTTGATCGGAAATTTCTTTTAAGAACCGATCATCTGGCTCTAAGAGCACTACTCTGTACAAGTAGCTCCAGTCACAAACCTGTGCGCTTATACAGATGGGCAGAACATCTTCACCAGTACAACTTTGAAGTCCAGTACTTCCCTGGAAGTACCAATTACGTCGCAGACATGCTCAGTCATCTGGTAGTCACTAGGCCATATGCTGAGGATTTGCTTGATTCTGATTCTCTCGGTTGCGTTTTGGAGGTGAACCTCTCATCCCTTGTCACTCCTAAAGAGCTCCTGGAAGCCTCTAGAAACGACCCAGTCCTCCAACATGTTGCTGAGTACGTTAAGAATGGTTGGCCTAGGAAAGTTCAGAGGGAATTCACGCCCTACTTTCAGTTTCGATATGAACTCACTGTCTTTAATCAGTGCTGTATTGCTCATGGAACATGTGCCGTAATTCCTGAGTCCTCACAAGCTCGAGTGCTTCACATGGTTCATGATGGTCACCCGGGTATTGTACGCATGAAGCAGCGATGCAGAGAGGTCGTCTGGTGGCTGAAGATGAACACTCACATGGAGTAATTGGTCCTCGAGTGTGAAGCTTGCGTAAGAAGCGGAAAGTCAGTCAAGTCTGTGCAACCTCCTTTGTTGCCCTTTCCATGGCCCGCCCGCCCATGGCAACATCTTCAGATAGATATTGCCGGAGAATTCGTTGCCGCTCCGCAGTACCATAAGTATATGATTGTTGTCCATGATCTTCATTCTAAGTGGTCTGAAGTGCCCTGCACGAGTTCCGTCACTTCTGGTACAGTTATAAAGACACTTCAAGAATTGTTCACCAGATGGGGATTACCTGAAGCTGTCACTACTGACAATGGACCCAAATTCACATCTTTTGAGTTCACTGAATTCTTGTGCTGTCAAGGGATTGAACATCACGTCACTTCTCTCTACAATCCACAAAGCAACGGTGGTGTAGAACGGTTCAACAGGACCATGAAGGAGGGAATCTGGGCATCCATGGCAGAAGGCAAATCGTTCCCTGAAGCGGTTCGATCAACACTCTACAACTCTGCCCTAATGATTGGCCGAAAGCTTATCTTGCCATTGGATAATTTGAAACCCCCTCAACGTGTGGCTATCTCTACAAAAGCCGAATACGTTGCCACTAAACAGAAAGCATCGAAATCATACATGGATACCAAACGCAGAGCCAAGCTTCCTAAGTTCGATGTTGGTCATTGGGTTAGAGTGAAAAAACCTGTTCATGGTCACAAGTTGAGGCCTGGCCTAACTGAACCATTAGAAATCGTGAAGTACATTGGTCCCTCAACCTTTCAGCTACAAGATGGTACCACATGGAATGCTCGTAGGTTGGTTCGTGTGTTTAAGGTTCCTCCTCCAAGTCCTGACACAGGTAGTTTCATGGATGACGCTCCAATCAACATTGAGCCTGATAAGAATCTGAATCAACCTCAGACGAATCATGATTTTGCTATTTCTCTGCCTGATCAGGAGCTGAACAATTCGTGTACAGTTGCCACACGTCCTCAACATAACAGACGTCTTCCTGCAAGACTTAGGGATTACGAACTCAATTTCTAAGTACTTGTTAACCTTTTCTCGTTAGGAGTGAAAATGTACAGTACCGGCCAGAGGGATTGCAGCATTACACGCGTGTAATGTGCGTGCAGTACACGCAGTTTACTCGGACCTTACACTCACTTTACATGCACTGCCCACGCAGTGTCCATGCAAATACATTTTATGCGTGTAAGTTTATACTCAGTGGCTGCATGTAAAATAATATGCAGTCTCTCCCCTGGAGCTCACTCACCGCTTGTAACAAGAACGAAACACTACCGTATTATTTGCTGACCACCAGCGTTCTGACATTGTTGTTCTTCTAATGAGAGTTTTAAAGTGAACCCACTGTTTTACAAAAGGCATGAAGGATAGCTCGAAGTATTGTGTTCAATTTGTGGTATCAAAAATGGGATTAATTCGCAAACTTCGGTATTTTTATTACAGAGTTGCGTGACAAGGATAAGCATGTGAATTTAAAAAAATCCACAGATGAGACATAAGCGGTGCCCGATCATCTAGACATTCAGAATGAACTGAGCTCGGTTGACCAGGCTGTTCCTATATTTTTTTTGTAAAAAAAAAAACATCTGTTGTGTTCATTATGAGCAGGCAAGCCAGCTTGGTTACCAATAGCACCATTATTGTGAAGGAGACCGTTACAAAATGTAAAACAAAACATAAGAGAACTTTTACTTGTTAAAAGATAAAATGAAAATCCATTGATAGAATTCGTTGCCTAGCACGTGACAAAAATCTGCCCTCGCCAGGTGACAAAAATAGCACACGATATTTGTTGAAGAATGAGATGTTTATGATGCAGGGGAGATAAAACGAAACAAGATAAATGTATCATTTACAGCAAGCGAAAAGCCAGAAAATACAAACGACAATTTACTCGAAATATTGCTAAGTGTGGCAGAATTTCACTCGAACTATAGCAGGGTGCCGCAAAATTTTTGCTCGAACTATCGCAGAGTGGCACGAAAATTTCGCTCGAACTATTGCTCAGATGGCTACTTTAAAATTTATTAAAAATGCTGGTGGAGTGCCACAAAATTTTCACTCGAACTTCCGCAAAATTTCGCTCAAACTGTCGCAGAAGGGTGCAAAATTTTAAACCATTGCAGAGTGTCGCAAAATTTAAAATTAAACTATCCAACTGAGGAGGGCTTCCTGTGAGTTTCTGTATAATAAACCCACCGCTTACATTCATTACTTTTAAAATTTGGCCGCTTACTATAAATTCCAGTTTAAAAAAAAAGGAATATAATCATCTTTTGTCAACAGTATATTGCGTTACATTTAAAAGTATTCGAATGAAACAGACTCTCACAGCAGTTTTCCTGAAATAGTAGCGCAGAATTTTAGGTTATCCGTTGACAAGAGTAAGATGCTTTCTTTCAATCCTTAAGGTTCGTTTAATAATTGAGTGTTAAGAAGTAACATGGAAATTCGCTATTTTATTACGAGTTGTTTTGATTTCACGTTCCGTAGCACATCGATCGCTGCGTGTTTATAACTCTGTCGAAAAACATGTACAGCCATTTTGCAGTGTTGCACGCTATATCTGCGACTTTTTGACAGCAGACTACATGCAAATTTGCGTGTATGAATAACAAAAGATCGCTTGTATGCGATGAGTACATGCAAAGCAATTTTTACACGCAAGTTTTACAAGAACATTACACTAGTTTATAACATCGGACTGAAAGCTAGGCTATTCGTTCGTTAAAAGTCCTTGGCTGTTAACCGTTAAACGGCTCCAGTCATCCGTTAGAACAAATTGCGCAACCATTAGAACTTTTTCTTCATCCATTAGCCATACTTAGTCAGTCATTAGAACGTTAGGAGAAAGCGTTAGCACGCTTTGATCATTTGTTAGGCACAATTAGATAACCATTAGAACGTTATAGGACAAAATTTAAGAATGCTGTGCAGGCCATTAACAATCCGTTAGCTATCCGTCAGTTAGCGACCATTTAATGTATAAGCATTAAGGTACGTTTTCCTGTGCATGGTCACAGATGTTTTTTACTTCAAGATCTAACTTAAGCTGATTTTCCCACGCAGTTAATTAAGGTTGACTAACAGGCTTCGCATACCTCAAAGCTCAAGAAACTGCAAGTTGGCTAAGTTGGTTCTAAGGATGGTTTTCAAGTCACTTGAAACTTTCTTGAATCATTTCTACTTTCTGACTATAATGAGATGCAAAGTAAAATATTTGAGATTTTACTTAGGCCTTCACACACAATTTTGGTTTCACTAAACTTAGCAGCTCTTAAGTCTTACTTTACAACCTGGTATAAAAACTACCAAAACTTTGATCAATCACAACAGACACAAACAACGCAATAAGCCAATCAGAATTCAAAGCAATTGAAAGTAGCCAGCACAAAGTGAAGGAAAATGCACACTTGCAAGTCATAATTGGTTTTGGTTCTGCTTCTCATTGGTTGTAAGTTTTGCTGACCATGCAATCAAAGAACCAAGCAATGCAAAACCACAGTAGTAGAACGCAATTTACTTTTGATGCTGAATTGAAACCCACAGAAGACGACAAGCTCTAGACTGAAGAGGGACAGGAGATCGACAATGATTAGGACAATGAGTTCAAGACCGAGAGTGAAGGGGAGAGTGACGCAGATGGTGAGTAAACTGTATTGTCAGTTGAAAGCTCTATACAAAACAGCTCCTTTAGGAGCCACCAATTCTATAAAAGTTCAGTGACCAATAGTTTTAAGTTCTGTCTCTTGTTTATTGTGTCGTATTAATGGGAACTTGGCTACAAGCCGATTTCAGAATTTGCGTGACATTTCCTTTGGTTTTGACATCTGATAAAAAAAATTTGATCAAACTCTCAGCTATATAAAGCCAAACCCCCTTGTTTGGACTTTATTTGGCAGATTGAAGTCAAAATTTCTGAAAAAATAGCCCAGCTTATAGGTAAATACTAAAGTAAACGAGAGGCTACAATTAGCCTAAACTCGGGCTTGCAAAAAACAGTATTGTATCCCTAACTTAGCGCTAAACAAAAGAATAGAGGGAAGTCTGTCTTTCTTACATCGGACACATTGTGTTTAGCTTGTGTTGGAGTCTATTTCTTTAGACCCCTATCAACATATATTCCTCTAAAATACAGCTCAACCATTGAGAACAATAATTATAACACTTGTAAAAAATATTTCTAAAAGAACAAGAAAAAGAGAAACAGAAAAAATAAAGCCTGTGATATATACCACTAAAAGACATCGAACCCGGGTTAGCTGCGTCACAGGCAGGAACAATGATCTTTAGGCCACAGAGGTTTATCGTTATGCAAGGTGATAAAAATAGTGTATTGATTCCAAAAAAAACTAAGCACACTTGTTTTCGCTTCGATGGATAATTGTTTGAGAAAGGAAACGCTCATCGAACGATGTAGGATTCTTTCACATAAACGTTAATGGAGTCTTGGTGAAATGTGAGTAGAAAATTAATTAGCAGAGTGAAACTGTTTACAAATACGTCAATCCAGGGTCATTTGAAACACAAGAAAGGAATGATTCTGGACAGTTTCAAGTGACGCTAGTACATTTGTAAAAACTAATCGCTTATCATTCAAAAATTAAAGTCCAGAAATTGAGATATTGTCGGAAAATAATAAATAAACTACCTGTCAAAGTCTCAGGGGTGTGTGATATCCCGTACTTGAGTTATTCAACAAAATGTACATCTCAATGGAGCGGATACGGGGAACACGGCAGTCCATCTGGAGTTAAATTTTGGTCATGTTAAAAGCTTTCTTTTCGCTGTTGAACTTGCAAACATTCGTATAGACACTTCTCTTAACATATTAGTTGTTCAGACTTCAAAGACACAAGGTGAATCGACGTTTTCCGATACGTGACAACAGGCATCATTCTTGCTGTTGATATGAGATTTACACTTCCGAATCACTCCGCCGTGAAAGGTCAAACTCCCTTTGTCTGTAGTCTCTTATTTTTGGCGCTCCCCTCGCGTCGCATCTCCTCGCAACTTCGCGCGCACACATGTCTTTCGCCCGCCCCACAATCCATCGCTAAAATTAGAGACTACTCGCAGTCTACTGAAGTAGTCACGAGGAAACACGGCAGTCCATCTGGAGTTAAGTTTACTCATGTTAAAAGCTTTCTTCTCGCCGTTGAACTTGCAAACATTCACATAGACACTTCTCTTAACATATTGTTTGTTCAGACTTCAAAAGGCACAAGGTGAATCGACATTTTCCGATACGTGACAACAGGCATCATTCTGTTAAAAATAGTTAGCGCTTGCCCAGAAACGCCGGAAGTGAGCTTTGTGGATGATACTCGACAACGAAAAAGAAGAACTGTCGGTAATTTTAAACCTGGGCACCACGCGAGACGCGGGCAGCCCGAGTCATAAAGTAATTATTATTATTATTAATTAGTTTAAATTATTTTTTTTGGTTAATTTTTTTAAACTGTCAGTTAATATTTTAAATTTTTGTTCTCCCTCATCTCATATTCATGTCCATAACCTGGAACAACAAAAAATAAAAATCAAACCTGCAACCTGCTTTGAAAAATTTTAACCCCCTCTCGACCATTCTTAAAGAAAGAATACATTTCCAGGAGAAATCCATCCATGGGCTCCCACCCTCAATGACAACACACCAAACAGATATTTTAATGCTACCCTTAAGACTTAATTGATTACTTTTAACAAACAAATTGATTGCAAACAGCAATATTAAAGTAATAAATTACCAGTGTAATATCATACAACATTACCTCTTTACTTGTTAACTGAAGAGCTTTCCTTCCCTCGAAGAATGTGTTAAATTCCTTCAATTTGGGAATCAGTTCATTTCTGTGAAAACAATAAAGCCATGTCCACATTACATTTAATTTAAAGCGCACTTCAATCAAAACATGACTTACACTCAATAATAAAAATACTGTACAATGTGGACATCATAAAGATAACCACTTGTACAAACAGTATCCACATTAAAAGGTGGATGTAGCGGGTGAATCTAGTGTAAACAAGGTTAATAGACAGCCCCCAGCACATACCCCAAACAAACTAAACACACCGTCACCTGGTCATTCAAAGAACAAGGTTAGAATTAATAGTTTTTGTTGCCTCAGTTCAAACATAGAGCACTGCACCAGTATTGCAGGATTAATCTGGAGTCCTGTTTAAGCCTGAAAATGTTTTCAGCCTCGTTTTTGCAACTGTTTAAGTTTCATTTACAAAGCTCCAATTGTCAGTTTCCAACAATATTCCCGGGAGATAAACTTAATTAAAATTAGTGAATAAAGGGATTAGTTTCTAAAGAAACTGTGGTGCTGCGTCGGTGGGGGAGGGAAACACGAAAATTTGGTTTATCAACAGAGTTGATAATGTAAATTGACCACCGTACAGGGATTCCATTAGCTGACGTTTCAAGCGTTAGCCCTTCGTCGGAGCGAATCGAGGAATTGTGGGTTGTGTATGGTTTATATACAGGAAATGGAGCTACGCTATTGGTGGTAACATGGTAACGTGAAAAACATGAATAAATTAATTGAATGAAAAGCGCTCGTTGACACCGTGGGGATTAAGAGTGCCAATTTGAAAGATCAGTTTTTGCTCGAGATTTTTACGGCTTTCCGTGGTACCTTGATGTAGGGAAAGGCCGGAGATCGACATGTGTTGTTTGGAATGGTTAGGGAGATTAAAATGCCGAGCGACAGGTTTGGATGCGTCTTTGTCATCTTTCTCAACATCACAAAGATGTTCTCGGAATCGGTCACCTAGTCGTCTTCCTGTTTCGCCGATGTATAACTTTTTGCATAATGTGCAGGTTATGCAATAGATAACATTTGCGGAGGTACACGTGAAACGATCAGTGATCTTAACAGATCGCTTAGGGCCCGATATTTTGTCAGTGTTTTGAATGAAAGGACAAGTTTTGCATCGCGAGCGCGCGCATTTAAAAGTGCCAGGTTGTTCAGTCATTTTGAATGCGCTTTTAACTAGAAAGTTACCTACATTTTTGTCGCGTTTGAATGAAATCAGTGGTGGTTCCGAAAAGATTCTAGCAGTTTCTGGATCATTTTGCAGTATCTTAAAGTTATTTAGAATGATGGCTTTAACTGGGTTATTATGCGGGTGAAATGTGAGGGTGAATGGAATTCTGTCATTCTTTTCCTTTTGTGACGTCTGTAGTGCTGACTGTTGATCAATCTGCTGAGCGCGGTGATGGCCCGATTGTTTTTCACATTACCATGTTACCACCAATAGCGTAGCTCCATTTCCTGTATATAAACCATACACAACCCACAATTCCTCGATTCGCTCCGACGAAGGGCTAACGCTCGAAACCCTGTACGGTGGTCAATTTACATTATCAACTCCGTTGATAAACCAAATTTTTAATTAAAATTAGTATGTCTTCTTTGTCCAATCTTTAGTAGCCTCCCACGCAGTCATTTTTAGGGGACTCGTATTTCACCTCCTCCCCACAAACGTCTGCTTACCTGAAGCCAACATTCCTTTCCTGCCGCTTGGCCAATCACATTTTACCTACTAAATTCTGGAAGGTTGACCTTGGCCTTGCGGGAATTATAGTTCAACATTGCAGACACAGAGCTTGAGCGAGTTCTGATTACCGTGTACTCTGCGTTCAGAATTCCTCTTTGAATGCCTATCAACTGACTTCAATTTAAGAATTTGTCAGATGAAACAGCGACATTTTCGTCAATTTGCCCACTAGTTACGATAGCCACTTATTTATCAAGCTTCGCCTTCAATCTTCGATATCCTCGCCGCTACTCCTGGTCCTGTTGTAGCTTTTGTGGTCACCTGTCGTGAATTTGATGAAGGGCCAAGTCAGTTATTTAAGAAGTATTGGCATATCGTCGGTTAGTCTGAGTAATTTGGAGGAAGGAGACTTTGCCATCGGTAGACCGCAGCGCGCAATGGATCAAGCAAGTGGCGAGGCAGCAAGCGACATAATTTTACCGTCCACTTCACATGAACTGAAGAAAAAAAGCAGATGAATTGGCACAGTCTATGTCACTGGTGTTTGATAACCTATGGCCGCTTCTCCAGGACTTTTTGGGGTTGTGGTGTGGGCAAATTTCATCTGATTTAATGCAGGACCATGAGAGATCCAGCTTTGTTGTTGTGCCATGTGTGATAATTTCACACCGGTTTATTACTCTGAATACGTTTGATGGACTGATAAATGCTTCAGATCTGTAACTCGGTTGCGTCTAAATTCTTATTTGTGTTTACATATTTTAAAGGTCTCTTGTAACACATTGTATTACTAAAAAACAAATCGGCTCCAGCGCTTTGATACGTTTACAAATTCGCGAGAGAAAGAAACACACATTTTACTTGTCAGCGCTTGCCAGTTGCTCGATTGTGATTGGCTAGGACACCCACAAGCCAAACAATGGAAAAGGAATGTTGGCTTCAGGTAAGCAGGCGTTAGTGGGGAGGAGGTGAAATATGAGTCCCCTAAAAACGACTGCATGGGAGGCTAATATTTAGTGACTATCAAATCCATGGATAAAGTTATTTGTTGTTTGAACAACCAGAGCGGCCAGGTGTCTCATCAAGAGAATTGAGTTTCTACATTTGATAAATGATGAAAAAATGCAATGCAATCATGAATGGATTTTTCTTGGCACATTCCATCCTTTTTTGTTGCTCTTTTTCAGCTTCATACCTTGGACATTATAAGAAAAGCCCTCAAGTCACAATAAACAATTTAATTCTGAGTAACAGCACATACCTTAAAGCATCCAATTCTGCTGGAGTAAGTATCTCATCAGCAAAATATTGATAAGATTCCGTGCCTCCTCGACCATAGCCCCCAGGACCAAATAGTAAACTGTAACATGGTATATTGCAATATGGGATGCCTCTATGCTGCAATGAAAACACTTTCAACATCATGAACTCATAGTAACATTTAGGACAAGTCACATAAAAATTTAGCGTTCATTTGATTTACTCTCCCCAATTAGTAGAGCATCTGTGCTCAGCTAGAAAGATTTGAGACTTTAATAAAGTTGTTATTATTATTATTATTATTATTATTATTATTATTATATTATTACCATACAGCTGTGTACATGACATTTGATTAACAAGCTTGCTGAGGCTCAAAATTTTTTCTGCTTAATATACATTTTGGCCAGATCTTTCTTTTCCTTGGACACTCTTAACTGTTGAGTTTAACTGTACTTACAAGAATACTTTAAAAAGTGAAGTATGTCATTAACTATCAATATGTGTTGAGATATCAACTGAAGTTAAATCATTACAAATTTCATATTTTACAAAGACAGAACAACTTTGCAGGCAAATGTTAATTTCCTTACTATGTTTCTGTTACATGTTCCTACATGTACAAGCTTCCAAGATCAAAGCTTTGGCTTTTTTTGATCAAAATCTTGCATGTACATATAAGTTCAGTTACTTATTAATATAAGGGTTGGGCAAATTATACAAGCCTGTTCACACAGACATGTATGGTAAAATGCTTGGGTTAAAAAATAAAAGTATATAGTTACCTTATGACGAGAACCTAATGGATATTTTAATTATTAAGCAACAAATTGCTGCAGCCATGTTGACCAAAACATAGGAAAATGTGCTAGGTGATGTGATTCTGAAGACTGAGCCCCAAAGGCCATCATATGATCAGAGAATGATATGTGGCAGACAAAATGTGTTCAATCCTGCATTTATTTATTCTAAAAACATAATAAATATTATCAAACCCATCAAAAATGTTAGCTTATTATTAAAAAAAACATCAAAGTTTGCAAATTGTGTTTTGCCAATCAAAAAAAATAATAATAACTACCCTTTAGGACTGTAGCCAGTTTCAAATATTCAGACATGAAGACAAAATATTGTATTCAAGCATGATTCACTGAAATCAGTTTTTGTTTTGACTAATTTCAACACATGACTGTATGGACCAGTGAACAGCCTCATTCATAACAAAACTGTGGAGAAACAGGTTAACTTCAACAAAGAATAATCAATGTAGCATTAGATCTGTTATCTAGCTTGTTCTTGAATGTGGTAACAACTAGCATAATACATGTAGCTCTGATATTGAATGAATTACAATTAGCTGGACTTATCCTGTCTAACACATTAACTTCACTCTAAATACAGCACAAATAAAGATGAAATGAGATTTCAGTACCACCCAGCTGGATAGAAGATGAGGAACTCGCTGTTGAATCATCAGAAATGCATCTGCTTCCATTTTACTGAAGACAATGCTAGCATACATAAGCCAATGCATCATCATGTTACATTGGAAAATCAGGAACAGGAATCTGGATAGGACTATGGACTTTGGATTTCTATTAACTGACTCAGCTCAGACACATCACTGAAGCACTTAGGAGTACCGTACATGGCCAGTCAGAGCAGGTTTTCAAAATAGTTAGTTTCATTAAGCCGATCAATGAATTTTCACAAAGGTTTTCATTACTTGTTATATAGGTTCTTGCCTACAATTAGCCATTTAGTTTTCTACCCAGCCTATATTTTATTGTTTCTTGTTTTTGTCATGTCGTTCCAAGTTACATTCTTTGCATATATTCTGTCATGTTGTAATTAGTAATATTTTAGATTTATGTCACATTGTAATTAGCTATTTGGTTCTCTCTGTATTTATATCACACCCACTAACAGGTTTTTTTGCTTGTACTATGGATGTAGTTCATCCAAAACATGTCCACCAAATTAAAAATGTTGTAATAATAATAATAATAATAATAATAATAATAATAATGGCAATGAGAATAATGACAATTTATTGCATGTCAAATTCAGAAAACCTTAGAAATATAATATCAATGTGGGGCTCAAACATAATTAACCATAAGAATTTGCAGGTATCACATTTGCTACAAAAACTTAAGTATTGAAAGCCTGGTTCATTGATTACACCGGGTTTGGAACTTTTCTAGCAAAATATATCAATGCCACTCAATTAATCAACCAATCAATCAATTAAGTCTCACTATAACTATTTTAAAATACTGTGTAGATGATCACCTTTGCCCACAAATAACTACACCAGGCAGTTAGAGCTGCTATGCTGTTTAAGCCCATCAAGTAAACAAATTTAACATGCAAAGAAAAACACTAAAATCCGTAGACTGGAATCCTTTCCGTGACATCGCTACTGTTGGGCGGTCATGTAAATATTTAACTCAGATAAATATAAACAAATTCATGCAAATATCGTATCGTATGAGTTTCATGAAAAAAAAAACACTAAAATATTAAAACCGATGCAAGAGAGAGGAACACCATTTCTCTTTTACCAATTTCCAAAATTCTCTGAACGAAACCAGTTTTTTCTTTCGCAGATCCGAATTGCACAACTATAGCTTTAATAGGAATATTAATTTAGTATAAATTATCCAGAGATGACAGAACGAAAACATGACAAGCACGTCAAGACAATCTTCCAAAAATATTTACAGCGCACAAGGCAATATGCGTATAAACTTAAATCTCTCATCTAAATATAAAAAAAATCAAGCTTGAGTTCGAGTTAAGACATAGCGAAGTGCTTGTGTGAACAACCTAAATTAACTTACAAATAAGCTTACACTCTCTTGGCTCTAATTCACTTAAATTTCACCGGAACAAAACAAACCAGTTTGTGTATTTCTCTTCGAGTGAAATCTTTTTTTATATATATATTGGAGAAACGATCCAAAGCAACGCTTGTAAAATTAGACTTTCCTAACCCGCTTAATTATACGAAATTCTAAGAACACTCACCTCGGAATGTTGGCCGGGGTTTAACCTTTTGCCACATTCTTCGCATCGCAAACAGCCCGGGTGCCAAACTTTACCAAGCGAGTTCCTTTGTTCAGCTGCAAAATATCGCACACATGCATCAAGAACTTCAGGTCTCCGTGAAAAAACAAACAGTTGTCAGTTTTCCTCGGAACAACCACCGTTAGAAGCGTGCGACCTTCAATCGGCAGGCGCACGTTTACTTCCACAACAGTTTCAATCAAATGAAACGGAATGAATTATTATTTTCCGATCGGAAAATAAATCTGGGTTTCTTAAGCCATAACTTACCAAAGTATACAAGTTTACCGCACTTATGACATTCGGTCATCTTGATTTTCTTGATAAAAACACACAAAGTCTCGAGAACCCAGCGGCGGTTAACTTGAACAAGGTGCACAATGACGTCACGACAAAGCGGCACGGAATAAATTTTTGTTATGGGAGGGGAGGGGTGGTGTAGTTAAAAAAAAAAAATACCCAAGGAAAGCACAAGGAGATGCCGAGAAAAGGGAAAACGGCCGTCAACTGAAGAGCCATTCTTTCTAAAGGGACAAGATCAATACTTGAAGTAAAACGGCTTTTGCTCTTTCCTGTTTATCTTATAATAAATATGTCAGCTATTCTGCTTACAGGAAATTCAGCAATATGTGATTGCAAACCAATACCGCACTATCCTTTATTAGCAAATCATCCAAGTTTTCTTAATTACTATTTGGACTCAGCTTGGTTTAATCGTATTAACTCGTAACTAACCCGAGTATCGTCAAGGGTTCGCCATTTCTGTTTTAACTTCGGTGATGAATCTCCAGTGAAGGTTTTTTTTTTGGTACAGTGGAAGAACAGAAAAGGTTTTGGGAGTCGGGAGAAGGTGAGAAAAGGCAGCTCTAGTGTTAGTGCTATGCAAACAAGCTGGGGTGGCAGGATCTACAGTCAAGAAGAAGAATTTCCGATTTGACTAGGTTTTGGGAGCCAGGATGTTCAAGACGGGAAAACGTGAGAATGCCCATCCCTAGAGACTTACATGGAGCTTGTTCTCCATATTGCACGCGAACTAGTATGCAACGTCCATTTCAGTTCTGCCACTTTTCATCTAACGCTAACACCGACGCCCGCTCTCTGCTTGTGTAAATTCTGAATCTGTTGCTGTATTTCACGCCGCCGTCTCTAGCAAGCTATTTTATTGTTGTTTTTTGATAATCTCATTTGTTGCATCTGCGCGTGAGTAGTTTCTCCTTGTATTGGATCTTTTAGCCTTCGCTGAGCATTCGTGTGCTGATCACCCACTGCCGGGGGCCTGCTACCGCGTAACTGGAGTAAACAACAACATATTTGAGATGATAGCAGCAGGTTTAAGGGCAACGCAAGGAAATCCATCGGGAAGAAAAACGGTATGAGATAAAAAAAAAAAACAGACTATTTATTTGGTTACAACCGATGTTTACATGAGATTTCACCACAAAACAGTGTGGTTTTTATTCGCCACAACGATATTGCGTGAAACTCCACTTTAAAAGTCGGATGCTGGATTATGCAAATACAAGGGCAACAAAAAATTAAAACGTAGGTAGGAAGGGTAGGTAGGTAGGTAGGTAGGTAGGTAGGTAGGTAGGTAACTTTATTTCAATTCGGGTTGATGAGGCTGATTAGGTCCCAAGCAATACATGCTAATATGCCGAGAATATTAAAAGCGTAAAGCAACGGAAGCCTTAGTCGGCTCCCTTATAAGATATTTAGGACTGAATACATGATCCCTGTAAATATGGTACAATGTAGTATTTTTAACATGTTACACTGGACAGGACAAAGCAGCCGGATAAGGGTTTTAATTAACCCAAAACTCCTCGAATGACATAACAATTTAAAGTTATTCAGCAATTCGTCCACCAGAAAGAAAGAAGAACTAAAAACTCCGCAACTGGGGTATCAAAGTGTTACTGTTTCTTGTTATAGTGGTTACTCGACATAAATTAGCGGGATATTGCCTTTTCGTTTAGTTGGACAAGACGATAAACCCTCCTACAGTGTATGTTAACTACACCTTTGCGGACCTCCCTCGCGCTTTTTCAGTAACAAAAATGTCACCGACAAAATCCTCCTAACTTGCAAAATAAAATTAAAAAATGAATGAGACCCAAAGCGGTAAATGTGTTTACCGTTGGCGCCTTTACAATATTATCTTGTCCGTCACAGATGCAATATTCAGCCATTTCACACACGCTGTATCTTTTGTCGAATCAGAAATAGCTTATTGTGTATGATGATTCAAAACCTTGAAATACCGTTCAACTAATGCCGCTAAAAGTGGTTCCGTTTGGTAATACAATAGGCTGAAGTCGATACTATCGACATAATTTTATTCCTTTATAATTTTTGGAAAAGAAAACTTGTATAACACGGATTCCTGTGAACACTGAAACCTGTACGCGCAGGTATGAATGAAATGCGGACAATATCTATTGTGTTAAGTCAGTATCCCTGAGGTAGGGAGGTTCGCCCCGTGAAAGAGGACGCCCTTTTTTGCCTTTGTTGTATGTAAATGGTAACCACAACAGGGCCCGCGGAGCAGTTTTTAAAGTGGGGTGGCCGCTCCCGCGTTTTCAAGTGAGGGGATGGGACTAACTCTAAAAATAATATAAAAAAGCTTATAGAAAAGGAAAATCGCTGATTTTTTTTACACAATGGGCCCACAGCAAGAGTCGCGTTGGTCTGTCAACCCCATTTTAATCACCAACAGAAGACTACAACTAAGTGTATGAATTGTAAAGATAGTGTTTTAAAATTTATTCCATCAAACAGGATCGAAAGGAACCAATGTTATATTTGGATGTTTTCTCGCGAGGTTCGCCACCTTTAGCCAAGCACTATTATCCCGTAAGAGTACTTTTTGTGGATGTCTTTTACTTACCGTATTTATTCGATTAACCGCCCTGGGCGCTTATTAAATTTTTGGACCTTGAGAGTGGGCGCTTATTCGAGGTGGGCGTTTATTCGAGGCTGAGCGCTTATTAAATTTTCACCATTTTCAGCAAGTGTAGCATGTTTATTTTGCAACAAAACAATAAATGGTCATAGCAAAACACGAAGATGTAACAAAGCAAAGTTTCTGTAAAATACTCTGAAGAAAACTCCGTCTTTGAGGTCTCTTATTTGTACATGTTATTCAATTTCAATCCTCGTAGACAATGAACCTTGAGATTGTAAGCCACTGAGTAAATAATAATTATTATTATATGACTGGCTCTTTCAGTGGTCAAGACGAATCAATTCTCCTGCTGTGATTGGCTACCTGCGAGGTCAAGATGGAGCCATCTTGACTGCTCGGGATAGCCCGTTCGTCCCGCGTTTTACTGTCTTTGACTAGCGTCCTTTGAATCATATAATAAATCCTTTGTTGACCAAGTTTGTTCGGTCAAGATGGCGGGATATTGGCCAAGTTCTGTTTTTGCGTGTTTATGGACCGAGACGATAACCCATATATACTACTTTCGTGCAGTTCAGTGTCATATTTTGGGGGGTCTGAGTGGAGAGGGGGTAGGGTGGGGATGGGTGCTCATACGAGGCTGGGCGCTTATTAACTTGTTCTACCTTTAGGATGGACGCTTATTCGAGGTGGGTGCTAATTCGCCCCTCCCCCTGCGCGGTCCCTGCACAAAAAAGTAGACTGTTGTGAACAATGACATCGACTAGAAGTGAAAGGGACATCGAAAAATAACCAGACATTTCAGCATCAAACACGGACAGATAACACTGGCTCAGGAAAAAAGTCAGTAGGTAGTCCGTTCTTTGTTTTCCTGCTTCATAGCGCATGTGTGACCATTGTTCACTTATACTACTTTTGTCTATGAAGGGGGGTACAATTAAGGTGGAAGCTGGTCAATAGAACTGGATAAGGGGTTGGAACTTAACCACCCTCCCCGAGCTTTGCTGGGAACGAGGTTGGATGAAACTATAAGCGAAGCTAGGCTGACAAAGACTCCCAGGGTGAAACTTTTTCTACCCCCCCCCCCCCTCACCCTCCCCCTCCCCCCACCGATAACGATCCTTGCACAAGAAAAGGGGAGAGCCCCAGTGCCTTTCCAGTTCGATTCAATCCAGCTTTGCTTCCAACATGAAGCCCCGCAGGCTCCTCGGCCAGCTTACGGGGCACGTGGAAGCTGAAAGAGGAGCCCACAGGTGTCCCACAGACTGACGGCTTCCAGGCAGTGAGGAAGCTCCTCTGGCAGTGTTTTGGTTCCAGTAAAATGGATAAATTGCCATCAGCAACGTTCGCAAACTGAACGATTGTGATGTGAGAGAGACTGGAAACAACTGCAACACGTGAAGCATCAGGAAAAACAGTGCTAAGTTGCACAAAGGGAGAGAGGTCTGGAATCGAGGGATACAGTGATTGGATTGGAAAAAAGCCAGCAACCAGTCTGTTGCTGTTTAACCTTCGATAACAGTTTGGCTAGAGGAATTAAACAGTACAGGCTATCTTTCTGCATGTTTCCTCGGACATAATCCTTTAATGCTTTCAAAGTTGTTTTTATTTCCAATCTACAACACAAAGCATAACGACTACTATGGTACTAGAGGTTCTCATAACGGGAAAACTTGATTCAAAACCAAAGAGCCTAATAATGAAAAAACAACTCGCGCAAAAGGAGGTAAAACCATCAGCCGAAAGTAGGGGACAATTAAGTCACAAAGTCAACCCTGTCGCAAGAGTAACAACTTCATTTTAGTCTGTGGTTTAAGTTTAAGCGTATGCCTGTCACAGGTATTGGGGACTGTTCTGTAGTGTCCTGAAAGATATTGAGCACTACTTTTCTGTGGTTTTTGTTTACTATATGTCATGAAATGAAACCTTGACGAGTAAAAACGTTCAGCTTCTTTGGTTTTTTCTCCGACGGTCAAGGCAAGGAAATTTAACAGTGTTATTCTATTTGGAGAAAATGTATCTGAGATCTTGTATGAAAGAAACAGGTCTTGTTTTCAAAAGGAAGGAAAACTGATCCAAATTCACGGAAGTTAACAGCACATATTACACAAACCTACACGGTCCTACAAACTTATGTTGCACTTGATGAAATATCTGAAATATCAATCAGTGTCCTATGTTTCCTTCTTACTTTGATTTGTCCCCGTGCTTCAGTATCTATCAACCAAGAAGGTGCGGTGTCTACCAGGGTTGGTAATGATGAATAGGCTTGAAAGAATTGTCAATAGCCAGTCGCCTTTCAGCGAACTGTTTGTTATAATTTTAGTGACGCGACGTAGAAGGCATGCGGACTGAATATCGCAATACCGGTTAAATTGAAAATAGCAACATACCTTTGCTGTTAAAAGATCTGCTTCGACCAACTTTGCCGGGCTTTGAGCCTTTGCCAGCTGCCAGTTTGCTCGACACTTGACTCAGCACACGAGGGGTACGCGGCGATCCACGAGGCGGAATGAGGGGCTTCCGTTCGCCCAGTAACGGGGAATTAGGCGCACTACGGGACTTGAAAAATCGGGCTTCTGGTGGCGGAAGATAATCATTACTTTTGGGTCCTGGCTTGCCACAATGTTCGTGATAAATTGAAGGCATTCTCCTGTTGAGGAAAAAAAAATTGGAATACTACCTGACAAGAGAAGGATTTAGAAGAAACTTCGTGAATTTTCTACCTTTCATTACTGCTCAAAACATCTCGTTTAGTGGCCTCGGCAGAACTGTACTTCTTTCGATAGCTAATCATAGTTTTCCCCAAAATCGATATTTTCGTTGAAAATCAAATATACAAAGGAGATCGGTCCGTGGTTGTTGCGTGACATAAATTGCGTTACTAACGATTGTTATGTTTAATTTACACCTGAACCAGGTACCTGCCTTAATTCCAAATCGCTTTGATTGAATGAAACTTGTGATTTGTTTCGTCTAAAGCGCGTTTTGGTTTTCTAATTAGGCTCACACTCATCAATTGAACTATGGAGGGGGGGGGGGGGGGGTGACTTTTCAAGCTTCTCGCTCCACAAGTCGTTGGGCAGACTGTAATGTCTTTAATAAGTTTACTCCTAAAAACAGCGATAACTATACTAGGAGTTAAAAGTGAAATATGACTACAAGTAAAGACGAAGTGGCATGCGCAATTCAGTTAAGCACGGAGCACGAAACACAGGTTTTATTTGTTGATAAACCGAAAACAACAACAACAACAAATAATGCCACAAAAGGCCAAGGCAGGAAAAACTTTGTTTTTTTTTATGTTTATCCTTTTGAGGGCTTAAGCAGTATTTGTTACCGAAGCAACCTGTTCCTTTCCAAAATATTAGATAGCCTTGACAATTTTACAGCGATAAGAAAATCCATTAGAAGGTATTATTGTTAATGACGTGAAAAGCGAGAATTACTGACGTGTAATATCAAATCAATATCGTTCTTGTTACATTCACATTTTTAGTAATGAGCATAGTAATATTGTTTCGCTCAACAGGAAACACGTTTGGCTAGAGAAATAGCTTCAATTTCCATTGCGTTGAAATATTTTGCATTCACATTTTCTATATACCATCAAGACAAGATCCGTATACTTGATGATTTTCTGAAGCTATTGAACGGAAAAGGAGAAATACGGGAAACGTATTTGGCCTATTTTTTCCGTTTGAGTTTCCATTTCTGAACCGATAGAGTCGCGCCTGCTAATAATTATGGAGTTTTCAGAGTTTTAGCAGCGACATTTGAAAGTTTTTATCACAGGGATTGAAGCTCATTCATGGTTATTCCAGTGCGTTCAAATTGAAAGAGTAAACAAACCATCCAAGAACTAAATTGGTATGCACGACATTAACGAAAAGAAACTAAATGAAATTTTCGCTGTCGTGTGTTCAAGTCCCCCACAAAACTTGAATTTGGTCATTTCACGTTGTCGTTTGCAGAGGACGAAATGTGCCATATTTTCAATCACGTTGCCGTTGCCATTGCCGTTGCCGTCGTCGATGCTTGAATTCCATATAACAAAGGATTGGAACAAGGGGCGTAAAAAGTGGTTAACAGATATTTTTTGGTCAACGTACTGTGAAGCAGTTTTTTAGTTTCATGAATAAAAGATCGTTTCGGTGTCCGGTACTTCTGACATGTCATAAGACATGAGCAAAACACGGGTAATGGACAATGAGAAACGAGACTTTGAGAAAGGTCTTTCGTTCATTCAATGCTTCATCCTCACTTCAAATACATGATTTTCTATCTATATACTCACATCAAAGCTTGCATCGATTTCACTGCGCCGGGAAATGAGAACGCTTTGATACCAAAGATGCACCTTTGTTGGTACAGGTATTAAATATGCTAGATTGACGAATTTTCGCATTTTTAACTTTGGTTATGACAAGAGCTGGATCAGTCTCGAGTCACTATTATTAAACCATATTAATATTAATTGGGAAATCGATATATTTACACAGGAGCAGCTGATATGAGAGTGAAATCTTCACTAGATGGCAGTGGCATGGGAGGGGTAATACTCCCTGAAGGGCATCATTAGCAGCTTGAAGACGAGGCTTCGGCTATTTTCGCTGTTTATTTCTTTCACCATTGAGTCACTTTGTTCTTTATCTTCTCTTATTTCTTGATCTTCTTCCCGTTCCTTTTTGCTTCTTGTTCCTGTTCTGCTTTCTTCTTCTCTACCGCCCTCCTCCTTCTCATCTTTGTCTTCTCCTTCAGCTTCCTCTTGTGATGAGAGGATTCACTGTTATTTAGTTTATTTTGCCTTTGCTGATAAAAATATAAAAGCCAACGTGGAAAATATTTCGTCCTTAGTTTCAAGTTCCATAATCCGTAAATGCCACCTGTTATCATATCCTTAAGTGTAATCTGCTCTGTGAGATCATAACTGTAAATGAGCACCCAAGCTGAAACTCAACTGTTAGCCTGAAAACCGTTATCCACCTGTGTAACTTCTGTAAGTCATTAATGTTGTAAACGTTAAATTCCGTTTTATCCAATCGTTGTTTTACAACTGTACCAGGTCATGGTTAGTTACGATTTTACTGGTGACATTACTTCATCACTTAAGACTGTAGTTGTCGCATAAATAGAAGTTTATTTGTAGTTGCTTGAACTATCTCCTTGGTGTAGTCTTGGTCTAAACTCTACGTTGGAGCCAAGTTCTGTGTGGATTTAATGTCTCGAAGATATTTGCTTCCCATAATAGATTCCGGCCATTCGTAGTTGTCCGTCCGTCCGATTGCCCGTTTGTTTCTTTTTCTCCTCCTCCTCTTCCTCTTCCTCTTCCTCTTCCTCTTCCTCCTCCTCCTCCTCCTCCTCCTCTTCCTCTTCCTCTTCCTCTTCCTCTTCCTCCTCCTCTTCCTCTTCCTCCTCCTCTTCCTCTTCCTATTCCTCTTCCTCTTCCTCCGCCTCCTCCTCCTCCTCCTACTCTTCCTCTTCCTCTTCCTCCTTCCAGTTCAAACCTTGCTTTTACAGGCCCCAATTTACATCTGATCAAACACCTGTTGCAGAGGCGATTTGATGGAAATGCCCAGGTCTGGAATAAGACCATGAATAATATATTCGTACGCGGGGGAAAATTTCGAGTGCTTGTTGCTTCGATAGACGCTCAAATAATTTCCTTTTTTAAGGAAAGACTGATTAACGGCGAAATGTCAAACGGCAAGCTACCTCACTGAAATTTTGTTTTTGGTCTCATTCGATCGAAAATAGAACAATACGTATTTGCGGCGAGGAGAACAGAAAAGTCGAATTTGTAATAAGTAATTTAGCAGCTGAAGGGAAAAGATATCAATATATCTGACCTGTTCCTGTTTACCGCTTTATCCGCACGTATCCCGACAATACATCTATATATGATATATGCTGGACGTACATAGACGGTGGGATTTAGTATATCTATATAACTGTAAAAACGCATAAAATGATTTAAGATATTTCGTAGTTCGCGTTAAATTAAACGAACGCCCCTCAACAGCAATACTATTTTGGTTTCGTTTTGAAAATTTGCGAGCATTTTTCTGATTTTTAAGTTCGCTCTCACACTTTGCGTCTGCCGCGCGTCAAAACTGACAAACAGGGAGACGTACCCACAACATCGAGATTGAGGCATTTCAAGTAACATACTGGTTTGAAGAGAATTTCTAAAACTAATCGTTTATGGACGTTAACAGACAGTGACAAAGCAGGCGCAAAATATCAAAACAACAACAACAAGAAGGAACTGAGAAAAGACTGATTTTTCTGTGAAGTGAAAGGCAATGGTACTGCTGGTTTAAGTACTGTGAATACAATTTTTTTGTGAAAGGAAAAATAGAAAACAAAATGCAGATTTGTACATACGCTGGTGACGAGTAAAGAAAATTCTTCAAAGCTCGAAGAAGCTCGAGCATCTTGTTACGCGGCCTTGAAACGATAACACTAGACAAAGCTGAAAACCTTTCCTTTTTCTCTCAGTAGAGCTGAACAGTAGATTCTTTGGATAGTGGAATGGAATATTTTCGCGTTCCAGACGGCCGTACCGGCTTTAGAAAAGTACAGCTGCCTTGTGAATTTTCCCTGTCAAATTGTGTTGTGACTTGAAGAACATGGCGGGAAATTTTCACCCAATCAGAGGGAGCAGTCAAACACTTTGTGCGCATTATCAAGTAATTATCACATCATATAAAACAACAGGGATAAAGTGGAAAATCAAAAGTAACATGACCTAACATCCGTCGTTTGACAGAAAGGTAAATTTTGGTACACCGTCAAGTACGAAATTTCTTTATGTTCCTGGATCTTATTTTGAGAACTGATTATTTTGATGGGACTGCGGAACGTATTTCACCATTTCATCGCCTAACAAATAAGAGAAGTCGAGCAAATCGAATGTTCAGAAATTGATTTTCAAAAGTATAAAACCATAAAAAAACGATTTGTTTTATTTCAACTAAACGCTGTTTTGAAGTTTCGTAATTGGTGAATTGAATTATAGAATTGGCGATTTTCACTTGGAAGTATCCAAAAATATCGAATTTTTTCAGAGGAATTTTTCTACGGATTTATAGTTATTTTAAAATGTTAATCGAGATGTCTTTTTTTTTTTTACTAACAAACCGTGAAACATACATCATTAAAATCGGATTGGAAAAACCAATACAGGTTGTGCAGCATTAAAAGCGGTTTTGTTTTTAAATATAATAGACTGAGAAATACAACAAAATAAACAAAAGGCCTTGAGAGTGCGTCTGAGGAGTAGGAAGATAAGGCACTGGGTGCAGATGACTCTCGCCGTAAATTTGCCTTTGAAAATTTCGTGGTCAGTCGCGAAAACGTGACGATAAAGATGAGAATGTTCCGACTCAATGCATAAAGTAAATTTTAGTTTTCGTATCAGCCACATGTATTTCAGAAATCACAGCCTCTAATTTTGCGAAAGCAAAATGATACTCTACGTGTAGCCATATGGCTACAGGAAGGCTAGCAGAATGACTGATGCCCAAATTTAACGGAAGATGTCAAAAGGTTTACAAAGAAAATGTTGAATTTAGCATTGAACATCGAATTTATTCTTTGGCCCGAAGGTTTTATTCCGGACCGGACGAAGAAGTTAGGTACTCGCATCTGATTGGTTTCTAAACAATGCAACTGAGTGGCTATTCCATAGCTGCACATGCGCCAAACCGTCAAAGTATCCCTTTAATTAAGCTGCTATTTTATAGCTTAGCGTGCAGTACAATAAAATGGAAACTTTTTAAAAGGCCATAGACGGCGTCGGCTCTTGTTCTCCTTTTGTGATGTTTTCATTTAGAGTTCATTTTCATCGAGGCCTTAGCCGAAACAGAACTTGTAAATAGGGCTTTTCTAAAGTTAACTACAGATTTTTGTGTTGTTCCGGATAAAACAGCTTCTCCCTAAAAAGTTCATTTGGCCCTACTTCAGACTTTCAAACAAAATATGATCTTCATATTTTTTGCGCGCGCGGCTCGTGAGCTCTTGCGCTCGCTCGGTCGTTCGTTCGTTTGTTGGGTCGCTCGCTTATTTGTTTGTCGTTCGTTCGTTCGTTCGTATGCACCCATTCATATCCTTTCACTGTTTCGTCATCTTGCTAGTGTTATGTTGTCTTGTAATAAACACCAGCTTCCAATCAAAGGTCAAGCCCGAATGCGACACAAATTGACAAAATGAGACAAGGTAATACGGTTCTTTCTTCTTTAATTTTTTTATTTTATGACTACTACTACTACTACTACTACTACTACTACTACTACTACTACTACTACTACTACTACTACTACTACTAATAATAATAATAATAATAATAATAATAATAGTAATAATAATAATATTTTTCATTTTCCTCCGTAGCGTTACGTGACATTCTGTACTTCAGGAATTTCCTTTCCAATTTCCTTTCAGTTTTTTTTTTAAATTCATCATAATAAACAAAACCACTGGCAAGTCTTGGATTTGCTTAAAAAACTGTCGTTTGAATGGACACAGTTCAAAAAAGAGGCACTATTTCTTATTTTACAAAGCAAAAATTCTGAATTGGCCGCACTTTGTTCTCGAAAGTGAGAGATCGAACGAACTGCAAACAAGGCAAAACCAAACTAGTATGTTGGAGCTTAATATAGCAAATTATAAACAGTAAGAAAACAAACACAAAATGACTCCATGATCAATATTGCACTCTTCACAAAAGAAATTGAATTGAAAAAAATTCGATCTATCAACAGTCTTGTATTCCCACAAAAACATAATTAAAATTCTTAAACGTTAGAAATTTCTGGATGAGCGGCAATTCGTCGGCCAGAAATCAAATTGCTCTTTTCATGAATCGCTTTCAAACCTATTATGGTAATAAGTGAGTAATAAATACAATGATCTAGTTCTCATCAAAGGCAAAGCGGAAGCCCGACTCTTTTTCTTAAAACATCACAAAAGAAACCCTTTTGTCACCAACTGTGAAAAGAATTTTTCCGAAGTGCCCCCAGTGGGTAATAAGTTATTAGTATCATGTACAAGACTCATGAAAAGTAATTACGCCGTATGAAAGAAAACTTTGCATAAACTGCAATGCTGTCTGGTCAAAATGTAAAACACAATAAAACGTAAATGATAAACCAGCCAGACAAATAATCAATAGTTAACTAAGAAGATGGATTACTGTGTGTTTAGAGATGTGTACATCACAGAAAACAAAGGGTTTCTAAAAGGAATATATGATAACTGGTCACTCGACAATGACGATAAGATTTATGTACAACGGACACACGGAAAATATACTCCACACTTGCTTATCCATATATATTACGGTGTATATTATTATTAGTCACACACCGGAATCAGCGGAATACAAAAACCGATCCTGTCTTGTCAATCGGTAAACACTAAGTGTATTTTTTCAAACCCTTGAAAGCACAGTGCAACAATGAACCAGCATAATAAAGATGAATAGACAGCATTCCTTTACCTCACCTTTCGAATCCACAAGTAGTTGACCTCAAATACTAATTCCTCTGCTGTCTGTAACAAAGGTGTCTCAATGCCAAAACGAAGGAAATTTTTTTCTGTTTCGCTCCAACCCGGCGTGTCCAAGCGAATAGGAAACACACGAAATTTATCTGAAATCAACAAAGTGTTTACGGTTGAAAGCTCACAACGTCGTAAACGTTAAAAACGTACATGTGGTCGGGATGCAAATCGTCAACAAATTAGTCAAATTATGATCATTCAATTACGCCATGAGGTCACAAATGAGCGCAAAACTGCACTGAGTGGTAAATAAAACAGACAGCGGAAATGATTTCACGTCCTAATATAGCGATCAAACCTTATAAGGGGAGGACCGCTCCAGGTCACATACAGCTCAATTGTTAAAACAGGAATTATAACGTTCAACACACTGAAGGTTTTTTAACTGCGAACTTTCAGGCGAAACTTTCTGGTCTCGAGTTAGCCAGAAAGTGCGAGTGATATTGAACTGGTTGCGTCTCGACGTATCAGTTACAGTTTGCACCGGACACTTTAGACAAGTCACGATGTTATGACGTCATTTAACCGGAGCTTAAACAAAGATGAAAGGAAAACAAAAACAATTGTTTTACTGTGTACTGAAAAACACAGAAAGACATTAATGTGATTAAAGAGATTAAAATCCAGATAATTTGATATCAAAACCAAACACGCAACGAGACCAGTCGGGACCCGAAAGCCAATGAGCGGAAATGGAGCTGTCTGCACGCAAGATGGGGACTTCGCACACCAAATTCTCTTTAGAGAGAACTCTCAGGGCCTCTCTCAGCTACAGCAGGCAAATCTTTCTCGAGATATATTGTTATTGCGGACAGTTCCGTAAAGAACAGAACTCGTGAAAGTCTTTGATACTATCTTACGGACACCACTGTTCAGGTCCCTCTTTTCACGTCTTTTGCGATCTATATTCTCATTAAATATAGATTAAATAGGATGGAGTGAATAGTGAATACACTCTACACCGTCATCAGAGAGGTGTACGCTTTGTACACGAGGTGTCGAATTCTTGACAAAAGAGGAAAGAGGGGCAAACTTTTTAAAAACGATACATTGGCATCTTGCAGCTACTGAAGGGGTGTGTTCGCATGGTAAGCAAGTTAAGTCTGTTAAGGTAGGTACGGGTTTTTCCCCCATGGAAGGAATCAGTACAGGAGAGGAATTTACGACCCCAAATGTACACGGCATCTTCAACACATTAGAATATCTGTAGTCCATGAAACTATCCTATCGATCTTCCTAGACTCAGTCTACTCGCAGGGTATGGCGGATCTGACAATCACTGTAACTTGCTCCATGAGCTCCATGTTTTCCCCAACTGAAAATGACGGTCGATTCGCTGGCAAATAGTTACTCAATCAGTTATGATTTGCCACATTCATCTCACTTACCTCAGTTAAACAGTGAAACTGGCGGGACTGATAAGCGGTATAAAATGATCGAAACCCTCCCGTTTGATCAAATGGTTTCTGGTAGATGAACAAGGCGATGCACTACTTGGCTGATTGATAGCAGGCAGAAATGTAACTTGACGTGAACGTTTAAAGACTTTTAAAGAGAGCATAATATTTAAAGCCATTCAGGAATTAGTAGGACAGACCTTTACGTCAATGTTAATTTTATTTTAACTTGTACCGGAATTAAAGTGATTTAAATACAGAAAGAGAACAGAAGGAGACACTTTGTGACAGGAGAAGGTCTTTGTTGTATAGAACGGTTTTCAGTTGAGTGTCGAAAGTAATTATGGTTTTGCTTTGGTTTTACATTGCTTCGCTCTGTGATTGGCCAGGAAAACTCGCGCCACTTTTTCAACCAATGAGAACCAAAACCAAAACCAATCGCGACTTGCACGCGCGTATTTTCCCGCGCTTGGCGCCGGCTACTATTATTCGAGGATTATTGACGAGAACCGATATGATCCCAAACGCTTATTTTCGGTTTTTGACAAGCTTCTCCATCGTAAAACTGAACCTAAGCTACCTGATTCTGTGGATGATGAGTCCCTAGCAAATGCGTTTGCTGATTATTTTATTGAAAAGATCACTACAATACGCGAAGAGCTGCAGGAAAAAAGAGATACCATTGACCACGCCCAAGTTGAGCTGCTGTACAGTGGCTCTGAGTTAAATCACTTCAAGTCGGTGTCATGTGATGAACTGTCTGATCTGGTCCCCAGATCGAGTTTGAAGTCCTGCATGCTAGATCCGATGCCCGCGTCAGTCCTCAAAAACTGTTTTGATCTGCTCCTCCCGTTTATCATGAAGGTTGTGAACTGCTCTCTGCAGAACTGCACGTTGACTTCTGACATGAAACGAGCCATTGTCAGGCCCTCTCTCAAGAAACCATCACTTGATTACCAACTATACAAGAATCACAGACCTATCTCCAACCTGATGTTTCTCTCTAAGTGCTGTGAGAAGGTAGCCGCGAGTCAACTCATTTCCCATCTGCGAGAAAACAAACTCGACGAAATGTTCCAGTCTGCTTATAAAGTCGGCCATAGCACTGAGTCAGCTCTGTTGCGAGTGCACAACGACGAGCTATGTGCACTGGACGATGGAAGGTGTGTGATGTTGGTACTGTTGGACCTGTCAGCAGCGTTCGACCAGTGGATCACGGTATCCTACTATCGCGTCTCTCCCAGTGCGTTGGTGCGCAGGGCTCTGCCTACAAATGGTTTGAGTCTTACCCGTCCAGTCGCTCACAGTTCGTCCAAATCAGAGATACCCCTTCTTCTGATCGTCAACTGACCTGTGGTCTTCCCCAGGGGTCTGTGTTGGGCCCAATCCTATACTTGGTCTATACTTTCCCTCTCGGAGTTATCCTTCGTCGCCATGGTGTCAGGTTTCACATGTACGCAGACGACACTCAACTGTACCTTAGACTACTAGTGTGGAGGACGTTGTGTCTGCGCGCACTAGGGTTGAAGTTTGTTTGCGTGAGCTGAACAAATGGATGCTCCTGAACAATCTCCGGTTAAACAGTGATAAGACTGAGCTCCTGGTTCTCCACGCTAAACATCGCCCTAAGCCACCATTAGATTCAATTACGGTGGGTGACACTACTGTGGAGCCCACGTCTAGTGCACGGAACATTGGTGCCGTCTTCGATGACACCATGAGTTTCGAGGAACACGTCATTGAACTATGCAGGACTGCCTTTTTTCATATCAGGAACATTAGTCGCATACGCCCATGCCTTAGTATTGACTCTACCAAGACACTAGTGCATGCTTTAGTAATGTCTCGCTTAGATTACTGTAATGCGCTCCTCTATGGCCTACTTGATTATCTTATTCAAAGACTACAAGATGTTATGAACGCGGCGGCCAAAGTTATCACTTGCAAGCGAAAGTTTGACCATGTCACACCATTACTTATGGAGTTACACTGGCTCCCCGTCCGCCATCGTATTATTTTTAAGATCTTATTGTACACCTTTAAGGCACTCCATGGTGTGACGCCAACGTACCTGAATGAGCTTATCAGTCCTTATGTTCCTACGCGAGCTCTCAGGTCTGCTGATCAACTTCTGCTGGAGCAGCCAACGCATAAGCTCAAATCGATTGGCTTGAGGGCTTTCTCGGTGTGTGCGCCTTACTTTTGGAATTCCCTTCCATTTGAGATTAAAAACAGCGCATCTGTCCCTGTTTTTAAAGCTAAGCTTATGACCTATCTTTTTCGACAAGCCTATTTTTTTATTTTTTATTTTTCGACTTTTATGACTTTTAGACTTTTGCCTTTTTCGATTTGATGATTTTTAAATTGATGGAGTAGCGATGGGTCACCCCTTGGGCCACTCATGGCGAACACATTTATGTGTTCGATCGAGGAGAAACTAGAAAGCGAAGATAAGTTACCTTCCTTTTATAAGAGATACGTGGATGACACCTTAGCCGCGGTAAAAGATATTCCAACTGCTACGGCTTTCCTGGCAACATTAAACGAAGCACACCCGGCAATCAGCTTCACGATGGAAGTTGCAAATAACAACAAACTACCTTTCATCGGAATGGAACTCATAAAGATTGGGAAACAGCTGAAAACATGTGTCCACAGGAAAACAACAAATAAAGGCCTACTTCTCCACTATCAAAGCCATGTTGATGCCCGTTACAAACGATCCCTTCTAATGACTATGTTAAACCGAGCCCACTGTCTCTCATCTTCACCTGACCTATTTGCTGAAGAATGTGGCAACTTGAAAGGGATCTTCTTAAAACTGAAGTACCCAGATAATCTTATTAATTCCACAATAACTAGATTCATGGAGTCGCGAAATCAACAACAAGTTCGCGATGTTCAAGCAAATGCGCCCGTTCGAATTATTCTGCCGTTCAAGGATCAAAGATCAGCCGACGTTGTAGGAAGACAGCTGTCCGATCTTGGAAAGAAAGTAAACAGCGATCTACGCCCAGTGTTTACAAGCAAGAAAATTGCCGACGATATCAAAGTAGCAGAGGCCAAACCACCGTTAATAAATCAACAATGCGTTGTCTATAAATTTAAATGTGATCTGTGTGATGCAGATTATGTTGGCTATACTCGCCGACACCTTTTTCAACGCATTGAGGAACACAAACACTCTGCTATTGGAAAACACCTGCGTGACGCGCACAATCAGAGAAACAAAGATCTTCAGGAACAATTCACCATTCTAAAGAAATGTCGTGGGAAATTTGAATGCTTAATTTACGAAATGCTTTTTATCCAAGAAATGAAACCTAAGCTGAACACTCAATCTGATTCAATCAAAGCAAAACTATTTAGTACCTAATTATCACTTTCTACGTTCCACATTGTAGCGTTTTTAATTACATGCAACGAGATTCCCACACACATTTTAGCATATAAAGAACTCACAAGAATTTGAGCTTTTAGTTTTTACGAATTTGAAAATGATGAACGATTCATCGAAACGTCATTCACAATTTTTATCACTAATTTTTATTCTCAATTATATTGTCATATTTGTAGTTTTTACTGTATAAATTATAATTTATTTGACTTTGTAAAGCGCATTTGGGCGTTAGGAAAATGCGCTATAGAAATTTCTTGATTAATTAATTAATTACATGTAATTGCTTCGTATTCTGATTGGCTCATTGCACTGCTTACTTCTGTTGTGATTGGCCAGAGTAATTGCTTTGATTTGGTTTTACGACACTCAATTGAAAAGCGCTCTAAATTTTCATTAGCCTATATAGTGGTTAACATTAGTAGTCTGGCACCGCTTCTGCCCGGATACATTTATTCTGAAATGATATCTAGAGGTTTAATCTCACAATAAAAAGTACCAAGGGAAACGTAAAGGTAAATAGAATAGATAGTAACCTTTATTTGAACTCCACGCCTTCAAAATTACGGTTACCATGTTGTCTAAACAGTAGAAACGTATGTTAGAGCAGCTCGTAAGAGACAAAAAGGCAGTAATTATGGCACCGTTCACTGCAAATGTTACAAAGAAAGCAAAAAAACAGGCTTGGGAGACAATGAATGGTGTTGGAGCAGACGTGGACAGCGTTTCACAGCTGAGATATGTTATATGCTGGGCCGAGAGAGTACCAGTGTAGAGCCCGTTCATGTCCAAGACTCAGATATTGTGTTTGGAGAGGAAGTAATTATTAGCTTTTAATTACCCCTAACGGTGAAGGTAACATATTTGCTATTTATTTATTTACCAAATATCCAAGGAGGCCGCAATAATGCCCGGTTTTGATTTTTTGAAACCAATTTTATTAACGCAGATGGTCCAACTGGTCAGACTGGTAGTGAGACTGAGGAAGTAAAAGAGGTACACGGGTACGTGAACACCATCAGTTACGGAGCTGTTAAGGGCGGAGGTACACCTGAACACCGTTTTTGTGTCGTCTAACATGGATTTGTCGTTAATGCCTCGTTCGCGTTTCAAGCAATCAAAAATCCCTATGCTCATTTCAAGAAGCATTGTTCTGGGATATTTTGTGAATTTTTTGGTGATTTTTGGGTGTATTTGGGATGAGATAATTTTTCTCAAGGGATTAGTGAAATTTTGGGAAATAGGAAATATTGGTTATTTAATGAAGGTTTACAATTGGAATTTGAGGGGGAAAATTCGTAGATGGACACCAAAACAGTTCCCCAGCAACCTGCAGTGTCCTTGTGGGGTGGCAACTAACTGGTGGTGTTTCAAAACATTTTTTCCCATTTTAATCCCTTTTTCATCGTCTGAAACTCCTGAAACTCAGTTTCACGTGTACCCCCACCTCAACCAGGGTTGGCGCAGTGGTGAGAGCGCTCTCCTCCCACCAATGTGTCCCGGGCTCGATTCCCGCACTCGGCATCATAAGTGGGCTGCGTTTGTTGGTTCTCTACTTTGCTCCGAGAGGTTTTTCTTCCGGTACTCCGGTTTTCCCCTCTCCCCTAAAAACAACATTTCCCCACACGGCCCCACAAACTAGCAGCTTTAAATTGTAACCATGTATAAATAAAGTTTATTTACCTTTTTCCCGGGAGGGGGGGGGGGTACTCCATATAATGGCTCCGCCCGAAAGGGATACCTTTTTCGCGCTTCAGGTAAATGAAAGGGTAGGGATTTCACGAGTCGAAGTATATGAAAGGGTAGGGAAATCTGTCATTGAGGTATTTAAAAGGGCCCTTTATTAAAATATTTCGAGCACAAATACTTTATGACTGTACTGTTTTGATTTATTGAATTCTCCATGAAAATGACAAGAAGACTTCCTGTTTTAGCATACAAAAGGGGTACTATTTGTCACTGGAAGGTATACGAAACCGGGGCACCTTTTCTGTCAAAAATGGTATATAAAGGGTAAGGGGTCAAACCTCGGGGCGGGGCGTCCCCGTATTAAACTTTTTTTAGCACACCCCCCTCCCCGGCCTCTTTTTTAAGCAGAATTCAATTGAACCAGAACTTGAGCCAAAGAACAACAAGCCAGGGCGGTTGACCATCACTTACAAGAGAGCCTCTCGCAAGGCGGACAGTGCAAGAAAAGGCCGAGTAGCAGATTCAACAGAGGACGATATATTACAGCTTAGAGAGAGGATATTGGAGCTAGACTGCTCCAAACTAGAACTGGAGATCAAAGGGTTTAGAAAGGGTATGGACATCCAGTCCAACTCCTAAAACTCAGATTAAGGCTTGTTTGCTTTTCTTTTCGTTTTTTTAAGAGCACGTTTAGTCTGAAATTTGCACAGCAATATAAATTGAGGCATGACACATTGTAATATCAAAGATTGACTATCGGTACGAAACACGAAATAAACAAACAGATTGTAAATGTATCATAGAGCGGTTTTCAATTGAGTGTCGAAAGTAATTATGGTTTTGCTTTGGTTTTGCATTGCTTTGCTCTGTGATTGGCTAGGAAAACTCGCGCCACTTTCTCAACCAATCGCGACTTGCACGCGCGTATTTTCCCGCGCTTTGCGTCGGCTACATGTAATTGCTTCGTATTCTGATTGGCTCATTGCACTGCTTACTTCTGTTGTGATTGGTCAGAGTAATTGCTTTGGTTTTGGTTTTACGACACTCAATTGAAAAGCGCTCTAATTACAGCTGACAAACTTTGTATTTGCTTTATTTGCTCATAGTACAACTCAATGAAAATGTTCAAACGGTCATGTACTCGATGTCGTTCTTCTTTTTTCTTCGAAAATAAGAAATACTGTAGTAGTTGCTGTCTTCTGCCCTCTTGCCCCTCTCTATGCTCCCTAAGCTCCCGGTCATCTTCAACGTGAACATCGTCGTTATCCAGGAGATCAGCGCCATCATCGTTGTTTTGTAAGCAGATTTTGTGAAGTATAATTGCACATTGGATAAGTTCAGCACCTGTTGTCACGTTTCTGACCCTTCTTCCTGTTTGTAGAGTGTAAAACCTCTTTTTAGTCACACCATACGCTCTCTTTATGCTGCTTCTGCTTTTCTTGTGCGCCTCATTAAACCTAATGTGAGCACCCTGCACATCCCCTCTGAAAGGGGGGTCAGCCAACCTTTTGTGTGCAAATTTTGAAAATAAAGCTGTTTTGTTTGTTTCAGTTTTTCGTTTTCTTTTTTACTAGCAATTCATTGCAAGGATAGGCGAATCCCCTAAGATAACTGCTCCAGCCTTCGCCCATGTTCTTCAAGTGAGTCACACATGACTGGGCATCGGCGGGCTGCTACAGAAATAAATCTTGTAATCAGGCCCTGATACCGTAGCCACATTCAGAGATTTCGTTTGATGCCGATTTATGTAGGCATTCTCGTCATCAGATGGGGGATTCACGAGGCCAACGTGGGTTCCATCCACGCAGCCAGCCACACAGGGGAACCCGGCTATGTCCCGGCGAAATTTTGCTGCGATGCTAAGGGGTTATTCTGGTAAACGCACTAACTCTTGCCTTAGACTCAGTATTGCAGGAATGACACGGTGTATTGCGTTCCAAATCGTAGAAGTTGAAAATCCATGACACAAGTGCATTACATGACAAAACGAGTTTATGCCAAGGAAGTGAAGAAACACCATCAGTTGCCGTCTTTCCGTCAGTGCCCTGCTGTTGACCCACTGCTGAAAGTATCTACTCGAATGCCTCGACAGGAAGAAGATATTTCTCGCGAAATTCACGTGATTTTCAATGTCAAAAAACCGTCTTTCCTCAAAATTTGTAGGCTACCGAATAAATCGGTGTTTTAATAGTCAGTTCTTCAAGTTCTTAGTCTTTGCTGGAGGAGGACACATACACAAAAAAATTAGAAATACACTTTCTACAAGTTGTACGTTAAGCTTACAAGTGACTTATGACTTGCAGTTTGCACTTGTTACCAACAAGTTGGACGGTTGTAAAAATACAAGTCCGACTCTCGTAAAAGTTTTACTGAATTGGACTCGTAGCAAATTCTACAGGTGTAGCGCTACAACAAATTTACGTTACACGCAATTAACGCGAAGCTTCCAAAAGTTAGGTTTACAAACATCAAATTAGCGCATAATTTTCCAAAACAATGTGCGTCTAACTTTATTTGACTCGAATTTGCTGCAATACAAACGACTCAACATACAGCAGCATGGAAATTATAAGAAGAAAGACTGAAGAAGTTAGCTCAGATCTCTTCGGGAAAACGGATCAATACGACTACTAGTCGAAAGACATTTTGAACTCAATTCTTAAAAAAAGAACTGTCAGATAGTGACTCCGTGGTGTCGAAAGAGGATCTATGAGCAGCGAGCTTTTGTTATTGAAATAAAGGTGCTGTACGCATCTTTCATGCTCTGTAACTTGTTTCATGACGCATGAACCTATTACACGATAAATGCTACGCATGCGTATAACATTCGTTTTGCGATATATTGGACAAATTGCTGTGGAAGTCCTCCGGCGCCAATACTCATTCTCATGAGTATAGGTTACGTCAGAGGTTGGAACCTCTTGTTTTGCCTTCAAGACTGCCCTCCTCCGGCAAAACGACGAGGATTTGGAAAGCAGAAGTTCTCAATTTTTCCAACCTGAATTCTCCCCGGGCTAACAGTATGAACTAAAACCGCTCAAACTTGGCAAAGACCTTGTAGTATCCTGATTTATGCACTACTTTAAAAGACTGCAAAACAAATCGAGAAATTTCAAGTAATTTGAATAATATAATTTGTTTTCTTTTCTCGATCAAACAGTGTAAGAAACACTAATATTAACTGATTGATTGGTGACATTTAATCAAAGTCTTCGATCTTTTAGACTTTTACACACGAGGTTTAAATGACGCCAGCCTTAAAAATGGTGGCTTCTGGATAAGAATATCTCTCACATTTAGGCAACGATTGAGTCAGACTTGAGAGGAGAGCAGTATTGGGGGCAAAATTAAGAAGACGCTGGTTAGGCATATCTGCGGTCTGGATTCTCGCGTAACTCGCTGTGAGTAAACCCTCGCTGTTTTCTAGCCTCTTCGAGGTGTCTGCAAAAAAACAAACTAACAAACAAACAACAACAACAACAACAACAAAAATCACCGTGTCAAATAAAAATAATTGCATTTGGGCTCCTGCATTTTCTTGAAAAAGAAGGTTTTGGAAAACCTTTACCTACAGGAAAATTTCTATTCTGATCGTCATAAAATAGAAATGATCAAATTATTTAAGGATTCTTCTCTCAGAAGCTGAAATTTCTAAAAAATCGGTCTTCGTTTTCCTTCTCAAATGTGCATTTCATGTAGAAGGGGACCACATAACCCCATAAACACCCGCGGTCCACCTGAAAAGCTTAGCTTTCCAACTGAACGCGAACTTTCGGAAATGCAGCCTCGCGAACTGGGCTTAAAACTAGCGGTACTCAGTTTTAGGCGTTGAGCTGGGGTTGAACAGTGCGAATAAGATAGGAAAAAAGAATGGTTTCGTACATCGTTCATGTCCTCAGATGACGACCTAGAGGGTAAACCACAGGGAACTGGTACCTGGTACCCAGGTCACCCATGACACGACAACCACAAAACAAACATGGCTGTCTTGGATGGATCAATTATTTGGCCAAATTTCTTCGCGCTGCCATGGGAAGACGTGATCTTTCTACACGTATTTCCCCATTTAACCATTCCTCAACTCTTTAAATGTAGAAGAGTATGCAAGTTCTTCCGAGAGGCGTGTGATTCGTACTTTGCGTGGCAGAAAACTCTTGACTGTAGCCAAGTTTATTCTCGGCTTACGGCAAATGCTTTTTCGCTCATAACAGCAGCGAATTCCTCATTACAGGTATTGGTCTTGAAGAACTGCAAAAGCTGGTTAAACGAGGCCGTCCTGGTAGAGATTTTAAAGCGGAACATTCGACTCTGCGAACTTGATTTGACTGCGTGTTCGAGTTTAACAAATCTTTCGCTCTTCACCTTGGCTGAATTTAACCGGGGACTGAAAGTCATAAAATTGCGCGAGTGTCGGTGGGTTTCATCTGACGCCATTACTCAGGTCTCTTTATGCTGTAATGGTCTTCAACACGTCGATCTCACTGGCTGTTGGGAAGCTACGGATTCATGTGTCTCCTCACTAGCTTCCTGCTGCACTGGATTACAAACACTTCTGCTGAATGACTGCTATAGTATCAGCGACGATTCCATTCGAATCATTGCTAGCTCCTGCCCCAAACTGTCCCATCTCGGATTGAAGGGCTGTTGGCGAGTCTCCAATAATGCAGTGAAAATGATCGGAGAATACTGCCCCTATCTATACATATTGGAAGTGAAGGATTGTAGAGATATTTCCGAGGCTAGTCTAGCCAGGTTGAGGATTCGTGGGGTTAAGATTGATGTTGATAAAACCAAGCGGTTGAGGCTTCATGCTGGTTTGTACGGATATGTAGAGCGAGATGACTGGAGAATTCCTGTGGTAAACTTGAACATCTAAGCATCCAAACAGGATTTGCTACTGTGTCTCCTTCAACACAGGGATGAATGTACGGTGTGCAAGAGAGGGACAGTTACTTTTGTACCATTACTGGTATTCCATATTATTACATGGCTAGTGTTTGTAGCCGATATAGCACATGCTCTGATTGACTAAGTGCAGCTAAGTACTAGGGCATTATTGTGCCCATGGGCCAATTACAGATAATGCAAATTAGGAAAGGGAAAAAACTAAAGGTCATCCAAAGGCCACATTTGTTTTATTTACGTTGAAAATTGTTGTGACTAAAGACAGTGAGTGCTAATGAACCACTTGGAACTCTATTACCCTGGCCTGGTTTGAAAAGAATAAATAGACAAGAGGCTACAATTAGCCTAACTGCAAAAATACAGTGTGTCTCCCTAATTTAGCACTAAAAGAAAAGAAAAGAAAAGAGAGAACAGAGAAGTCTGTCCTTCTCACATTGGATAAGTGCAGCTCAACCTTGCATAACAACAATAATAGTTGTTTAAAAAAATAAAAACGGAAAAAGAAAAAAGCACAGAGGACGCAGACCCGGGTTATCTTCATTGGTGGCAGTGGAATTGACCACTGCACCAATCACACTCAGCATGGCTAATAAGGTGAAAATAGTCTATTTATCCCAAAATGACAAAGCACATCTTGAACTCTGGCTCTCTCTAAACATTTTTTGTCACTGATAAACTAGAAAACGTTCACATGGCCATTTCTCTCAACATATTATTTATTGAGAACTCGAAAACGTAAAGCTTTTCATGTATGTCACATGTTTCTCTGAAACAATCCTGATGTCACGCATTGACCAGCTGAAAACAGGCCATCAGGTATATCTTTAAAATGACATTTACCTGATGAAGGCAAAAACTCTTAATTTTTAATTTTAGTTTTTTCTGACATAATGTGAAAACCAAGAATTTGCAAACTGTCACTAAATATAGAACTGTCACAGCGTTCGAAATCGAGTTGTGAATATCATTCAGATAGATCAGCCAATAAGAACAGCACCCAACCTTTTTGTTAAACTCGGCCAACCTTTTCACGTGGACAGACTACTGGATTAAAATCTTCACAACTTTACAAAGATATGTCCAGGAAAAGTTGTTCAGGTTGATTGAAGTGGATTGTTTTTCACCTTGAGTGCTCACTTGGGTCAGTAGTGAAAGGTGTCAGATTACAGAGGCCTTCCAAGGGGTGGTCTGGTGTTGCTTTGTTGCTCGTTTATGACTCTGTTGCTTGTTTCATCAGTGACAAATGTCGCTATCACAACAAAAACAAAGATGAATGGAAAGTGAATTGTCGCTGTTGAAAACTGTTGTGCCAATTTCTGTTGGTTGTCGGTGGTTGGGGGAAAATTGTCGCCTGTTTTCGGAGCCATGTTGCTTGTCGCTTCTACCTCTTGGAAGGCCTCATTAAATGTAAACAACTTTACGCAAATTTGTGATTTTTCTAAAGATAGAACTGTCATAGCATTTGAATTTGAGTTGTGATATCTCATAAGCATAGCACAAGCGAGGCTTCCAACCTCTATTGGATTAAGATCTTCACAACTTTACAAAGATATGTGCAGGGAAAATTTGTTCAGGTCAGTTGAAGTGGATTGTTTAACGCTGAGCGTCAGGTAGTAAACAACTTAATACAAATTTGTGATTTTTCTAAATATAGAACTGTCACAGCATAACTGACGCCACTTGCTTTCTATTGTGCATTAACCAATGAAACACCTCCATGTGCTCCTATTGTGCACTTTGCTGCACAGGAAAAAAAAAAGGAAAAAAAAAAGACTGAAATCTGACATGATTTATACCTAAGTCCCCTATGGGCCTGAGTAATAAGCAAGGAAAATTACCAGATGTGAAATGACCACTTCTGGTTGAACTAAGGTTTTTTTTCTTTAGAACCATTTTTTTAGCTGTATATTTAACAACTTAATAACCTCAACCTTTCAGTTATGGAAAATCTCAAACCTCGGCCTAGTTGTATTGACCTCGCTATCACTTGGTCAATATGGCAAGGCCTCAGTCTGAGATTTTCCTGTAATGACCTCACTCTCGGTTAAGTAGTTATTATTTTACGTATACACTGGTGATTCCCTGGGAAATAGACTTCAGTGCTGAAAATTGGCTGTTTTGAAATGTCATAATACTGCTTATATATATTCTGTATACTTCAGAGTTCTTAAAGTAGTGGACCCTATTATTTTTGGAATTGGCAGGCCTACAGGGCTGCCACTTCTGGTTACTTAGCCTAGTAACAAAAAAAACATGGTCAACATACCGGTAACTCTGAAATAAGCATAATGTCGTCTTAATTAATTCTCACTTTCCCACTCAAATGCCTTATCTTAGCCCAGTACTTTTCACATTGCTACACATTTACAGCCTGCTGCGGCTGACCACTGCACTACCTTGCTTGTTGATGTTGGCACAAAAATTAGGGGTAAAGACATTGTTTTATAAATGTGAAATGTTGGGTTATTATAATTATTGCACCCATATTTGTCTGCAGACATTCTGTAGCCCCGAGGGATTGACTTGGACCAAGTTGCTACTTAGGTAATTTGGGGATTACAACTGTATTAGTATGAGTGTAAATATGAATAATACAAGAAGCATGGGGTGAAATGGCTAGAGACATCACGTAAAATGAAACAAAGGACAAAAGGGACGAGAGGGGTGCAAAGTTAGCCTGACAGCAGGTCTTGTGAGAAACAGATATCTCACATGGTCCATGATCTGTACATATACTTTCTGGCATGTGCCACATGCTGCATTTCACTTGTATTCAGTCTCCACTCACTTCAAATTCAGAATGGGTCACACAGACCACCCCAACAATTTTGAAATAATAGTGTCAATAACAAAATGCTCGAATGCGATTGGTTCTTAACAGCCTTTATTTCTGTCTTAATTGACTGCTTCAGGTCCAAACTGTCTGATTTGAGCTGTCCGATTACAGACACTTGTAATTGGACAGGCGAAATTTGGACAGTTACCTTATTTGGGTATGTTGAGCAGTAGCTGCCATGTCGTGTCAGTTGTCGATCTTCGTACTTTGTAATACAGCAACCATTTCTGTTGGTTATTTTGTACAATACGTTTTACAATTTAGAAAGTTGACTTCTCCTCATTTTGTTATTGATACAATTAATTGGTAATCAGACATTGTGTCATACAATTCAGGGGTAATTGGGCTCATAATTTCAAATCAGCCTCACCCTATGTGCTCGGCCAATTTGATAAAGACGTGGCTAAATTTTGATCTGATTTTCTAAGCCAAAATAACCCAAAATCTAAATTTTAGTGTAAGAATGGATAGATGTATAGTGAAGCTTTTTAAGCTGTTCAATAAATTCACAATTCGTGTTTTATCAAGTCCTAAAACACTTGGCTGTGCCTCGTGTTTTAAACTTGATAAAACACTCCTGCTCATTTATTAAGCATTACTACACTAATATGCAGATTTTGGATTATTTTGGCCTAGCAAAATTGGACATGAAAGTTACCTGTGTATATATCAGATACAAAGACACCCACTTATTTCTTTTGCACTTCCTTCATGAATTATTAATGAATTTTGAAAGATTGATACTAACACTTGATTCAAAAAGGCTTGTCACACAAAATGCATAAAACTGAATATGACCCAGTATTGTGAGCATGTTATGTTTGCTATGGTCAGTGAAAAATCAAGCAATCCAGGTGAAAAGCAAATTCAAATTTGCTCTTCATTGAATTTTTTTTAAGTTTGAAGAATAAAATATTTGAAGGCAAGTGTAGTTTTTTTCTTAGGGAAAAAAGCGTTAATGTATTTTCTAGTGTTGTGGTTGAATGAGTTGGGTAGAGACTGAGTGATGGGCTGATTACCAGTCCCTGGAAAATAATTCACTTGGTTATAGAGACCAACACACACATGGCTGTAGGACCTAGCAGTGGCAGCAGCAGTTCATTAAGGAACGGTACGATAGGTGTCCTCTCAGATTGTAGACTACTAGGGTTGGGTTAGGAGGTTAGGGTCAGATTGTAGGCTACTAGGTTGGTAAAACAAAAATACTAGGTTGACCTGCTACACATGAATGGGTCGGGTGGATACTGAACGATGGGCTACCCACCACTCCCTGCAAAAACTTCAGTTTGTTACGGAAACTAACACACATATGGTTGTTGAACCCATGCTTCTGCTGGGAGGAAGGAAAGGTGTGGTAGGTTTCCTCTCAGAAGGTACATGACTAGAAGGTTGCTAAATAAGAAGCAGACAACACTGCAAACCACATGTTTACATGTAAGGCAAAGTTTATTGAAAGTAATAACAGTATTTTGCATTTTTACAAAAATTCCTACTTAATTTTGTCCAAAAGAGAATGCTTAACTTCTCTGTCAAAAATGGCATTATTTCCCTGCAAGAGAATGCTTTTACATATAATAACTGAAAACAATCTTCAATTTATTCAAATTCTTGATAATACTACTACTAATATTAACTGTCAGCAAAGCAGCTAAATGATATTTAACAATTAGATTAATCACTCCCCATTTCTATTTAACATTTAGATTACGAGTTCAAGATTTCTATTGCGTGATAGCTGAGGGCACAGCCCAAATCAGCTATCATGTATAGAAATTGAGAGCGAATAATCTAATTGTTTTAGTATAAATCTACAAGTCATTCAAAACTAAACAAGTAAATTATCTAAATCCTCCTTGCAGACACTACAAAAACGAGAAGCAGCCACCATTTTGACAACCTCTACTCACTATCACAGAATAGATAACGAGTAGCGTAGCCAATCAGAGAACGGCATTTGTGATAGAACGCTAGTAAATTTATACTAATACGTGATAGCTGACGAGGGTGTAGCCCAAATCAGCTATCATGCATAGAAATTGAGAGCAAATAATCTAATTGTTTTAGTATAAATCTATCAGTTGTTCAAAACTAAACAACTAAATTATTTAAATCCTCCTCGCAGACACTTGGAAAATGCATACTGTAGAAGCAGCCACCATGTTATTGACAACCACTATTTACAGAATAGATACAATGTAGCAAGTAATGTAGCCAATCAGAGAGCAGCATTCATGATTGAACACTTGTAGATTTATAGTAATATAGAACATAAACTAGTAAAGTAGAATAATTATTATGATGAGGGAACAAGATCAAGAGGCAAAACTTGTGGCTGCAGCCTAACCTGCGGGTAAAGGTGAAGCAGCACTTTGAGGCTCTCTGTGGCTCATACAGCCAGAGCTTGGCTCAGTTTCTTTGGTATGAAACAACTGAGAGTATTATAGTGTTGCCCCCAATCCATTTGTTGCTCTCCCCATTGCACTTTGAGCTTAAGAGGTTCATTCAGCCTTACCTCAGTTTCATCAGCATGAAGCAACTAGGAGTATTACTACCCCCTACTGGTTGGGGTGCCACCATATCAATGAGTTACTGAACCCAGTCATTTTGTCCCCCCAACCCTCCCTCCTTCCCACTGCCTTTTGCTGGTAGCCATTTCTACACCTGAGTGAAGAGAGGCTCTTTGTTTAAAAGAAGCAACATCACAATACTGAGACTAAGCTAGCCTCAAATATTGATCAACTCGCCATGACTACACTTTTATGTTTGGTGTGGTCACCACTACACCTCAGAACCTTTATTGTACAATGGAATCTTTGAATTGCCTGAAGAGAAAGTTAAAATTCTTGGTTCAGTAACTCTTGAGAGACTGGGACTGATAAAAAAAAAGATAAGGCAAAACTGGTTTCTTCTCGAATTTACTGACATTCAAGTTTTATAGACTTAATTACAACTGCATTACACTATGGTGTTTCTGCATAGTTTAGACACAAGAACACATTTGAGAGGGCAATTTAATTTAAAGATGTGGAAGTTCTCTTATTTTCTCAGTTTTTCTTTCTCCTGACGTTCATTAAAGAGTTATTACTAAATTATTATATAACTTGAAAGTTGTCAAAGCTAATGAACTGCACTGTTTGTAAAGGAATTCACTGTGTTTGAAGAGATTCAACAAAACTGCATTCTTCCAGAAACATCAAGTATTGTCCAGAGCTACTGGTTAAATGGTCCTTGGAAGGTGTTTGGGGAGGGGCAAAGAGAAACATATTTCTGAATCAAGGAAGGCATGTGAATGCACAAATTAAAATAACTTGCTATAAGAGGCTAGGAGGGCATCAGGGTTTACAGCACTGTGCCAGGTTTAGACCATTTTCTGTATTATTGTGTGACATAAATGAAATAAAAGGCAACTGTAAATGTGTTTTCAGCAGTTTATCACAGTATTTTTGCAGCAATGCAGTTTCCAGCACCTCTTGATCTGTGGTTTCCCTTATTCTAAGGTAGGGGTATTTCAGCAAATACACTATTTATCACTGGTGTACAGAAGAGAGGATGGCTAGGGAGAGCAAGAAGGTGTCACATGACCCCCTGTAAGTTGTTGTAGTCCATAAATTCTCTAAAAGGATGCAAACTTTTGATTAGTGGTGCTGCACCATGGAAATTGTAAATGGGACAAGAGAGTCCTGGGGCAATCATTTCTCAGAAGATAATGTTTAATTTGTTTAAGTAAATTTCAATCATGTTCAAATTTGTTGGCACTAAGTGCATTCAATAATTCTTGTCAACTGTTTGTGGAAAAAAGAAAATGAAACAAATCTGACTTTTGATTGTGCTGCAAGTTTGAGCTTGTTATGAATTTCCAAATGGTTTTCCTGTTTCCAATTAATATTTATTCTGACAGTTGATTCATTGGTATCAAATTATGATTATCAAGGGTCGTGGATGATAGCACCTCCTTCCTCTTCCCCTGCTGGAGTCTCAAGTACATACCCTAATGAATGATGTTGTACTGTACCATTGTATACCTGCCAACTCTCATGCATTATGGTCTCACGTCTGCGGACCAAAGACGTCGATCTCACGAATTGAGGACAATTTCTCATGCCTGACTTAGAAATCCAGATGACTTGGCCTTTAACACATTAACAACATAATTAATTCAATATTCAGGCCATAAAAGTTCCAACAAACGGCACTTTATCTTGACTGTATAAGAATGCGCTAAAATGTTGCATTCAGTTTGCATTTGAGGGACTGGAAACAAACTCAAATAGCTTCAGAAGCATTCGGATGTTATCGGAACATCTTCAGACATGTTCAGTGGCGTTCTGAAGTCTTTGAGAAATCGTTGGAAGTCACCGGAACATTTTTGGAAATTCTCACACATTTGACTCGGAAAAAGGTGGCAGGTATACCATTGACCTAATATAAAGGTTGTGAATTTAAGGAGTCCAGCAAAAGCCAGCTATGAGATCAACAGTACAATGTTCTATACCTACTTTAACTTAACTTTGTGGTCTCTGATTCTCTCATTCACCACAAACACATTCTGAATTTTTCAAAAAACTACTTTTGCTTATGCACCATAAAACAAGTTTGGAAAAAACTTCAAACCTCATGAAGACTTCAAGGGTTTTGATGCCTTTGATTTTCACATTCAAATGGGTATTTACATTACAAATACTTTAAATTTAAATTATGATCTGAATAATATACTCTGACTTGGAGGATGGTCGCATCTGATGATTTATCTCACTGTTGAATGCCTATGCCTTGAAATGGTCACATTTTCCTGCAAAAAAAGTAAATTACACAACCATAAATTAAACAAACATCACAATTTGCCATGCTTGCTGCTACAGTGTAATCATTTAAGGAGGCTTTCCCTTACTGTTACTGTTCATAATAATGCTCTGTGCATCTTAAGATAATATTTGCCAGAAAAACCAGAGTTTCTTAGTGAAGGTTTCTTCTGTTAAAGAGGTATTTTTCTGCAAATATATAGGTTACAATGAAGAAAATTAGACCTTATCAAGTGCTAATCCAACCATAAGATGGGGGAAGGGGGATAACCATGCAATTTCAGAGATAATAACCTTCATGTTTGAAAATATTGCCATATATTGTTAAGTGTTATAAATTAAGCTTTTTAGTACAAATCTACTAGCATTGTATCACAAATGTTCTCTATGGGCTATGCTACTCACTATCTATTCTGTTGTAGATAACTAGTGAGAAGCGGTTGTCAACAAAATGGCAGCCACTTCTCCATGTTTTCTAAGTGTCTGCGAGGAGGGATTTGGATAATGTACTTGCTTAGTTTTGAACGACTAGTAGATTTATACTAAAACAATTATATTACTTGCTCTTGATTTCTGTGTGATAGAAATTTCGAGCACATTATATATGCCATTTTAAAGTTGTGTGTTCAGTGCCCTGGCCTTAGCTTGAAGTGGAAGCGAGGCTGGAGGTTACCTTGTTTGACAAAAACCTCAGTCTTTGCCTTTCTCATGCAAATGTGGACTAGTTAGCATGAGAACAACATGATTTACATGACAAAAGTAGTGAGGTCTGTATCAAATCAAGGTCACCGCCAGCCTCATTTCCATTCATAGGCCAGGTCACTGAGCATGCAATAGCCCATTTTACAGTTATGTGTTCAGTGACCTGGCCTTTGAGTGGAAGAGAGGCTGGAGGTGACCTTGTTTTGATACAAACTTCTCTGTCTTTCTCATGTTAATGCTGACTAGTTAGCATGAGAACAACATGATTTACATGAGAAGGGCAAAGGGGTTTGTATCAAAACAAGGTCACCTCCAGCCTCCTTTCCACTCAGAGGCTAGGTCACTGAGCATGCAATTGTAGAATGGGCTATTATCTGTGAAAAATCTTTTTAGCATTCAGTAATTCAGTCCTGCTAAGATCTACTTTTCCATCATTGTTATACACCCTGAAAAATACCACCAAAGAGGTAGAAAACTATAGTTTATTACCAAACAATTATCAAACATCATGTATGATATCTACAGTCGAACACATCAATCATCAGGTGGTAAGCCACTTTCTTTAAGCATGACCATCAAAATCTGAACCACTAATACAATGCAGTTCCTTAAGTGTGCAGAACAGCATGTAGATTCAATTTGATTCATGTGTGAAGTTGTCGTAGCTTTCACAATCACCCCCACTATAAAACTGAATGAATTTAAAATAGACTGATGCATAATTTCTGATATATGGACATCTGTGACATTCCGCAACTAAGGAAATCCGAGGAAAAAAATACTAAATCTTGATGGCTCTTTATCTTTTTTTGTTAATTTTTAATTGTTGTTTAACACTCATTTCTTAAAATGTTTTGTTTACTGTTACTTTTATTTTCCAGGACCTCCCTGAAAATAACTTCGGTGAGGGTATACTCCTGGTTAAACATTGTTATTTATTTATTATTATTAAGAATTAACCATACTGAAAACAACTGTTGTTGTATGATGGACTTAAGAGAAAAATTAAGTCTCTCTCAATAGTACTCACTCAGCAGCTGTAAGTATTAAAATGTTTTAATACAGCTTTTAATGGTTTAGATACTTTTATAAATGTCAATCAGACACCAACCAGTGAGACGAATTCCTAGCCAAACCCACATGAATGAATGAATGAATGAATGAACCAGAAAACACTGAGAAATGAACGAAACGACTGAATGACCCAACAGACAGAGAACCAGACAACTAAAACAATGAACAACTGAACTACCTGGCCCGCTAGACGGCTGAACAAATGAGATGATTGACAGGCACAATGAGCTGATAGCAGAATAACTGCCTGAACAAGGAACAGCCGAATGGACAAACAGATGAATAGGGAACAGGAAAGGGATCAGCTCAAATTAGGTGACAATAATATAATTCTAGAGCTTGGTGTTGGTTAGAAATTTCTTTAAATAGTTGATTAAGGAAAATGAAATTGGTTAGAAATTTCTGACACTAATAAAAGATTTGCGAAGGTGTAAACATTGGAGAAACATATGAGAGTCTTGAGAAATTAGTAAGAGTTATTAATGTTATTAAAAGGGGGTGTTCTTTTAATGTCCTTTACTGTGCAAAAATGCACTCAACTATGTACTATGATGTTTACAAAACTACACTTTTTATAACTTGTGTCAATAATACATACCAGCTTCCACTGCAAAATTTTAATCCACTCTTCTGCTTCTTGGGTTGAATTAGCGTAACAGAAAAATGTTCGGTAGGGCATTACAATCCTACAAGAAAAGTTGAAACTTTTTAAAATTAATTTTACTGACTCAATTCACAGGCTGGAGCATAATCCCCTTATACCAGTATGTTGGCACACTGCACAGTTAGCGAACAGCCACAAGATATAATTGTTGCTCTCAATAAATATTGTATGAGCTTATTGCAAAATTTATAATGGTAATACAATGTAGGTCTAAGTGGAGTCAAAGTTCGTTTGTTTTGACGACCACTGATGTATAGTATAGTGAGAGTCCAATTTGCTTAATCATGTTTACAGGCTGAATTGGATGACACAATTAGTCTTGTTACCAATAATATTATTAATCAAATCTGTACCAAAATTTGGGACAAAAGTACTGAAACATGCAAGCAGAACTTTTACTACATGAAACATGCGTAAACTCCATGATTTGAAAGATGCATATCATAATCTACACAGTCATGTAATCATAGCTAGAGATAATTTTTCATTTATTTATTTTATTCATTTATTTTACAGCCTTCGCCAGAGACCTGGCAGGGACACTACAACAGCTTGTGCCAATTACTGTAGGCCCGTAACTGCAAATCCCTCCCCATAACCACATTCTAGTAGAGATAGACCACCACACTGGGGACTAAGTCCCCTACTCTTTTCAAACAATGCGTGGGTTCTTTAAGGTCCCACAGAATCAATTATGAAGAGTTGTGAGACAGGGCCTATGGTTTATCGTCCTTATCTGAGAAGACTAGAAAGTCTAACCATTTGCAGATGTCATTACAAAGGCAGCACTTTCTTCTCAATTATTTAAAGACCCTGAGTGTTGGTCCAGCCGGGGTTTGAACCCGCGACCTCCCACACGATAAGCCGGTGCTCTACCACTGAGCTAACCGGTCGGCTAATCAGATTAGAGAATTGTGCTCAAAATTTCAATTTTTATTAATAACTTACACCAATATAATGATTGAAACAAGTGTAGACAAAGCCTGGGGCAGGGTCCACAGGCTACCCTATGGGCTACTCTAATAATAATGAAGAGGCTAGTGGAAAACCCTCCTAAGTGACTATTTAGGTCAAAAAAATTTTTCGCCAAAAGTGCCCGATTTTTTGCATATGACCTCCAATTTACTTACTTAACAATGTCTTGCTGTTTTTTCCCCCAATTTGCTTTTCGTTTTCGAGAAAAACGAAGCCAAAATATCGAAGAATTGCTGGATGGTGTGCAAGGAAGTGAAACGAAAGCTGTGTTCAATGATTAAAACCATTACGTTGTGACATGGTCATATAATACCTGCATTAGCGCACAGGTAATGAGCATGCCTTTCGCGCTGTATGTCACGTGTTCAAGGCCGACTTACAGCGTTGTCCAATTGGCATCTATAACTCTGTTATTCAGGATTATTAAAATATTGGTCATTTTTTATTAAAACTAGAAATAGTTTTCACTAACGCTGCCCCCATATTTTAATTTTTGAGTAGTTGTGTGGTTGTAAATATTAAAATACTGAAGACATTGTTGCTCATTTCTGTATTGTTGTTAGTGAAATAAAGCAGTTCTGTAAATTTCATGTAGAAGAAGCATATTTCTCCAGTACATCATCAATGGCAGAAACAATATTTGATTTAGTGTCATTGTTCAACAATTGAGATTTAGATGGCTGTTTTATCTTGTTTGCGTGGATTTCACCGTGTTTGTTTATGTATAGATCAAGTCATACGAAATTCTGTGAATTGAGACACACAGAAAAACAGACAATAAGCTTTCCTGAATAAAAAATATTTAGATGAGCCCTAGTTTATGCCTGAAAAGTAAACGCGTTGAATGTAATTTTTGCCTCGAGTTAATCTTCGCGAAGACGAAGCAAGTGAATACGAGGACAATTTACTTGAATGGCACAGAGCATGATTTTCGCAAATTTCGCTACAAGTTGCTTGAAATACAAAAAATCGGTGAATTAAATATAAAGTACAGTAAGTGTATAAATTCACATTCAAACTTGTACTTTTTTGAAAGATAGACTCCCAGAAGCGCTCAAACATTTCGGAAAAGGTCTATTATTCTTGTGATGATTTGCAGTGAAAGCACATGTCTCTTCGCCACCATTTGCCCTCGAAGAGGGATTTCTTTGCTATGAACTAACTGATTTCCATTGTTTAAGCTGTCGAGTGTTCCATGGATCTTCTTATTTTGATTTACAGTTTGAAAAAGCTGTCTTTTCCTTCTGAGAACGGCGTACTCGGCTGCTAGCAGCCATTTTGATATGAAAGCAAGAATGCTACCCGGCACAACCTTGCGCGCCTAGTTTCATCAAATCAGGAATGCTTCCCATACTACAAACACATTTCTTACAGTTTTGAAATTCCTTGTATATATTTACACGGGGACTCCTAGAGTGCCTCCTTGGGTTTTGGCCTCTGGACCAAAACCCTGCGGGGGCAATTATTGGTTTAGCCAATAGGGTAGCCCAGGTTTTGCCAGCACCTGACTGAAACTGAAATTCATTCAACTGACTCATTATTTTATAAATTGGTGTGAGGGGGTGAGAGGGGGGGGGGGGGGGGGTAAATAATTGGGGTTGGCACAAAAGAAATAATCTCCAGGTTTCAGATCTCCAGATCTTTCTATTCACTCTAAACTGATCACAAGCAAACTGTTCAGGCAACCCAATCAAACCAGAGATCTTAAAGTAAACTATAAGACATATAGCAGACTTCAATGAAGTGAGAGATGACAAAGACAGAAAGAAACCAGAATACAGAGAAGAAAACACCACAGATTAATTTACGTTTCAAAGTGCGCACCTGAAACAGTTTCCTTTTCCTAGAGATTCATCTCTTGCGACTTCCTGGCAGTCCTCAAGATCTATGGTTCTAATTGGTTCTTTGTCCTGAAATTACAATATCAAAATAATAAATATTATTGTTCAGGGGTTTCATTAAGTTTTGAAATAGCCATTGAGCTAACTAAAGTAGGCAATGACCTGATGAATCTTTTTAATCATTTGAGTGAAAATACAGACAAAGTAGGCAGCGGTAACAGGTAAGTTCTGAGTAAGTAGGTAATGGTTTTCGCCAGTTGCCAGCTTGTAATGAAACCCATTATTAATAACCATAAGAAATAATACCAAACCCAAGCCCAAATCATTAATTAGTAAAAACTTGTCAAGTAATCTTACCCCTTTTGCCTTGAAGTATTTCAACTCATTTTTTAAGAGCACAAACCATCGTGTTTTCCAGTTCTGCTGGAGAGAAATAAACATACCAAATTACTGGAAATTAGACCAAGTAATATGGAATTTCTTCCAAAACCCATTAACTGCTGATAATTTAAGTACATAAAGGTTTTTATATTTTGATGACATTGGAGACAATGGGAATACTCAGTATCACCTTAATCACTCTAATTCAATAACTCTTGGTTGATCCTTCATGAAATACCAAGTCTATTGAGTTGACATGGTACAGTACACTTCAGTCCTCAGCTGTTCAAACAGGGGATAGCTTAATAATATCCAGAGGATGTAGGTCACTATCCAGCAGAAAAAATGCATTACAGCTAATACATATTTCAGGGGAAGGGGTGGGGGTACTGCCATAAATTTCAGATAGGTGTGTGCCATGAAGGGTCTGAAACTCTGACCCTAGTTAAGTATGAAGCAAATGAAAGTTGGTACCCTACTTGTGGCCCAACCCCCCCCCCCCCAAAAAAAAGACAACAAAACAAAACAACAACAACAACAACAAACACCGGAAAGAATCGATGCACTTTGTGAAACAAAAGCTGGATTTGCAGGCTAATGGGGGAGGATCCAAACAGCGACCAACCACCGTGGTAAAACAAAAATTTATCAGTTCTTTTTCTTTTAGCTGGGTATTTATGCACTGCTATTTTAGCTGATAGGCACCTTATCTTACAGTAGGATCACACCAGGAGCACTATGTCAACATGGGCAAAAATGATACCCTATATTTAAGGATTGAGAACTTCAAAAACCATACCCTATCCTGCGGCACACACCTAGATAGCTCATATGTGGGAGTACCCACCCCGGGTGCATAAAAATATTTATCCCTTAGATAGGGACTTATCCACTGGATAAAATTATCTGCCCTTTGAACTACTGTACTGGGGCCAGGTATATTATTTTGCTAATGTTATGTCAAGGTAATTAACTCAGGAATAAGCAGCAGTACAATGCAGCAGCCCCTGGGGAGCAGACATTTATTGAGGAACTAGCAGCGTCATGTTACCAATAGGCCATTTTGGAAAATACCATGATAATACTCTTTGTTTGTCCTCGCAAATTTTGCATAAGCATTGTTTTTGTTTTCTCTTGGGACCATTGTAAGTCTCTTTTTTTCTCTTGGGACCATTGTAAGTCCCAAGAGAAACTGAAAACAATGCTTATGCAAAATTTGGGAGGACAAACAAAGAGTATTATCAATGGTATTTTCCGAAATGGCCTATTAAGCTTTCCTTCCTAATTTAAAGAATAAATATTCAAAACAACTCAGTTTCAGTAGCTCATAGCAAGTACTCTATCCTTACCTTTATTTTCCCGCCAAGTTTGGTAAGATATCCTTCCTTGGATCCAAACTGAAAGTATAAAGCAACTAAGATAAGCAAAGTGAACAAAAAATACTGAATATATGTCAGGGGCACCCAACGAGCCAAATCAACCAAAAGCTGTAGACAGGCATTTTTAAGTACCTTGTGGTGTTTGAAGTCTGTTTGAAGTGATGTTTTTGTTCATTAGAAGAATTTGATCTATTTGGATTCCTTAGCTCAAATTTTAACTTCAAAAAATGTTAGGGAACAAAATCTTCCTTTGAGAAAATGCTCCCTGAAATGAACTATTTTCTTTCCGAAAGGCTAGCTGGTGTTTTTGACTGCCAAAAACAGCAATTATGATCTTTTTGAAAACCTCAGGGACTATGATACCCCCATTGCAAATCTTTAAGGCCATGTTTCAGTTATGAAAATCTGAGTGCACTCTTTAATCAATACTAAAAGTCTAAGGCGAACTACCCTCCACCGAACAGATATCTACCGAAACTTAGATAGTGGTGTGCAGGCACTTGGATGAACAATAGGTTCCCAAATTTAGCCCAAGTTATGCTTTGAGCCTCATGCATCTCCCCTGCTAAAGAAAAGAAGCAAACTTGCCACAAAGGAGCAGACAGCTGGTCAGCTCAACGTCTCTACCTACTTACCCCAAAAGCTCTATTAAGCCCTCCCCCTCTCTATTAACCCCCTCTCTCTAATAAGCCCCCATTTGGAAGTCAGTTTTTGTAATAAGCCCCCCCCCCCTCTCTTATAAGCCCCCTTCCCTTTGGCACATGAGATTTTGTAATTAGCCCTCCTATTATCTCTTACGAAATTAACTTTATGTGGCCCAGTTGGTTTGTTTTTTAAACAAAGACACACTTGAAAAATGTAATACTGTTTGCTGCTCTTTATTTCATAAAAAAGTTTCACTGCAGTTGTTTGAGTTTTGTACAAATTAAAACTATTTAAGGCAAAAACGGCATGTTTAAGATTTGAAATAAGTCCCCCTCTCTATTAAGCCCCCTTTCTAATAAGCCCCCTGTTGACAAAGCCTGAAATTAAATAAGCCCCCGGGGGATTAATAGAGCTTTTACAGTATTCGAGTAACACACATGTAATGTTATCGTTCTGATCCACACCTCATCAAACAAGACTTATTTCCCGGGTTTAAGTCTTTTTTCCATAACTACACGTGTACAAGCCCACATTTAGTTATGGAAAAAAGACTTAAACCCAGGAAATAAGTCTTGTTTGATGAGGTGAGGATTAGAACGTATCACATTACATGTGTGTGTGTGTATCAAGGCCCACATTTTGTGCGCATACATAGCAAGGTCCACACACCGGCAACGACAAAAAGTGGATCAAAGCATACCCCCCAGTAAAGAGAAGGGAGTGTAGGTTACACAAAAGAATGGCCGCTGCACGCTGCACTTGAAAAAGTCCTCAATGAGTTCTACGACCAAGTCGCCCCTGTTGAGGAAGACGCCCTCGAAGGGCTCTACGACGAGTTCCGTGTTTCAGCCACAGATTTCCAAGACTGGCTCTAAGTCTGGAGAATGGACGTCAATCCAGACCGTCAAGCGGCGAGAAACCTTCTGGGCTTTTCCATTTGAATACTGCAGTCTCAAAATGTGATGGACCCTGTAAACAGTTGTGAAAGCTGGAAAGAACCACCACAGCTTCCAAACGGTGAAGCTTTTTCAAAGCGTTTTTACGACAATTTTGTGGAAATGGTCAAAGATTGGTATACTGCTGTTCTGCAATGCTTTCGGGTGGAGCAGATGCCACAGTGGCAAATGGCAAGACATCCTCATCTGGCATGATATAATTAGTTGAAATTTTTTTCTTTAAATTAACATCAACTCAAAGTAAAGCGTTTGTCCGCGAAAATCAAACAGTTCTCCACTTTCATCTTTGACTGACATAGTCACACTGTGCACATGTTCGCCTGTCGAAACGGCACGAAATGCTTGCAGCTGTTTGGGTGCACGATAGTTTATTGTTTCGAAAGCCTCTCCCACAATGTCAAATTTTGCAAGCAGGTTTGTTTTTTCCAGATTCAACAAATTTTGGTCCTAGTCGACCAAACCGCAGTACACAAAGAAAACACTTGGAACTTTGAGCTTTGAAATAAATTTGTCTGTCTCAAGACGCCAGGTGATGTCAAGAAAATCTTGCAAATTTGGGGAAAACTGAAGTTTTTCGCTTTCAGGATTTTTGATTACCACAGCGCCGGCGGGGCTGTTTGTCTTGGCAGTTACTTTGGCGTTGAGTTGTGTAAAAATAAAATTAGGAGTTTTTGCCAGACCTTTGGGAGTTTAATACCCTGGAGGAAAGCCTTTTGTAGACAAAATTTGATCGTGGGCATTTAACAACCAAATTCTCTCAGCCACTTTCACATCAAGCCACGAATTGCAAAGCGAGCAGGAAATAAGCCGGACATAATCGGCTTTCTGAACCAGCTTGTCACAAAAGACGGTACAGGGGTTTTCAGTTGTGCAAATGGTGATCACAACCATTTATTTAAGCGCACATTAACATTCAATTGAAAATATCACCTCTTTCATAAGATGGCAAATCTTTTGCAGTGGATCCAAACACCAGAGGCCCACCAAATTTCTAAAAATGCAAAAGGCAAGGCCTGGGCCTCTTTTCTCGCGAAATTTCCGAACGCCTACAAGAGTAAATTTGTCGCGCAAACTAACTTTACCGATAACCATCAGGCAACAGCTGAAATTTATTTTTATTGGGCCAGATTATCTGAAAAGCGTTTTCAGTTCAGACAAAAAATATTGGTCTCAAGCAATGAAGGAGGCACAGGGAATGCAACCAAATAGCGGGTTTCCATTCCAGCTTTCAGCTGTTTCAGGGCGCCTGCTGCAGACAATCCCAGCGGTTGATTTCACAGAAAAAATTCAATCGCAGATTGGCAAAATGCTGAACAATTTGCAAAAAATTTACGTCACACCCACAGACTTTTTCACAATACAGTACAGGCAGATTTTTAAAGACACACAGATCACATTCAGAACATCAAAATTTGCCAGAAAATGGCTTGGTGGCCCACACATAGGGTTTTGGCCACAACAGCTTAACTTTGCACTTTGGTGTGCAACAACAAGTTGACCGGCGACGTTTTGGGTGATGCTGCAGGATCAAACCAGCTTTGCTCCTTTTATCTCTTTCATGTTTATTTCACGACAAGGAGAATTCTTTTCGAAATGGGGGGAATTCAGAGCATAAGCTCTCTGCCAGATGGGCCTCATTTCAACCTAAAAGACAACAAATACAATGAGGCTTCATTCAGAAGGCTTTGCGCAGAATTCGGTGTTGATCCAAGCTCAGACTTTCGTTTCACCCACGGCCAAAACCACGGCCTCGGATATATATTCATTCTCTATGACAATGGAGACTTTGCTCAAAAGCTCTGGCAGTACCCGACACCTCTTTCCAACCCATCCAACCAAAAGTTTGCGGACGAGGGTGGCACGGACGCCGCCAGCAACAAGCTTCATTCCATCAGAAATGACCAGGGCACGGACAAACAGTGTGAGTATTTTGTGCTGGACGCCGCGCACGGTCTTACAGAGGCCGGGTTAGCGCGTCTGAACCAGTCAATCGAGGCTTTTGTGTACTGCATTCTTGGTGCACAGGTTAATGTCAGAAGTAGCATTCTGGGAAGTGGAGGCAGAGCCAAGGAGGCACAAAGAGAATTTCTTGTTCTTCTGGAGGACGCAATCAGAACACCAGACATTTCACAGAGCGTCCAGTGCTATCAGCTGGCGGTGGATGAGGCAAAGGTTCGTTTGGACATGGCAGTGGTGCTGGGTACCTGGCTGATGCTGTCGAGGATGGTTCTGAATACAGGAAGCGTGGTGGGCTACAATAACAAGCTCAAGCAAGCCAGGCAGGGGATGAAACTCGGCGTAAACAATGATGTGAACCAGGGCACAAAAAAAGCGACCCTTCGCTTAATGGCGGGAGGGCCTTCAAAGGTCAACCAGCCAAACAGCCATCCTTCAAATCCAATCCACAAGGCCTCTGCAAAAGAAAAACCAAAAATTCCAACTTCACATCTACAACAGGAAAACACAAACCCAACTCCAAATCAGGAAACTGAAACACCGCCGGCAGGTTCAGGAAACGATGCCCACGACGTGAACAAAATAATTGTCATGAAAGGCGCTGTTTTAATTGCCGGGGTGGTTTTCTTTTCAATGGGGCGTTGCAGCGGCGGAAACTAGCGATTTTTCTTTACATACATCTCCACCAGAAAGGCAACAACATCCAAAATAATCAGGCAGGTGTGCTCAGCCAGAAAACTGATGGCCTGGCTGGCAGTTTTGAAACGGAAAGAGACAATTGAGCCAATCAGGCTGGGCAGAAGCAAAGCTGTTTTTTTGCCGATTTCTTTCAGCCCGTTTCCCAATCCTTTCCCGAGGGCTTTCAAAGAGTTGGTGATGGCGCCAATCACTGCGCCAATCGTCACACCAGCCGCGAGAACGATTGCTGTCACTGTAATGCCATATTTTTTAAAATTCTCTTTGATCCTCTCACGAAGCGGAAGTGCCCCTTCTCTTTCCGCAATCTGTGTTTGCAAGCGCACAACCTCCTCGGTTCTTTCGACCACCCTGAGTTCTGCGGCTTGTTTGTCAGAAGGGGAGGCATCTGGATCATCGATTATTGCCTGGTCTTGCTCGTTTTGGTGCTGAATCTCAGCTTCTTGTTCTTTCAGATCATCAAGGGCTTTTGTATCATTGAGCCCCATCAAGGGCTTTTGTATCATTGAAGGCGTTTCTTTTTCTTTCTTTATCTTCAAGGCTTGTCAGGATTTGGCTGACCCTTGTTTTTTCTTGTGCTATTTGCCGCGCCCGTTGCTTCGCCTGTTTTTCCAAAGCAGCAACCTCTTTTTTCTTGTTTTCTAAATCTTCTTGATAGTTTTTGACCCGCTGCTGCAGCTCGTGCAATTCTGATTCGTTTTCGATGTTCGATTCACCGAGTTGATCAATCTTTGCTTGAGTTCATTCCATTCTTATTCTCAGATGTTTTGCTTCTTGAGCTGCTTTTTCTTTTGTGCATTCAACCGTTCAGCATCTTTAAGTTGTTTTTCTGCTTCATCTCTCAGGCTCCGCCAGGTTTCTCTTATTTCTTCACTATCTTGAGAAATCAGAGATTCAGCTTCTGGTCCAAGGTTTGTTTTGAACTTGTCTGTAAATTTTTTGAGAAAGCCGCTGCCATCTTTTTGGAAAATTTCAGTTTCACTGCCTTTCGAACCCAAGGAGACAATTGTTGTCTCATTTCCAGGTTTTTTACTGAAACCAATAGGGCCTAATTTGGCAAAATCCACTCGGGGAAACCTTTTTTTGATGAAAGCTTTTGCCCTATCAAGCAGAGCTGGTTTGTCATCTTGATGAACAAAACCCTCGAGTAAAGGAATGTCGTCACCACCAAAAGAGGTCTCATCATAAGATGTGTCTGGCAGCCCACTTGTTTCTTCGCCACCATGATATGGTGTAGATGCAGCGTCTGGTTGAAAGGGCTGTGTTCTATTGATTTCCCACTCATCGCTGACATCGTTGTTCTTGTCTTGGTTTAACAAACGGGGGTTCTCCATTTCTGCATCATAACTGCCTTCCGCCATTGTGTTGATATCTTCATAATTTATTTTTCAATTGAACTTTTCAACTCCGGGTTATGATCATGGCTGCTGTGCAAGCAAAGCACACTGTGCAAGCAAACCTTTGGCCAATGCACCAAGAGAAAAAAGCAGGCACAATGAAAGCCGAGCGTACCGTCAAGCGCATCACATTTGATCGAGGTGAAGCCAGCCCAGGGGAGATGCTTTATGTAACAGTCCCCAAGCTGGATAAGCACGAAGTTCTTGTTCCTGGCTCGCTCGCGCTTGTTTTTACAATCAACCTGGTCGGAGGACACGCCAACAACTTCCTTGTACAAAATGTCATGCAAGTGCTGATCGACAAGATGGTTGTGAAATACGCGGGCACCATACTGCAGGAAACAGTAGCATATGACATTTTCAAGATATGGGAAGACCTTTTCCTCTTGCAGGAGTGGGACAACATGCTGCTCAAGGGCATCCAGAGTGATGACCTCAACAGGATCCGCTCATGGGCGGGGGACAAGAAAACCTTGGGAGTTGCCTTGGAAAACAAGCTGGAAAAGGTTTTCAGAAAAAAAATACCGAATCAAGCTGGACCACCAGATTCTGACTGACCACGGAGTTTTTTATCCACAAGCTCTTTACAACGATATTGTGTTCGAGCTGACCCTTGTGGCAGCAAAACAGGTTGTCAGGGGTTCAGACACCACAAAACTTGTCTACAAGCTGAAAAACATCCAGCTTGAGTATTAAATGGTCTGAAGTGAAACTCTGGCTGACGCGGTGGACAGCACTTATTTAGCTGGCAAGGAATTCCTTTATGACCACATTGTGAGGGAAAAAATGATGACCTTCAACAGAGCCACAGACGCCAGACTCAACATAAAAGTCACCCCACAGCAAAGATCTATGAAAAGCCTTCTTCTCCTCTTTGTTGAGCCTTACACTGCAGGCGCAAGGGACTCAGAAAATTATTTCAATCGTCAGCATCACGATCAATGGTGTTCCAAACATGGTTTTCAGCAATGGGATTGAAGGCAAGGACATGTGGGAGGAAGCCAGTCGCTTCTTTGGTGGCCCATATCCCGCTTCAAGGCGGGGAGGGCGTAGCCACATGAGTGTAACGAAGTTTTATGACAACAGGTTTGGGCTGTTAATCGATTTGTGCTCCATGTTGGATCAAGCGATGCACAGCAGCGGCACACACCTCGTGAACAGCACAGACGGGATTCAGCTTGAACTCAAGCGGGACACCAGAGGCTCAGGCACTGTTAACTGTCATATTTTTGTTATCAGAGACTAGCAGTTCAACCTCTTGGACAGGCAATTGGAATCTGTGCAATACTAATATATCCACCCAAGGGCAGCATGAACCCGAATAACATTCCGTTCAATGCTCTCATTGTTGCGCCGACAAATTCAGGCAAAACATGGCTCGTGGTGGACCAGCTCACGGGCCCTTCTGTGGCAAATTTGACTTCATCCTGCTCATCTGCCCGATGTTCGCGCACAACAAGACCCTCTTTGGGTTTGGGAAAAATGATCCACGGATAGATGTGATAATTTGCGAGCAGCTCCAGGTGGAATTTTGGTTGAAGCTAGTAACTTTTGTTTTTGAGGGAACCAACACCCTCATAATCCTCGACGACTGTGCAGCCTCAAAAGAGGTAAAAAAACGCACAGGCCAGCTGGTGAATCTTGGAATGCCTTTTCAGCAAGGCACATCGGCATCAGCATTTGGGTGCTGACCCAAAAGTACACCAGCATCACAGCATCTTTTCGGGAAAACATTGTGGCTGTCGTTCTTTTTTACAACCCCTCGGCCAAGACCACAAAGGTCACTTTTGATGACTATGTGGGCGATCTGCCCCAAGAGGAGTACAAAAGTATGATTTCAAAGCTGAAAGAGCGAATTCAAAGTTTTCTTATCTCGTGTTCTCGCTTCGGCACCCCTTTGGAGTCCAGTTGAATTCCTGCTATTAGGCGGGGACCTCGAATTAAAAAAACATCTTATAGTAGTAACCATGGAGTGGGTCGAACACTACATTGTGAACAACAGCGAAGAAACTGGTTTTTAATTATGCAAAATTTAGTGCGATCCTTTCGGGACCATTTGGCGGAAACTTTTTCTTATGATGGTGGGGATGACGAAAGTGCTCTTGAAATGCCCCAAGAGCCACACAAATTTACCAAATTTGTAAAGATCATAACAATTCTCGAAAATTTTGCTTGTTTCCCAGATGTTAAGTGTAGAATGGAGATGTTGAAAACTATTGAAAAACTCCAAAAAACCGATGAGGAAATTGACATAAGGAAAGAAGATAGGTGGATAACGATTCACCACAAACATGCAACCCCAAATTAAAAATAAAAGTTGAAGTATAGATGGCAGAAGGGGAACTTTTAACAGCAGAAGAACTTTATGAACATGCTGGAAGCAGAGGCGTCAGTCTTGCCAGCTGATGGTGTTCTGAATTTGGCAACCTCAGGTCCTGACATCCCCGCTCTCGGTGAGCAGCTGGCAGTGTTCGTGTCAATGGGGAAGGCCAAGGATGCCATTGGCATGCAGTTGACGCATGAACAGGTGAAATGCCTCACCGACAAAGAGGTTGAAAAGTATTTCAAAAGGTACAAAACGTACGTGGGCTCAAAGACAACCGAGAGCTTGATCGACAGCTGCATTTTTCTTGTGACCAAAGTCGCCGGGTTGTTCGTCAACATCAAAGACATTGAGGCTTACCAAAAAGAACTCAAAGAAGACTACATTATCGGAAAAGAGCTCTCCAACCTGGCTGGCAACCTTGCTTTGAAGTGCGGCCGGTGGCTTGCCTTGGCCAACACTGGGCTGATCACCACAAAACACATTGATTTTACACCAGACCCTGTAACGCATGAGGTGGTGACGCATGTATATAAAAATGATGCTGAACAAATTACTGAGAAACCCTCAACAACTGCTGAATAAATACTGACAAGTACAAAGCAACTGCTGACTATTTTTTACTTTCTTAGTATTGCGCTGGGCAATTAAACTTTTATTCTGTTTGCATAGCTTCACCATGGGTGCTGAACAATCTGAAGCATCTGGTGGTGAAACACAGATAACACAATCCCTGCAACCGTCCAATGGACAACTTACTTCATCGGCTCCAACCGAAAAAATCCTCTTCCAGAGGTGGCTGAAAAATCTGAAGCACCCAGTGGCGAAACACAGGCAAAACAACCCCCGCAACCGTCCAATGGACAACTTATTTCACCAGCTCAAACCAAAATTAAATCCTCTTCGGGTGGACGCTAAAGAAAAAAAAGATGCCACGTCCAAAAAAGAGAATAAAAATCTTGAAAAAATATTACTTATAAGGCACCCAAGAAGACATTGTAACTTTTATACAATGCAAAAGCAATACAATAGATTTATAAAAGAAGATGGTGTTCGTCTTTATATTTTAATTGACAATGTTAAAGTTTTAGATGAAGATAGTTTATTTATTCCACCATCTTATTTTAATTCATTTGACGAAAGACGAGAGATGGTGAAAGAGTTAATGAATAGGGAGAGAGAGATAGTGTTGGTTAAGATGGAGAGAAAGATAGAGTTGATCAAGAGTAATAGTAAAAGAGAGATAAAGCTGATTGAGAGAGAGATAGAGTTAATTAAGAGTATTATTAAGAGAACTTCTGAATAAACAGGAGCACCCAACGAGCCAACTCAACCAAAAGCTGTAGAAAGGCATTTTTAAGTACCTTATGGTGATTGAAGTCTGTTTAAAGTGATGTTTTCATTAGCTAGAAGAAGTTCATCTGTTCGGATTCCCTAGCTGAAATTTTAATTTCCCGAAAATGTTAGGGAACAAAATCTTCCTTTGAGAAAATGCAAGCCGAAATTAACTTTCCACGAACTTTCTAGGGAACTATTTTCTTTCCGAAAATGGTAGCTGACATTTTTGACTGCCAAAAACAGCAATTATGACCTTTCCGAAAACCGTAGGGGCTATGATTTCCCAATTGCGAATCTTTTAGGCCACGTTTTAGTTACGAAAATCCGAGTGCACTCTTTAATCGACGCCGAAAACCCAAGGCGAATTACCCTCCACCGAACAGATAGCTACCGAAACTTGTCGTTGGGTGCCCCTGAATAAATACTGACAATTACAAAGCAACTGCTGACTATTTTTTGCTTTCTTAGTATTTAGCAGGCAATTAAACTTTTTTTCTTTTAGCATATCTTCACAATGTCAGCTGAACAATCTGAAGCACCGGGTGGCAAAACCCCGCAACTGTCCAATAGACAACTTACTTCACCAGCTCCAACCACACAGCCCCAAAAAAACCCCAAGGGAGTGGCTGCTGGCAAGTTGGTGGCTGAAAGAACAAGGCTGGTGTGCGAAGTGCAGAAAAAAGCAGTGGCAGAGGCTGCTGTCATAATTGCAAATAACAACTCTAAAAAAGCTGAAGAAAACTCTGCAACTGAAAATGCAACACCCGACTCGGAGCAAGAAGCTAAGAGTTCTTCCAAAAAATCAGGTTATTCATTTGCTAAATTACTTTCTTTCATTGGGCTTATTGTTGGGGCAGCCGGCGTTTATTATCAGCGTGTAGCGTTAAAAATGAGGTTTAAGTCTTGGGCTCCAGGAAAGAAGGAAAGCGACCCAAGCCCTCCTGTTCCCAGCGAGCCTACTCCTGAAATGCCACAGAGGAAAAAAGGGATCAGGCATATGGAATAATTTATTCCAATCTATTGAAGGTTTGCAACCAGTATATACACAGCAAGATGCTGATCAATTCGAAAACTATCTAACTTTGAGTTTTGTTTATATTTCTTTAGTGGGTATGCTATCTTTCAGGTTGTTTCAAAATCCCTTGAATTTGTAAGGGATGTAAGAAATAACACCAACTACAGAATTGATATAAGGTGCCATGAAATAAGTAATTATCTGGAAGCTGAAGAAAGGGCCGCTGAAGAAAGTGCCTCTGAATAAATAATCTGGATGAGTACACAGGATGACTTTTCAACTTTTTATATTACTTACCATGTCTGACAATAAGCTTGTCAAAACGATCATGGATGTAGTGATTCTCACCAGCCTAGTTGCTGGCATTGGTTGGGTCGCAAAAAAGGCTCTGAAAGAGAATTTCACATCTGACCCCAGCAGTAATTTTATGAACTATCTGCAATTCACGGCCATTATGGCAGGTGGCATCACACTCAAATGGTATCTCGAGGACCACAAAATACTTCCCACCAACGTTTGAATTTCCCACCCAAAGGTGGGTGTTTTGAAAAATGGGGTCTAATATATACCATGGCAACGATTGCGTTTATGGTTGGTGGAGCAATTCTCAATGCTGCCACTTTCATCAGGGGCAATTATCTCATAAAGGCACTTGGCAGCGGCGACAACGCTGCGCTTGACAAAAAAAGCGCCATGACAAGGCTCTTGAGGATTATCAAGCGGCTTAAGCAAAATACAGCTGCGAGCGCACCCTGCTCCTTGACTGGGTCCAGACAAACGCGCAAATCAAAGTGCAGGCCAAGAAAAATTTCACCAACACTGACTACGTTTTCAAACTTTATAACCAGGCGCGTCCCAACTAACTTATGGCTCCGCTGAAAGAGCCCAAGTTCTCTGATTTCTACCAGCCAAGCGGACAGCAAAAAAAGGGCGAGCTCATTTTTTTAGGTGTGGGGGGTCTTGCTCTGGGCTTTGCTGCTTTTCGTTTCCTTTGAAGTTTTATGAAATATTTTTGTAATGGACGCCAAACTCTCAAAGGTTTATTACAGCCACAGGGACTACTGGAAGGGCCTTGCTGCAATCAAAAAACTTGCTGAAGCTGCCAAGGTATCTGAAGATGCCGCAAAAAAGTGGTAGATATATCTTCCAGCGCCCCCAACAAGGTGCACCAAGCTGACCTTCTTTTTTTGCCGCATGACAAACTTCCCTGTGGGTGCAAAGTTTACAAGTACATTCTGACAGTTGTCGACGTGGCCAGCCGTTACAAAGAGGCTGAACCTTTGACCTCAAAAAACTCTGACGAGGTCGCCGAGGCGTTTTGCAAAATTTACAAACGCTCACCTCTGAAATGGCCGCAAATGCTGCAAGTTGACCCCGGGCGCGAATTCATGGGTGCTGTCACGAAAGAGATGGAAAACCACAAAACGTATATCTGGTGCGGGCACCCCGAAATTCACCGTGACCAGGCCATTGTCGAGCATTTCAACCGCACCCTGGATGAGCGCTTGTTTGGCCACCAGTATGCTGTGGAAATGCTTCTGCCGGAGGGCCAGTGGTCTGTTGCGTGGGTGAAACGGCTTCCAGGAGTTGTTGCAGCCTTGAACAATGAGGAAACAAACCTGACAGGAAACAAGCCAGCAGTTGCTATCAAAGAAAAGGTGGTTGTTTCCAAGCCTTCGACGACATATCAAAGACCTGTGGGAACCCGTGAAAAACAGCTCCCCCCTCTTGCCAATGTCCACTATCTTTACCAACCTGGTGAGTTGGAAGGCGGCACAAAAAGGGCCACAGATCCTGTTTGGTCTTTGAAAGTCTTCAAAGTTGAAAAGACAGTCATGAAGCCTGACACGCCTGTTTTGTACTATTTGCACGATGGACCCAAGCGCAGTTTCGTGCATGAAGAGTTATTGGTTGTCCCCCCAAATACGGAGCTACCCCCGAAGGCCTCATTTAATAGCTCCATGATATCGGCCATTTGTGCATCAGTCGGTGGGGGATTATGCCCGAAGGCATTTGTAGTGACCCCATCCTCTTCTATCCACCTTTTTGAATCAAACTCTGATAGCGAAGTCTTGTTCACACTCATGCCGAAAATGTGGTGTCCCTCGCTCCGGAGAATGTTCATTTCATGTGTAAGCTGCCTCTTGCCGAACAGTGTTTCTTTGTACTGCTCACGCAGGATGTGCTTTTTAACCACGTTCTTTTTCACAACTTTGGCTCTTTTCATATTTTTTTTGGTCGACTCTGAAGGTTGAGTACATCTTTGGCCGCAGGCATACACACTCAGTGATTGGGGTTCTGGCGCATTCGTCTTTCATTTTCCCCAAGACCTTTTTGTTGGTTAGCGGCTGCCAGAGGCGCCTTTACAGGCTGACGTCCGATCTCACCCTAGAGAAGAATTGAAGGGCTCGGGGCATAACCATCCTATGTCGAATTTTGAGTCGTTTTTCGATTTTGCTTGGATTTGTCTGAATTTCTGCATGTGAACTGCAATTCGATGGAAACACATTGTATGGTATTTTTTTGACTGATTCATCCAGAATCCAGAAATGCATTTTTTCTTACGTACACCAAGAAACCAACCTTCCATGGGAGTGGTTTGCAAGTTGCATTACATCTTCTTTCAATCGAATTGCAGTTTACATGCAACAATTCGGGCAAATCCAGGCAAAATCGAAAAACAACCCAAAATTCGACATAGGATGGTTATGCTCCGAGCCCTTCAATTGTAAACCACCATGAAACTATGTGATATGTGCGGTATATAAATCCATTACCATTACCATTGGTTTCTGAAAACAGCAGATGGTCTTTCAGGTAGTCGCTGGTGTCAAACAGATGTTGACCGAGGCAGCCTTTGGGCCCCATGTCTTTGTAAATGTCATCTGTTTGGATTTTGAACAGAAAGCTGTCTGTGTCTGTGTACAGAAGTTCGCATTTCTGCCCATACTGCTTTTTCAAGATGTCGTAGAAAAATTAATACATCAGCAGTTTACTGTTTTCTAGTATTGTCATTCTGGTGTAAACTGGTTTGTTGAGGCACAGCTTGCTTTTGCGCATGCTGATCCCGGCAAGGTTGTTTGCAAAGAACTTGTGCCTTGAGTACAAGGGGCTTGGAATCAGTTTTCTGAGTTTGGTTGTCTCGTGGCTGCACACCAATTTCATGTCGGTACAGTTGCGCAGGTTTTCCATGGTTTTCCCAAAGACAGAGTTGTTCATCAGCTTGCAAAAGTCTTTCTTGAAGGTGCTTTTGGCCTTTCTTCGAAAGTTGGTGTTCATTCGTATGTAAGGCTCCATCCAGCTTTTTTGTTTGAATTCCAGAACTCTGTGAACCTTTTTGAACTTCATGCCCTGCTGCAAATAAAACTGCAAGTTGCAGTAGTGTACAACATAGTTGTTTTTGTCCTGCAGCATCAGTTAGAGTTTTTTGCAGTCTGGCGGGTTGAGGTTGAGGTCTTCCATCATTTTCTTTTGGTAAGGAGACAGCCATTCTTTTTGCAAAGCCTTTTTCTCAGGGCTGTTGTGCTCTTCATGGAGTTCCTCCGGATATTCAAGGTCAACCTCAAAGATAAAACCTTTTTTCCCGTTTTCTTTTATCTCAAAAATTTCTTCCTCTGACGGGCTCCAGCTAATCCATTTGAATTTCCCAATGGGAAGGGCTTTGCTCATTGCCCAGCCGTACAGGTTGTTCGCATCAAGATCCATGATAAACATGTTTGGTTTGCTTTTGTCATAGCCTGGCACCAGGGGATTGTTCGCCTTGGTGTGCCTCTTGCTAACCATTGAAATACCACCCTGCATACCTCTTTCCACAAAGAGATGCATGTCGATGTCAGTCAAAAGCTCCAGCTCGATGCCCGTTTTTTTCAGAAGTGCATCCCAAGACAGGCCGGGTGATGTGTACTAATGAGCAGGATCCAGGCCGTACTGCTCTTGACAAAGATCGCGGAAGTTTTCGAAAACATCTGCCAAAAGTGCAACGTCTGTTTTCACGTAAAGATTGTGGTAGTCGCCAAGTGTTTTGCATTCAAACATTTCCCAAACTTTATGCGCATGCGCATAATCTTCGTCTGAGATGTGTTCACCAGATAGCGTGCTGAAGAAGCTTTCTTTGGATGGGAGGTTTGTTTCGTCGAACTTTCCCCATGAGTCCATGTACTCGTAGGGGTAAATGCCTTTTTTGCAAAGCAGATCGAGGCTTTCTGTGTTTCCTTGCATGGTTTCTACAAGCCTTTTTGTTATTTTTAATGCCTCTTTTGGTGTGGCTTTTACAAGACATAATGCGTCGAGGCTTGAAAGCAGAAATGCATTGCCGTCAATGAAACGCAAGTTCCCCAAAGATAATGAAATGTATTTTTCCATGTTTTTTACAATGCAATTAAGCTCTTCGGCTCCTTTAACTTTTGTCATCACCTGCATCAAGTGATGTGCGTCATAGCCTCTCAAATTATGAAATACAACTGGTATTGGAATTGTTTTTGGGTTTATCTGTAGCTTTTTGTTGCACACATTGTGTGCGGCCCCTCAGAAGCTTCATGAAATGTGGCAATGATCTTTCACCACATCTCTGAAATTTTTGCAAAGCAGTGGCATTGCACAGAAAAGGCATTCTGCTTGGGTTTTCTCAATCCACTTGTCGACGTCATTTTTGGGTTGTCTTTGTGCTTTGGGTCCAATGAACTCAATTTCTTTCCAGGATTTGTAAAAGCAACCTCTGTGGCTTTGCCCGCAAGACTTGCCTGTGTCATAGTCCCACACCCCAATTGAGTCCAGAAATTCGGGCTTCACAAGACTTTCATTGCAAATATGACAATTCTTGGCATTTTTGAAGCTCAACCAATCGCGGTTTGTCATTACAAGTAGTACTGTTTTTCCCAAGCTTTCGAGTAGTGCCTTTTCAAGATTAAGAATTCTTGCAAGAAACTCTTCAATTGCATTTTTGTCACCGTCGCACCCCCGTCTGTACTTAATCACTGACAGTGCACTTTGGCCATTACATCTGACAAATGTTGCTGCAAATCCACAGGCTTGGTGTTTCTCTGTGCTTTTCAATCAGAGCCTCAAAATCAGCATAAATAACAAATGGTGCCTTCATTTGTTTATGAAAGTTTTGAAATTTCAGTGTGTTTTTTCCGTTTTCCATTTTCTTTTGTACTTATCCTGTGAACAACAGCAAGGTCATTTTTCCACCCGAAAACATTAATAGCAAGGTTAGGATTTTGCTTCTCAAGCTTATCCATCTGTTTCAGTGGTGTGGAGAAGTCAATCCCCTCCCAGTTAATGCTGTCATTTGTTGGATATTTACTTGGTCTTTCTGTATGTTTTTCCACTGGAAACAGGGCAGATCTTAAAGCCCATTTCAACATTCATTATCTTTGTTTCGCACATTAACAATTGCTTTTTTATTTGCCAGTTTTTTGGGTGTTGGTATATAAGTACCTCCTCTCAAAGGTTGATATCTGGCAACGTTAACATAACCAATTGTTATTTCATCAACAACCCATCCTGATCCTCGCTCTGACCAATTTTCTATTCCTCTGTTAATTTCATCAACAAATTCACTAAATTTGTTGTCAAACCTTTCGCTGAGGTTTGATTTTGTGAATAAAATTGGGTCTCTGGTTTTAAAGTAGTGCCTTTGTTGTTCTTCTTCCATTTCGCCCTGTTCATTTCTTACTTTCCTTTTGAAATGAACCTCTAACCCAAAACCTACTTTAACGCTACCAAGGTTATCAATTTTTTTTTAAATAACATCAAAGGATTAATTTTGTCTCGCATTGTTCAGGCCATCTGATAGGGTGCGATAAAAATCAGAAATTGTGCGATATTTTTAGGGTAAATTGTGCGATAACAAAGGACTATTACGCGATAAATTATGCGATTTTTTCCTTAACTATTTCAAGGTTGTTTTACTAGGATTCTGAGAAAGAAAACCACTTTTAAGCTGCTCTAACGTTGATTTTTACATCAAGGAACAAAAAATAAGCAATTTTGAGTGAATTGGGAGAACAATTTAATGATGATTTTCTTAGATGATCGATTACTACTTTACACAACGAACAAAACATCAGTCCATCATCCACGTGGAACGTACCGGTGGCGTATTTTTCTGCTCTGTCTTTGGCAGTCAAATTTGAGGGAAGGTGAGATTTGGTTTTCCCAGTAGTTGAACACGAAGGAACAGCGGGCGTTTTCACTATAAACTTGTCCATTAGTACTTTGGCGATGTAACATTTTGCTGTCAAACAACGTGCTTAGAACGAAGAAGGAATTTATGTCATGGATTTATATCAGCAATTCTGATAGGCTAAATCAGAGAAAAGAATTGTTTGCGTTGCGCCAATAGACAATTCTTTAAGAATGAAAAAAACTGGTACCAGGCCCCGGACCTACAAAAAACGAAAATAACGCCTTGAACTACGATTTTCCGCGAAATCGATGGTTTTGGAACGTTTCTTGGGCTTTTTCGAAGGTAAATCGTCTTGAAACTAAGTGCAGACGTGGAATTTTTTCAGGGAAAGCATTTATTTATGGTTTATTTTTTAACAATTGTGCGAGTTTTTGTGAATTAAGCGATTTTTTATAAATTGTGCGATCGGATGCGATTTGAGGTCAATTGTGCGAAATCGCACCATCGCGTAATATCAGATGGCCTGATTGTTATTTCGGTGAAATTGAAAATATTTTGTTTATAAAGGTTTCCAGGATCCACATCCATTCTCCAAACGTTAAGCCAATCATTAAAATCGGTGGCTGAAACGCGAAACTCATCTAGCAGTAGGTCAGGCACGGCTTGGAAGGGCAGCGGGTTGTTTCCCCCCGCCGGGGCGGCACGGCCGTAGAACTTGTTCAGGACTTCTTCCTGCACTTGTGCAGCGGCCATTCTTTTGTGTAACCTACGCTCCCTTCTCCACTTTTTATCATTGCCTGTGTGTGGACCTTGCGATATATGCGCACAAAATGATACACACACACACACACACATGATACACACACACATGTAATGTGATACATTCTGATCTACACCTCATCAAACAAGACTTATTTCCCGGGTTTAAGTCTTTTTTCCATAACTACACATGGGCTTGTACACGTGTAGTTATGGAAAAAAGACTTAAATCCGGGAAATAAGTCTTGCTTGATGAGGTGTGGATCAGAACTATCATATTACATGTGTGTGAGTATGAGGCACTATCAGCAAACCATCACTTGGAAGAGTAACTGTACAACATGGTGGGGATAACAATATGCTGGGCTGGCAAGTCTTTGAATGGAGGGAGTATAGGATGGAATATTACTCTGACTACTAATTCACTGGTACTGTAAAGGCTTTGTGATTAACCTGAATTTAGCAAAAATATATACAGTAATTTATATAAATCTGTAGGTATATGCTGCCAGAAGTATGAATCCTACTTCCTCAAGTTCATCAGAAGGTCATCATTCCAGTTCCAATTTTTGTTTCAATAGCCACTTACAAAGACTGGCAATACCTTTGCTGCAAAAAATCTCACACCCCTTTAAAAAAAATTGTTATAATAATATTGTTGTACTTTTAGAATAAAATGTACTGACAACATGCAAGATCACCTGCAGTAGTCCCAATTAGAAACCAACTCTCTCCTTGTTGTTGCTTTTTAAAATGGTACTAGCTGCATGTATAATATCAACACAATTTCAGGACTCTTTAGGGGTTATACAGAGAATGCTCCAGTGCACTAAAGAATACCATTTAAAGACAGAGGGAAAGGGGTGTGAATGAAATGCCTGCTTGACAGTAACAGCCCATTTTACAGTTGCCTGCTCAGTGATCTGGCTTATGAATGGAAAAGAGGCTGGGGGTGACCTTGTTTTGATACAGACCTCACCGTTTTTCTCATGTAAATCATGTTGTTCTTATGCTAACTAGTCCACATTTGCAGGTTTCTGTCAAAACAAGATCACCTCCAGCCTTGCTTCCATTCAAAGGCCAGGTTACTGAACACATTACTGTAAAATGGGCTATTGTCACAAGGATCTAATCCAAACAGTTCTTCAACTCACAGACTGCACTGAGTCCCCCGTCTGATTTTCGACGCTGCCTTTTCGATTCTTTCCCCACTCTGCGTGTACTCTCACTTTCTCGTACGTTGCAGGTTCAGCAATGTCTCTTGGATATGGATACTTTAGCAGTGTTAGGACACCTCAGAAAGAAATGACAACCTATGTTAGGTTTAATAAAATAATGGGCTCTTCCACTTGTTATGAGATAGAGTATATAAAAGGCAATGTAAATGTGTGATATCTTAGAAATTTTGAAACTGCAAATGAAGATCCTTCAACATGACCTGGATGATATACTACTGAGTAGCATTTTTTCTAGTGTAAAAACAGTGTATTCCAGCAACAACACTTAATTTTGCTCTTGTACTTTACAAATTTGACACATACACAGAAAGTATCATATAAAAATGAAATAAGTACAAATATAGAGCCTGCAGGCTAAGTAACTGGGGAGTTTTCAGGCTAGCCTCCAGTTTATGTGAGAATATATACTGGTAAGAACATCCAACAGTTATTAAGGTTGACATCCTTCTTTGTGCCGCTGGAAATGTGTTAAGTGTATAAAAGGTTCTAACTTCTGTGTCTGCAGATGAAGCCAATATTTTATGAAGGACAGCAACTGAGTATGTGAATTTCCAGTGCATTTTTACTGTTCATTCTACTATACTGGCATGTTTAAGTTTGTTTCATGGATGAATTATTATTTGACAGCTATTGAGAAACATGTTCCTGTGGGTTGGTTAATTTTTTTTCACATGTTTTCTTTTGAAAAATAAAAATTAAAGGAAAAAATGTTCAGTCTTTCATTTGATTTACATACACTTACCAGAATCACCTCCAATTAACGGCTTGTTTTCAAAATGTTCTACAAATTCACTTAAGCATGAGAAAGTGCCCATTCCAAATTTATACTGTGAACCATCCCAACCAATCTGGAAGTGTTTTACAGAATTGGCACACCTGAAATAGACATTGATTGAAAAAAATCAAGACCAAAATTTCAATTACAGTGGGGTTTATGTAAAACAAAATATCCATGGATATAGAGGCGGGAGGGAGAGGGTGGAGGGGGATTTTCTCTCATAACAACCAGATCCCCTTTACAGTTTCCAGTTATCTAAAAGGTAAGCTCCCTGTTTATAAGCCTCAGCCCCTTGGGAACACCTGCTGAGTGGCTTTGTCTTTATAACGTTTGGGACCTTAATTAAATCCAGTAAATGGAAAACATAGCTCTTTTGATACTCCTGGATGCTGGTCACAAGTTATTTTTTTATAAGGCCAGTTTCATTTTTTTTTGTTTAAAGAAGTTGGATAAGCCCAGGGCCTATCACTGGAATTTTCTGGTAGCATTTCCTTTTGCTTTAACAAAATTTAATAACATGGTGGTTTTGGGACTGTTAAAAAGTCAATTTACATACTTCACTGAAAGGGAATATTCCCCAGGATTAGATGTACTAGCTCTCAATAAATAACTTCCATCTTTTCCATTTGCCATAAGAAGCCCTTCTGCTGCATGGCGATTTATACTGTAGTGGTACCAACTGAAAATAAAAATTATTCGTTATGAAAATAGAAAAATAGAAAATAAAAAATTCGAGAGAGTTTGAGATGGTTTAAGCTTCCACCTTAGTTTCTTTATGTGAACTCCAAAATGCCACCAGAAAATGTCTAACTGCACCAATTTCAAAGCCATCAAAGGCCTTGTCACCTCTGCATCTCCATCTTGATAGAGAGCTACTTGTACCAATGAACACAAACAGGTGGATTCTTTAAATATTCTCAAAAAGCTTTTTTAATGTTTTATGCAGGTATGAACCAATGGAATGATGTATTGAGTTACATGACACAAATACTCTTGCATGAAAAAGTTGACTGGAATGGAACACTCCCTATTAGTATATGGAAAGGATTTTCTCATCAGAGCAGTTTAGCTAGTCTGAGAGCATTTTATAATGGCATGCAAAACAAGTCAGCATGGAACGCTTTCTACGTAGCATTTATTGTCAAGGCAATCAGAAAGTGTGCAAAAACAGACCAGGGTGAGCTTGGTTTCAGAAATGTCCCAGATATTTTCTAGTCATTTTGGTTTGAATGGAAAAAGAGTGATATGTCTGAGAATTGCCATCTTTTCCGATGAAATGAACTGAGCTGTACAATTTGAATCTCAGACCAAAAATTTGGATTTTAGTTGACAAATGGTTAACACCTTGTACTAATGCTTTCTTTAGAATTTGTCAGAATTTTATCGATCCACTCTTCTCCTAACCGACGAGGTTTATGACCTCGTGACAGACACGGAAGGAAGCAAACTAAAAGCAATTTCGAACCAACAGTTATAGCAGTAAGAGCTAATGCCCCCAATGTTTTGATAAATTATTAATTCCATTTTCAAGTTAACGTAAATTTAAACATGAAACGGAGGCCGCAAAAAGCGAAGAAATAACAATTCAAAAACACTGCCGCAATAGTTGGAAACAACTGTCGATACAACGAACTATCCCAAGAACAAGATAGAGATCAAGTTGGTTTATGTACAAACAAACTTCACTTATAGACAGTTATTGTTTTATGAGAAGGGGGAATACACAAGCTTTTAAAATACTTAAGCCTTTGAGTTTTAAGTGCGCTTATTGTAAGCGCGATCATGCATGGTCTTAAAATTATCTGAAACTTTAAGCTTACTTATATGCAGTGGGTATACATTTGAGCTCAGTCATGGCTCTTTCTTCGTCTCAATTAACAGTGGCTAAAAAACATAGTCAGATAGCTTTCTGAATAGATGCATTCAAATGAAGACAGCAATTTTAATAACGGACAGATGGCCATGGCCTCGTCGGGCTTGTTCGTTCGTGGAGCAAAATAATAAAATTTAAGGAATTCTGTCGCGAATTCGTGCAGGCAAGTGAGCAAGAATATACACCAGAAAACTATTCTGGAAATCTTCGTTTTGAAGTAGAACGAATTTGATATTATCGATGGTTTTCATTGATTGAGGCTGAATAATATTTTCTCTGCCAGTCGAATGGAATAACGAGGCTAAACTTAACAATCCAATACCAACCAGGAAACCGAACACATTTGAGATTTGATCTGTCACTAAAATATTGATTCTCTAAGATGAAAAATGAATCGTCAAAACCCCACATCAAACCTCCTCAAAATGATAAAAACAAGAGCCTCTAACCTTAACTCTTCAACCTCAGCATTATGTGGATAGTCCGCCATCTTTGTTTTGTCTGGCAAAGAATGAAGTCAACCAAAATAAAGCGCTTCTCGGGAGCCCAGGGGATTTCAATTTGACATATTTTGCTACCGAGCAGGGATGGGGTGTTTCCGCGCCGGAAATACTAGCCAGGCCGTGGGTTGATGATTGAGTGTGTCACTTGCTTTAAATTTTACGGAAATTTATACATGCAAAGGCGGTTTTGGGTCTCGGGAGACTGTGGAGTTGCTCTCTAGCTGGTGGTTGTGGTACAGCTCTGGCGTGGCTGGTCAAGCCAATGCGGGAGTGACAGTCCCGCACTTGGAGCAGGTGTAATCAGATGCTGGCCTGTCTGCCTTAGCTTAGATGCTTACACATCTGTCTCTACGACTAAACCTATTACATCATTGAAATATATTTTTCATTTTGCCTCATCGGGGAGAATAACGTTTGTTTCTTGCCAGCACGCTTTCTTCCAGATATGACTTTAAACGATTACGTCCACGCTTTAAACTTTACAGCTCTCCATATGAAACTAGCCTGTTTGATTTACATCATAGTTGCGGGACATCTTCACAAGAGTTTGACCCAATTATCACACCATGCAGGCAAAGTTGATGCCTAGGTCATCAAAAATGTGAAACACGGGTTGTTTACCATTTACCATAAAAATCCGGAAATTTCGGTTGGGATGTAAATGGAAAGCCTATTTTGGTCTTCCCAAATGGAAAATTTCCGGGGAAAACGGAATTTCTTGAAAGGTAGTCCAAAATTCCCAAACGGAATTTCCAAATGGAAATGTGCGTTCCATTTGCTCATTTCTACCAGTTCCAGGGCTTTCGGCTTGGATCGCTCTGTAAACCTGACCGTTGGAAATGTCTGTGTAAATGGAACACGCGCGTTCCGTGGAAATTTTCATTTGGGTATGTGATGCGTACCATTTACTGCAACCGTCGACCAACCGCTTTTCCCGTGTAAATGGTAAACAACCACGGGATTAAAAGTTATTATAAAAAGGGGGTGTGAAGTAATACACCAATGAAAAGGGGGCCTTTGATTATGCCGAAAAACAAGGAACAGGCTCCGCCCTTTAAATTGTGTTTTACGAAACCAGGAATAATATATACCAACAACTAAAAACTAAAACTAAACAAAAAAGGTAATTCTAAACCACTAAAGAATCAAATAAAGGTGTGATATGAACTAAGAACTCAATTATGATTACATCCCACGCAAATAAACTTATTAAAATAAGTTCTCTTAGAAGACCTACTCGTAATTTACCCCAGAGTTCACAAATTCCAATTGGCAGAAATCTCACATGTAACAGCCACAAAAGAATGCGATGAAAGACTGCGACACGCGGATTTTTCTGTTCACTCGGTCATTCGGCAACAACGCTCTGAACGATAAGCGATCGCACTTGCACAAGTCATCTCCTAGCTACACTGCTTAACTGTTCCGTTCTATTTTTTAACACGAAGAATGTTACCGCGAATTCTCCGCGTAAAATCAAGCCTTCTGCTGGTTGGAGAACAGCTCACCTAAAACGACTCAACTTTTGGCACGGCAATTGTGTGAGAGAGCAAGTCTGACTCAGTGGGGAGTCAAGTCGTTTCGATACACAGTCGCTTCGATACAAGTTGTTTCGATACAGCCGGTTTAAGGACAAAATTCAGTACTCAGCTGAAATCCAGCTGCCTAAACTAACTGGAGAAGCGCTTAGACTCCAAAATATTCAAAACTCTTATTGACCAAGAGGATTTTTCCGAACGTTGATCATCAAATCAGGTGTCAAAATCAACAGTGAAACATCTTAAAACTGGACGTACAAAGCGCATCTTTCACATTATTTTTTTAAGCTTATATACCTGCCATCTGAAACACATATTTAAGCCTCAGTATATAATCAAGCAATTCTCCGAGCTCTTTTCTCCTAACCTAACACGGCATTCCTTCAGAGATTTTGTGAAAACAACGAACTTGACGAACCACGTACGTTCCTGTCCAAAAAAAATTTGGAAGTAACACCCAACCTACCCCTCCCCTAACAATATTGGTGTTTCATAGTACCAGGTCTTTTGCAGCATTATACCGAGTTAGAACGCCTGCAATATTTTTACTTTTAGGATAGGTAAAAACATGTCAAAGGTATGTTCTGTTGTAAATTTATTTATAAATTCTCGTACGTGCTTTTTCTTTAAACCTAGTTTCTGTTCCTGTCCTGTTTTTATAGGATAGCGAGCTTTCCTATGCACATCGAGGCGCTAGACTGTTGGAACTAATTGATGAAGGCTGGCAGAAAGACAAGCTGCCGAATGATGGTAAGTTTGTCGGGATACCTTTTGAAGCAGACGTAGATGTAAGCTTTCTGATTCTCGAAAACTATCTGGTTGAAAATTGAAAATGGTTTGGTTTGGGGTTCGCACAACTTAGGCATACACGTAAAACTGATTTGAGGGTTGCCATCGAGAGAGATCTAAGATTAGAGGTAATATTCGTTTGTTTACCTCAAAAGAGCTCTAAATATAGAATTTCCTGGCGTTTGAGGCAGGACGGATACCAAGGGGGAGGGGGGTACTCCCAGAAAAATTGGGTGGAGGTGTGCGGCCCACTTCCTGAAACCCTTACCCTATTACCATATTTCAGACTTAGAATGCATAGCTGACGGTTTTGGTTATGTTGGGGCATGCGAGTGAGTGACGAAGCCACCAGGAGAATGGAGCGGAGGGCAACAAGAAACCACCTGTCTGTATTTGGGGCCTTTTTGAGTAGTCCGTACGCCAGCGTATGGACCATTTTGATTGGATCAGATTCTATGCATGCCAATCAAATGGTTTGCTAGGACCTGTTCACATGGAGGTGGGGGATCCCAGGCAGGTGAGGTCCCCCACCTAGGTGGGGTTACCACGCTCTCCATACAATCTCTCTTTTTTTCTTGATAGCGTTCACATGTGAGGTGGGGTACCTCATCCAGGCAGGTTACCCGGTCAGCCAGGGTGGGTAACCCGCCAAGCTGAGGTGAGTTTTCTCCATGTGAATGCTGGAGGTGAGGTGGGGTGAGGTTCATCTGGGCAATTATCTCTGAATTCTTTTGTTAATTCTTGGTTTTCAGTCATGTGTAAGTCACGCAAGTAAAAAAATAAAATCGTCAACCATTCAATAGATAAAGTGAAGAAATTGAGATATTGTAGAAGAGTAATAAATAAACAATATGCCCAAGCTTCATGGCTGTGCAACGTCCCATACTCGAGTTATTCATCAAAATGTACCACTCAAACTTATTGATGAGCTCCTACATAGTGACTGGAAACGAGTGAAAAACATCTGGAACTTACTTAAGCTATCTCAAAGGCTTTCTTCGCTCTGTTGAGCAAGCAAACTTTCACATAGACAGTTCTTTTGTCATATTGGCTTTTAAAACCTTAAAAACACACGGTGAATCAATGTTTTCATTTACATGATATGCTTGTGGGCAGACATCTGTTATGTTGCACACTGTGAAAAACTATAAAATGCAAACTGCTCTATTTTCAAAACAAAGCAAGGTACTGAGCTGAAAACGTGGAAGCAGATACATTTCTAATATGTCTTTTACATGATGAAGATAAAAATGAAAAAATCTGTTTACTTTTGACTTTTAGTTTTTGATGACATCATGTGAAAACCTCACCCCACCCTCTATTTTCAAAACAAAGCAAGGTACTGAGCTGAAAACGTGGAAGCAGATACATTTCTAATATGTCTTTTACATGATGAAGATAAAAATGAAAAAATCTGTTTACTTTTGACTTTTAGTTTTTGATGACATCATGTGAAAACCTCACCCCAGCGCCCCGGGGTTGCATGTGAAGGCTAGCTTTTTTTGGACCAAGGGTAGGTGGGGGACCTAACCTGCCTAGGGTCCCCCACCTCCATGTGAACAGGCCACATGCATAACAGCCATAAGTCAATGGGACTTTGCCGAGTGCTAAAATCATGTAGATGTCATGTAGATGTTAATCTCCCAGGGAGAGCTCCAAAATGAATGTGTAAATTTTTTTCTGTGAGAAGCAAAGCAAAATGACAGAGGAAGCATTAGCTATAGCTTCATTTAGCCTTAATATTCAACGAGATGACAAAGAAATTGTTGTCCACGGACTTAGGCAAGAGGATGATCTTCACAGTATATGCACTACCCAAACAATTATCCTCAATTAGAACATGCGAGATTATAATTTCCATGACCAGATTTCAGAAATGTTGTCCCTGAACTACATGGTTGGGGAGCTGTCGTCTGAAACTGTAAATATGGTGAAAGAGCAGAGATAGTCCACTGTAATTTCTTTACTGCTCTTCAAAAGCAGTGCTGGAGAAGCCATTTCTTGCGGTGATTAAAACAAAACAGCAAACTCCATTGAGTTGTGAATTGGGGATTGTTGTTGACGAGTGCAACCCATAAGTTTCATATTACCATCTGGATCATCAAAAACTGTCAACAGGTTGTCAAATATATTAGGCGGTGGCAGTTGAAAATGCAGTGAATCCTGGAAGGCAGTTTCTTCCGTGGCTTTGCTTCATTTTCGCAGCTTCTACGCTTGCTTGCGTGCTCCCTAACAAAACCGCCAGCTACGCAGGCTATTTTAGACCAAAATCTGCGATTTTCCCTACCCAAAATCAGACCTGAGAAAAAATTTGATACCCTATTTCAGATCTATTTCACATACACGGTTGGCGTAAACATAATTAAAAGGCGAAAAAGAAGGGCTTTTGTTTGTGGTCTTATCACCTATGGTGAAAAAGTAGCTTCTTCTAAAAAAAAACATACCCAATTCAAGACTAGAGTGCACAAAACATACTCTATTTCAGACTAAAATGTCCCCCCCCACCCCCAGCCAGGTAGGGAGATCAAGCTATGTCAAATAAACAATCCAATGACCCAATTTGGTTGCGACTCACTGCATTTGCCCGAGTTGTTTATGTTCCCAGCATGCCAATCAATGAAATTTGATAATCAATTTTAATTGATAGTAATTAACCAATTGATATCAGAAATCAATGAAAATCGGAGATCGAAAGAGTTGCAAGTATCAATTTTTTATCAATTTTCATTGATTTTCATCAATTTTTATCTACCATATTGATTGTCAATGGTAATCATTTAATATATAGACTTAGCCAAGCCTAAAAGCGGAGCTCCACGATTATTATTTTTTTACTGGCAGTGAGCAACACCGCATGGCTTTCCTTGGGCCAATATTTTATGTTTAGAGCAGTCAACAGGACAGACTGACTGGAATTGACCACGGTTCAAAACCTCAAAACATTACAAGAAAACAATACAGTCGACGCGTGTGTTTGTTCGAAAAAAAATTTAGCAATCAAAGAATGATCAAATATTTTCATCCAACATCGTTGGATGAGCATGTTTGACGGTTTAGCCACCTCTCACAATAGTGCATTAAATGGCTTTCCATGTTTGATCTAAACTCAAGCATGTCCATCCAAAATTTTGCATTACGAACAAATGTTTGATCTTTTAGCCACTCCAACAAACAAATTGTGTACAAACAGTAAAAAAGACACCGTATGAGCCATAATATGCAAAAGTCATCTTTTGGACTCACTTGGTCCTGTGTTTGGTCAAACATTGTTTTGCGTTTAGCTACCAAATGTTATGCTTGACAAACATGAAATTGGATGAAAATGTTTGATCTTTTAGCCGGGACTTAACAAACATATTTTGTAGTAATTTAAGCTTAGACATAAGCCTAAATGTCATAGAAAAGAGAAAAAGGAAAACAATCCTGATAGTTTGGATAGGTAATCACATGGGGCCGAGTAAATATCACTTGTGCCAGTTTTCAGAAAGTTGCTGAAATTGCCCTCGTCGCACAAAACATAAGTGATACTAATCCTAAATTTTTACGAGGACTCATTGCCATTACGTGTTAATAACATAAGGGCAAACGTTTCTTTCAGTTCTTTATAACTGTAGAAACACAGACATTGAAAAACATGTAGTCACTCGTTCACTTGCAGACAACAAACAAACAATTTGACTAGCTACTTCTTTGTGTCCAAAACGAGTAGATTGTTATTTATATCCAGTCGAGACAAAAATACAAGTTTCATTCCGGAACAAAAGTAACCACGATTAAACCAAATGCTAAGCTTCAATTTATTTAAGTTACCTGTGTTGTCGAGCTTTCTACCACTTGAAAATATGCATCGATCTACCATAGTAAAAACACGCATCTACAAAAACAGCAAATGGTTTGTCCAAAGAAAGAACTTCTTCCACTAAGTTTGAGCTACATTGTTCTCGTTCCTCCCATTAATGCCGGTGAATTGTTAAGTGAACTTTCTTGGTGAGCTGCAAGATACTGAGGTAAAATGAACAAGCCCTTGAAGCTTTAAATCATTTTGTTTTTCAACCACACAGTCCGGGCGCCATACAAGTGGATCCAAAATTTAAGAATTTCCTGAGAAAAACCTTTTGCTCTTCCATTTCATCAGTTGAAAATTCACGAAGTACCTTTTACGTAGTTCTTGATTTTTATGCCTTTTACCCGAAAGACAGAAGCTGAACTTCGAAGATGAAGTTGTTTAGCTCAAAATGAAGAAACCAACTGAACGTGAAGTCTCGAGCTGCAGAAAGCGCATGAAAAATTAAGCCTCGTTTGGGTTTGGGTGTCCCACACCTGGCTTGAGCCTGCGATACAATTGAAAACCAGTACCTGGTCAGCGATCAACTTCAAAAAAACAGCTGACCTTGATGAGGTCTTAACTTAAGCCCGCGATATGGTCACAAAATGCTGGTCAGCGGATACCTTGTTTTGACAGGTGTCAATTGGCAATAACATGGATGTCCAATATCAAAGATGTGCACTGTAAACTAGCCTGTCAGTTGGAGTATGGCCGACATTTCAGATCGCATACATGGAAGGGAGGATGTATGGGCGTACGTATGGTGACTTAAACCAAATTTTCTTGAATAGATGGGTTACCATATTTTCTTAATCATGGTGCTCCAATTGGCGGCCCTTTGGGCCACTGGAGCTCCGCTGATAATGATGTCAGATACGTTTGAGCTACACGTTAGCTCAAAAGAGATCTGTTGTTGAATTGCAGCTGAAAACTTGATTGAAAGTGTGTTCAAAACTCTCTTTGAAAAGTCTGATTAGTTGAATAAAACATTCATTTCACCCATCATTTGACGACTCACAAGACTTCGGCAAGACTGACTTGAGTCCACGCTAACAGATGCGTAATGTATTTGTGTCGATTTCCAATATCAATTGATTAATTACTATTGATTAAATCAATTTTATCGATTATTGAATTTCATTGGTTGGGCACACTTCAAACATTAACATCTTGGGCAAATGTAGTGAGTCGTAACCAAACTGGGTCATTGGATTGTTTATTTGTCTTTCACCAATTGATAATAATCAATCAATTTTTATCTATAATTTGATCATATTGATTGGTTTCCGATGATTGATTTTCATCAATTGGGTATGCCAGGTTATGTCACCAATTAACCTGCAATGAGGAGACTTTGTATTTTTCGACAATATATCATTTAGATCTAAGTGGTTGAAACTTCTTATTTGTAATATATGTGTCTCCCTTCTGTGTTCATTGCGGGGAGCAGGGTTGACGTAGTGGTGAGAGCGCTCGCCTTCCACCAATGTGTCCCAGGTTCGATTCCCGGACTGGGTGTCATAAGTGGGCTGAGCTTGTTGGTTCTCTACTCAGTGCTCCGAGAGGTTTTTCTCCGGGTACTCCAGTTTTCCCCTCTCCCCAAAAACCAACATTTGATTTCATTTGATTTCAGTTCAGTTGATTTAATTTGACTTTATTTGTTTCTGTATTTGCTCGGCCCCACTAGCCTTTGTGCTATAAATACTACCGAGGGTAAATAAAGGTTATTACTATTACTATTACTATTACAAATCCTTTTTTGCAATATTTAAAGATCGTGTGTTCACAAGTTTGTCTTGAAGATGTTTACATTCTCAATTACAAAATGTATTTTGATTGGCCACTATACCCCACAATGTAAATATGAAAATTGTGGCTTTCCTCAGATGTTTTCCCCACCTTAAGAGACATATTACCATTGTCTTGTTGAAAGTTCAAGTTGTCTTGATTTCTTCCTTGATCTTGATCTTTTTCTTCATTTTTTTAGCCACCAATTTCCTCTTAGACATTTTGTCAAATGCACATGGGTCAGCAGGTCATGTTACATTACGCACTGCAGCCAGTCAAGTGTGAAGCAGCCAATCACGCAAATTTTTATACTATTTCCAAATATGGTCATGTTTACAAGTTTTTTTTTTCATGTCATGGCTTCTTCAATGGAAAATTTCACATTCACTTTATCCAAAGATAATTGGAGAAAACAACGTAATAACTATGAATTTTACACACCATTCGGTGGACCAAACAGACCGTGAAAAAAATCATCGGCAGTTTAGAATAAGTCTCTATTTCTTGTCATGTTTGTACTGACACCTCAACTTTGCTAAGTTCATATATCTTAATAAATAGTATTTCAAAGCTCTAATTTTTTCCTTTTTAAAACCACAACTGCATATTTACATTATAGGGGACAATTTTGGTGCAGCCACTAGAATCCTCATGGGAGCACAAGAATGTCACAGTACTTGGACAATGTGGTTTGCTTTCACAAATGAAAACATGGCCACATGATTCCATGTGCCACATGCCACGTGATTCCTATTGTGCATTTTGCTGCACAGGAAAAAAAGACCGGAATCTAACATAACTTATCACTAATATTGCTTAAGTATCCAGAGTATGTACTAAGTTTTCTTGTGTTTATGCCACAATTTGAGCAAAATTCTGTTTGTTGAATTTTGTAAGTGGCTATATAATGTCCCTTAAATTCTTTCAAAGAGTGAACTAAAATCTGAGGAGCACTGTAATCTTTGTAGGCCAATGACAATGTTCAGCATACAAGGAGCTGCATGGATGTATCATGAATGCGATAATTATTGCACTCATGCATTTTTTGAACTATAGTAACAGTAGTGTCCATTGTAATATGCCTTGTTCTACAAGAGCCTCCAGCATATGAAGGGGTGTCTGGAAAAAAAGTCCTAAGTGACATCTCATCAGCTGTTAGATTCTCATTCAAATTGCCTTTTACTTGCTTGTAACACAAAGAGAGAATTTAACTGAACACCAAGAGTCACTTAGGGCTTTATTCCATGCACCCTTCATATGTAAATGAGGTTGGCACCATGAGCTCTTCTAAATGGTGTCCATTAAAAATAACGGTAATAAAGGGTAAGTTCCATTTATGATCCAACCCCCATCTTTCCAACTTGGGTGAACGGGATTCAAGCTTCAAGTAGTTTTTGTTTTTTTCGTTAGCTTCTTTGTCGATCCATGGGCATCATGTTGACCATTAAGAGTTTCTAGCATCTATTTTCTCCTCACAATGTAAGTCACCAGAATAATGGTATCAAAGTGACTCCTGGTTAAATTCTTCCAACAACTGTCATAAGAAAAGTATGACAACAGTGAGGAGAATATGCATGTGGATATCAGGGGTCAAAGAGTTCATAGAAGAGTTTTACATCAAGAGGCAAACGTGTCTGTTCATCTTTCATCTCTTAGTGCCTGAAGCTTAAACCATCTCTTAGTGCCTGATTAAACCTAGAAAATCATCATCAAACATCAATGTCTTTATGAGTTAACATCTTCCAATACAAAAGGAAAAAAGATATGTAATGAAGCTAATGAATGTCGATTTATTGTTTTTGTTTTCAGAAATTTCTGTGCCAGAATTTGAACTTCCACCAGTGGATGACAGTGATCGTGAGTAATTTTAATGGTTTGTTTCTTGTTATCTTGTGATCCCCAAATAAAAACCCACATTATACTGCCAGATAATCTCACCAACAAAAACATTATTTTTCTCAACATACAGACAATGGTGCAACAGACTCATTAAAGGAACAAGAACAAAAGTGGACAGATTTAGGAATACAACAGCTACAGGAGTCACAACACAACACTGGAAACTAGACAAGCTGCATCATGCAAACTCTTCAAGAGGCTTTTTCTTTTTTGGTGTTGTGGAGGAAGCCTGTTGGGGAGAGGGGGGTCTTTATGTCCCCTTTCTGAGTTTCATAAGGTGCACATGTCACTGTCAGAATTTCATCAAAAGTCACTGATATTGATATTGGAAATGTTTCACATAAATGTGTTCTTGTAATTCTGTCACCAATACATACTATCCATAGTTATCAATTAAACTGAATAGCCTTGGAAAATGCGAGATGGGACTTCAGAGCAGAGACCCAGAGAAGGGTAAATTTGCAGCCAAGGGTATGTTTCACTTTTGTAAAATACAATTTCTTCTGCATGACAGCCTGCAAGTCACTGTCTAATTAAAAAAAAATCGCCAACATCATTGTCCATTTTGCTTTTCTCTTTGTCACTGTTGTAATTTCATGTGAGCGGTCTTGTTTGTCTTCATTCCAGCTCCTTCGTGTAGCCATTTTAGAACTGTGTTGCCTGTCGTAATTTACCCTAACAGGGCCTCTGTGGAGCCGAGCAGAGAATCAAGTGACCGTTTACTTTAATCTTGAGACATTTTATCATGAAAAGTTAATATCTTTTTAAGCAGGAGCTGATTTTGTTTTTAATTAGCTGTTTTGGTTTGTTCCAGACAAGAAGTTGATACCAATAGACAGTAGATATTGTTTAAGTGTCATAGGGTTGTTACAAGCAACTTTAAGCCTACGTTTGAGACCTGCAGAGCTGCCCCCAGCTGCCAACAACATCAGTTTTAACCACAAGAGGTGTTTTGATGTGTAGTCTATACAGGAGGAGATCTTTCAAATCATGTTTTTGAATTACTCTGATGGAGTTGTAAACAGAAAAAGCACGGAATTGTCATGAATGGCTGCTCAGTGAGTAAGACACCAGAAAACAGGGAACAACAAAAAAAATGAGAATGAAAGCCAATGCAAGTGAGCACAAAAAGTTAAAAAGCTGTGCATATGCCTGAAATATTCAAATTTGATGGGAAGCGCCCTAAACGTAAAAGATACGTCTAATTATTTCAAAGTTGTCTTTTTTGAACTAGCCTTTAGCCCAAATAACCCCTAATGGTGTCTCTATGGGCATCCTTGCCATATGCTTCTCTTTCATTTGTTATTTAATATCTTTTGCATTTTAAAATATATTTATATTGTAACATAGTGGAACAAAAATGGCAAAAAATAAACTGAAACTGAAACAGATAGAAATGCCTGTAAAGTGCGGTTTTGGTCATTAGAGTGGTTTTCAATTGAGTGTTGAAAGTAATTCTGGTTTACTTTCATATTGGTTTTGCATTACTTCGTTCTGTGATTGGCCAAGAAAACTTGCGCCACTTTCTCAACCAATGAGAAGGCAAAACCAAAACCAATCCTGATTTGCATGCACATATTTTCCCTCGCTTTGCATTGGCTAAATGTAATAGCTTCGTATTCTGATTGGCTCCTGGGATTTTTGCCTCAATGACAGGCAGTAAATGCCATTTGCTTTAATATAACTCCACTCATGCTGGGTATCCTGTGACACCCTAGCTTTCAATCCAGGAGTAGAGACAGGGATCCATAATCCCAACCACTGTGCTCCAGAAACCAGCTTAAAGTGCACATGAATTGAGAATTAACTACCAATATTGTTTTAGATTTTTACTTAGCTTATATTCACCATGGGGGAGAAGGCGAAACTTTCATTGCATTTTAAAATAAGTTCCAGCTACTTTTAGTAAATTATTTTCCCGTCAAAATATTTCTTAAAACACCTAATTTCATATTGGAGAAAAACACTGGCTTTGAAATTTCAGTCCATGTGCACTTTAAGCTCACACAGTACAATTACCACCCTTAATTCTTTGCAAATTAATTATTTGCAATGAAGAAGAAAAAACAAAGCAACAAAAATAATTTGAATGTGTTTTATTACAGATGATAAATACTTTACAAAATGGAGACAACTTTTTGGTGTTGGTTGTAAACATGTACTTGTACAGACCAAGCCTTTTACATGTATCAGCAAGTACACAAATGCCCTGCTTTGGTATTAAAAATAAACCTGACACAATAAAACCCCACTTGTAATAAGACACTTGAATGGACACAACATGGTGGGTGATGCAGCTGGCTTGTAAACTTCTTTTTTTCTATAAACCTGACCTTTATGTACATACCTCAACCAAAGAAAGGAAGTGCTAAAGAAATTGATTGTAATAAAGTAATTCATGTTCTACAGTATTTCATAGTTTTACACATTGATTCGATTCTGTGTCACAGAATTATTGGTAACTATTACTTTCCTATTTGATATCACACAATAAATAGATCCATACATGTATTTACACCACACCAAAATGTACAATTTTTAGGTTTGCTGCTGGGCTTCCACTGTCTTCTAAGGCATCAAGATCCAGCTGTTGAAAGAAATCATTGACAATGAACAAACAGCCCTATCAGCCCCAAGACTGAAATATTGATTCGTCTTTTTCTGTGAGAATCAGGGGATATGCCTGAAGAAACCAGGGGAGCCATAAAAAATGTTAAATCTGCAAGGTTTGGTGTTTGTCTGATGGTTGCTGTTATTAATGATTCATTGTATTGTACCTCATCAACATCTTGTCCTGAATAGTGACCTGCAACAAATCAATCAATCAATTAATCAATATTAGTTGTAGCAATAATAATTCAGTCACTCAACTTTAATTAAAGAGGGCCACACTTATTTAACAACTTGACACTTTAGGGAGCAAAACTCATGGACATTTGCAGTATTTGAGTTACCTAAAAATGTCATCATCATCATCGCTGTTAAAATGGCCATGCCAAGGGGGGTATAGAGTGAGGTTATTTAAATGGGCAAACCAAAAAATCAAAAGAACTCTGCTTCAATAGCCATTTTGCCCCTGGGCAGCATAGTAGTATCAATAGGTGATGTCAGTGATATCTTTACCATTGGGCAATCCAGAGATGTGTACACTATATCAATAGGGGGGGCCTTCCTTACATGATGATAAATGAGAACAACTCACTTCTTTGGGCTCCTTGTAACATTAAGATAGCTCCATCATCGTCTTCTTCCCCTAACGGCATGAAGTGTTGAGGAGTGAGAGTGTGATTCTGTGTGTAATTATAGTCGTTGTTATGGTAACGAGCTGCTTCTCTCCTCTCCCCATTCACCCTGTCATCCTCAGTATACGACAGGTCTTCTTCGTCATCATCATATGACTCACCAGTGTCTTAACAACAAAATTGTGTTGTTAGAATTCTTCAAAATGAAAACCTCTTTTAAAGCAGTTATTATTAGACCTTGAAATAATGGACCACAATAACAAACATACTGGAAAACAGCAATTTGATTGGTTCAGTGAACAGAAACAGGCCTGCACGGTTTGTGATTGGTTCAGCAAAGAAACTACACTAACAGATAATTTTCTCTATTCCAAATCATCGGTTATCTCTCGCAGTAAACAGTTATGATCATTTAAACTAGTAGCAAGTGAAACAAATTGCCATTCTAACTGCAGAAAGTATTCTTCATGCTCAAGTGAAAAGCACTCTTGACTGTTTGTAGCACAAGAGGGACCACCAGACCGTGTTCCAGGTAAATTGGAAAATGCTGAATGCAGAAAGTTTTATTCTCAAACCATTTTAATAACTCATGAAGCAAAACCAAAGGTTCAGATATGTGATCCTAACTAAGTTAAAATTTGCTTAATTTTTCGCTTTGAATTTATCCAAGAATTATCAATGGTTTTAAAATAACTTAATAATAATTCAATCTTAATTAAGACTGAAAGAGTGTTTCCTCTGTCATCCAAACACCTTGAGGTTGGTTTAAAGGGGCACTGTTGTGTAAGTTGGGTCTGAACCCAAACATGTGTTTGCAAAGTGGAACACTTAAAAGGTTATGCACTTTTCCTACAAAGTACTTAATATGTGCATTGTAACTATTTGTGGTTGTCTATGACCCAGATGAGGAGGAGGAAATGAATTGCAACTTGAAAAAAGTTAGGGTAACTTTTTCAAGTTTCATCATTGTGACCTGAAAAAATTGTCATGAATTAATACTACTTCCTTTTTCATTCAAGAAATAATTAGAAATCTACTTCCTCATGTTAGACGGGCCGATTGCATATTAGAAAAAGCACCTCCTCGTGATTTGAACAACTTATGGCAAGAATTGCCGTGACAGTGCCCCTTTAAGAAACTCAGCCACACCTTGTTTTTTCAACCCAGGACTCTGTGTCTGGACATTCAATGAAACACATGTTTGATAATTCTTAAATACTCTTTGTCTTTGGCCATCGTAGCTTAACAAGAAATAACACACCACAGTTTGTGTGTTATTTTTGATAATTCTATTACATGAAGGCTCAGATAAAGCACACCAAAAATGCTTGACATGTGACATACCTGATGTTAGAGGTTCATTATCAATTTGTATGGCCCTTTGCTTTGCTACTTCAGCCAGGGGATAATTACCAAGGTCACAAGCTAGATAGTGAATATCCTTAAAATAGAAAGATTCCAAACAATGCAAACTCAATTATCTGAATGCACTGTTAGTAATCATTTAAAGGTGACATTGAGTAAAGCCCATGTCCAGTCTTATGGTAGAACTTCTGTGTGGTTACAGAAGTCTTTGACAAGTGTACTTCCTTTAATAATTTTACAGCATGATGTATATATGATGATGTAACGTCGTGATGGTGGTGGTGGTGGTGGTGGAGAAAGCGGGCTGGGGGTGGGCAAAAACTGGTCTCAATTGGCTTTCTAAGAAACATTCATTTGATAGTCCAGTGATCTCTGTTAAAGTAGCAATTTTCAGTAGGAAAAAGTTTTACTTTGTTTGTAGTTTTTAACCAACAGAGGTGTAATTCATATCTTTTAATAATTATATTTCCTTTTGTTTTTGGGAAATACAAATCCATGATCATAAGCAGTCCATAGTAACCCATGGAATAAATTTTGCACCTCTTAACACAGGAAACCCATAATTATTACTGAGATTGCTGTGATCATAATAATGAACATATTTAGACATATGATAAACTCCATAATGTTCTGATCTTTCATAGGACAATGAAATTTGCATTTTTCATTCCAGCTATGGCTTTTTCAAGCAGACTTTAAGGAATCATACTGGTTTGCAAATAGTAATAATAACAATGACAACAACAATAATAGTTGTAACTAATTATTATGATGGTAATCTCATTACTGTAATAACTTCAAATTAGCATTTCTTATGCTCCAAATGTTAATCATGTAGCTTTTGACAAGGGTTAACTGAGCTAAACTGCAAACAGAACCCAACATTATACAATGCTCATAAAATAGTGTGCAAATTACATACTATTGGCAGCATCAAATTGCATTCTTTAATTGAAAAAATATAAAACGGTGAAACAAGAACATTAGAAAATTAATTCATGGTTGCCACTAATTGGGATAGAAACGGTTCCCTGACTTTTCACTGACTATAAACCAATTTTCACTAACCAGTGTCCCCAAGACAAAACCTAGGGCAATAAGGCCTGCAATGGAGCCACAGGAATATTTTGATATGCAGTTGCTTTTACTAACCTAATGGCTAGCCAGAAGTAAAATTTCGTGAGTTTTCATTGACTTTTAGGTAGAATTTAGAATTTCCCTGAGTTGATACACAATTCCCTGACTTTTTCCATGACAACCCTGTAAGTACAGCTTACCATGAATAAGTCCTTGGCTCCAATGTCTACTGCTAATAAAAATGCCTTCTCAAACCTCTTATACCTGAAACACAAGTCATGCAATCAGAATGTCCATACAAACAATTCTAGACTACAGCTGTATGTAGTTAACCAAAGTTAAACTGACACCACATCACCTTGTGTTAAAAAAATCCCAGTTCAAAAACGTTTTGTTGACAAGGGAGTTAAATAAAGGTTTTATGATAAATGTGCTTTTCATGTTGATCATGTGAAAGATAAATCTCTGCTTAAATACTGATTTTTCACTCAGGTAAAAATATACAGGAATGTAGGTGAATTAGTGAGAGGAATCTTGCTTTTGATCAGTACCTAAGCAGATGATGAAAGAACCTCCTGGAGAGCTTGCTGATGGAGTCCCTGAACTCCAGTACAGTCACATCTGAGAGTGGTCGACTGGGGGCATAAAAGCTACCCAGTGTCTCTTCAAGTAGGTCTGTGACATAACAGCAAAATATGTTAGTCTTCTTTTGTAAGCTGATAAAGTATTCGTAAAGTTAAGGCAAATGACCCAAACATCAAGTAGACCTGTAGCATAATAGTAGAACATGTAAGTTGTAATCAGACCCTTTTTCTAAGTTGGTAAAGTATTCTTTGAGCAATGATTTCAAGTCACTTCTTTAAGGTAGAGGGAAAAAGTCACAACAGGGCCACAGACAACCCACACCTCAAGTACACCTGTGGCATAACAGCAGCAACATGTTAGACCCTGTATTAAAGTTGGAATGGAATGGAAATGATCAACAAACAGATGAAAGATGTTGATATTTTACAAATTTGTCCTACTAGTGGCATAGGAAATAATCAGATCAAGAATAAATTGGTTTATGCTATCGTGACTGAAAGGTAACTGGATCAGGAGTGTAAAGCAAACAGGAATAATTTTTAATGTTTTAATTTTGTGCCTTATGGATGTTAAGCTTAAAGTTAGTACCTTCTAAGACTTGTAGTGCACATGCTTTATCGAATTTCCCATAAGAACAATAAGGGTACCAGCTAAGGTAAACAAAAAACTAGTCTCTCATAGCTCCTGCTTGAGCTCCCAAACTGTGTACTTCAGTTAGTATACCCAATTAAATTTGTTGTGATTTTCCCTTTTTTTGCTGTCAAAGTTCTGTGATTATGGTTCCTTCATGTGGTTGTTACAATGTAATGATGTTTGTTCATTTGTGTTTGTAGCTGAGTCATATAGTTACATTTGAGACAAGATTTCAACATCATGCTGGTTATGTACCTTTATGGCCAAGTTGTTGCTAAATTGAAGAACATTACTTCACATACCTTCTCTCTCTGAGTTCAGTGGAAGTTTCAAAAGGTTGTTCATGATGAGTGTCATGCAAGCAAAACAAGCCCTACCCTCTGTGTTCCAGTTCATACTGTTGAGAAAGTTCACAGCCTGTTGAACAAGACAAATGACTCATTGTAAAAATTAAAAGCTGTATGTGTAACTGGAATTTTCCTGTAATTACTAAGTTACATGCTGTGATTGGATGTTCCCCAAATGAGCTATAAACCACTACAATGTATATAAATTATAAATTACTTGGAAAAAGTACCCAAATCTATCAACTCAATTATCAAATTTTATTAATTAAAATACGGCATCATCTTCTCTGCATTCAGCTATCCACATAGCCTGCGTAGCTGGTGGTTTTGTCGTGGAGCGTGCGAGTGAGGGGCGAAGCCATGAGGAGAAAAACCACCTGCCTGGATTGGGGGCCTTTTTGACTGCTGCCCCCAATTCACAATTTCACAACTTGACAATCCAATAATCAAAACAAACTATCAATGTGATTTCCTGAGTCAATGGCGGCGAAAGCCGGCGTAACTCCAAAAAAGCCTGCCAAGGGAGAAAAGGTTTCCAATCCTCAAAGAAGTGTCAATGATAATATTGCAGATTGTGCTGTTACCAGCTGAAGATTAAGAAGACTTTGTCTATCTCAACCCAAAAATTTGTCAAGATTTGGAAGATTTCCTGACATCAGAAATAAGATAATATTTGTCTTGCCAAAAAAAATTATAACTTGCATTCTATTTCTATTCTTCCAATAATTTTGGTCTCAATGGAAAGCTAAATCTTTGCAGTTTATTTTTTTTGCATTCTGCTTGGACAAAAATGGCCACAGAACATGGAAAAAAACTTCTGTGTATGAGTAAAACAGCGGTTTGAGTGACCGACGTCCCAAAAGAATAAACAAACACCAATGCTCAGTTTTTTAATGGAATATTTGTGTTGCCGAAAAAAATTATAACTTAAGTTCTATTTGTATTCTTGCAATAATTTTGGTCACTATGGAAAGATAAAGCTTTGTAGTTTCTGTTTTTTTTTTTTGCATTTTGCTTGGATGAAAATGTTCACAGAACATGAAATGATTTTTTTCCATGTATGCCATTGTTGTCTGCTCCAGCACTGTTTCTGCAGGGCAGTGGCAGTGGATCATAAATCCAAGTAAATCGCGCACCAAATTTACCGTTTCACTTCAGGTGACAGCTCCATCATAGCGTAATTAAGGGACAACATTTCCGAAACCTGGTCATCAATAATGCTCCTTAATGACGAAATTATAATAACGCCGTTTTAGTTGAGGACAATATTTCTTTGGTGAGCGCATACCCTGTAAAGATCATGCTCTTGCCAAAGCCCGTGGACAAAGTGGCCATCATGTCTTTCCCATGAAACAAATTCTTTATTGCTGTTTGTTGCTCATCTTTCAGAACAATTTCTCAATCTTCTCGTCGAATGTTGAGCCTTGACACTTCCTCTGCTATTTTGTTTTGACGCTCACATTCCCTCGGAGCTCTCCCTTGGGAGATTAACAAAACGCTTGATTGATGTGTATAGATTCTGGTCCAATCAAAACGCTCCGTATGCCAGCGTACAGACTACTCAAAAAGGCCCCCAATCTGGGCAGGCAGTTTTCCATTGCCCTCCGCCCCATTCTTCTTGCGGCTTTGCTGCTTGCTTGCATGCTTCCCAACAAAACCGCCAGCTATGCAGGCTACTATCCACAAGTTAGCCATCAGCTCCCTATTTTTACATACAGAATCTCAATATGGGGTGCCACTAGTTATACATGTAACAAGTATCTTACTAGAGTTGATAAGTTCCAGAAGAGAGTAGTCTGTGTTGGTTTATCACAGGAGGTTACCCCCATAACACACCTCTGGGAAACCTCAGATAGGAATTTAAGAATAAACAAAAGCTGAGCTCCATCAGAAGACTGCTCATGCTGCCTGCTAAAACTAGAGCATTACAGAATGGAGGCTACTCAGAATCTTAGATACTTTTCTTTACATAGTATGAGCCGAATGCTTAATAAACTGTTTTTGAACAGATGCCCAGCCCTTTTCATTGCCTTTAGTCTCCATAGTCGATGTAGGTTCAATTTTACAGTGATGATGACAATGATGATGATGATGATATTTATAATAGTAAGAGTAATTTTATTTTAATCCAGAAAGTTTTCTTAATCACTAAAATGTGATTATTTACTGATGACTTGGATGTACAGTCAAGTGATGTGCACACCTCCTCAGCTTGATCATGTCTGATGTATTCAGACACCATCTCAACTGTACCAAGTCTCCCATGAGTGAACACACCAAGTTCAAACCTCAGAAGGCACAAGGGACCTCTATTGTGAAACAGAAAAAAAAAAAAAACAAAAAAAACAATAAGACTCAAAAAAGGCACATGCAGGTTAACAAGATTACAGCAACTCTTTAAAATCAAAAAAATCAAAACATAAAAACTAGCTGGACAGGTGGTAACATTCTGTGGCTGGTTACACATTTTAGTGTGAAATATGTTCACTGGCAGCAGGTTTCTTTGATTAGTTATGCTTCATTTCTAAGACGAGCCCCTTCAAGGTGGGTCAGAATTCAAACAATCAGTGAAAATGTACAGAAATATGTAGTGGTATGAATTTTACTTTAGTATGAAATTCATACCAGTATGGAATTTATTTCCTTTGTCTCCTAACCCTAATTATTCATAGGAGACAATGGAAATAAATTTCATACTGGTATGAAAAGTAAATTTCATACCACAACATATACTACAGACCAAAACATCTACTAAGAAATTTACCATGCATTTTAACTTTTCATAATATATTTAATAGCAACTACATGTGTAATAATTTTATGTACGCTGACAGCAGGTTTCTTAATTATGAGTTATGCTGTATTTTCTATGATGAGCCCCTCCATGGTGAGTCAAAATTCAAACAGTCAGTAAAAATGTACAGAGGTAACACACCAAAACAATCTACTACACACCAAAACATGTACTATCCAACTTAACTTTTTATAATTGATTTAGCAATAAAGAAAAAAAGAGTTGATGTGTGTGTACACATTTGAAAACTGTTTTTTTTGTTGCAGCACAGCCAAATAACCCCTATTTTTACCATATTAGTATTTTTACCATACAAATAACGAACTATAGGTAAAAATGTCATTCTATACTCACACTTGTTTTGTATGCTGTACTAGCTGTAGTTGGATAATAGGAAACGTTCATCACAAAATGAAAAGGGAACAAAGAAACTACTGATAGAAATTGAACTTATAGCTGCACCTGCATGGACTTTTGCAACGAGTGCCACTGAACTATTGGAAAGTCATGGCAAGCTTGACTGTTAGTTTTGTGCATTGTCAGAATCTAATGATAATTATACTGCTGCTCTCATCAAAAACATTAATTTTCCCTTTTTGCACACGTTTTTGGTTCTCCCACTCCCTTTCCAATGTTGAATACTGGTACTTCATGGAAAATAATGCATGTGGAAATTTCCATTTAGGCCAAATGTTATTGTAAGGGAGGGAGGAGAGGGTAGCAACTGCAAGGTGAATTGTGACCATGTGCACCCTCCAAAGAGATCTGATAATGATTGTAGGTTCATAAGAGACCTGTCACTGCACTGCTGCTCTATGATCAACAATGTCAAAGGTGTCATGTGGTGGTAATAAAAGAAGGATGGTAAACTTTAATTAAGTTTAGTACAGTAATCATGGTTTTGGTTTCCAGTGATGACTCAGATTTGCTCTAATCACAGTATTTTGTAAAGAATGTCAGCAGCTTTACAAACCTGTCAAATGTGATGAGCAAGTTGTCATAGCAACCAATGCTGTTGTCTGCAATGTTTCCAATGGGAGCTTGACATGACCAAGACGCACAATTCAGCTTTACTGGGTTCCTTCAGAACAATGCACATGTACACAAGTTAAACAAAACAACAGCAACCACAAAACTCTGAAAATGTATAAGCACCAGGAGTAATTATCATATATTATATATTCACTGCAAAATCAAAGCTTATGATAACTTTGAACAACAGAACAGACATCATCAAAGTACCAATGAAAAACATTTATTATTTTAATGGTCAACCAGTACTTCACAATTTCATCCACAAACTAAAAAAAAAAAAAAAACAGTTTTCATCACCTTGAACAACATAATTCACAGCATCACAGGAAACAATTAATTGTTCATTCAACTGTTTTTACTTGAAAGTACAGAGACAATTTCAAAATTTCATTGAGACCAACTTAGCAAGACAACCTTATAAACAGGACAAAACCAATTAATATTAAAAAATAATACTAACTAAATGTCATCCTCTTTTGCTTTCAAGTGAAGGGTCATTTTCTAGAACTTCATCCAAACTACATGCCTTCTTGGAGCATCATATTAGGGAACTTACATTTTAATAAAGGTCATATGACAACTTGTTTTTAATTGTTACCTATTTCAAGGTTCACATTTTATAAAAGATAAAGATATTAATTTTTAAGTTTACTCAGTGGGACAAATTAAACTTCCTTACGTGAAGTACTTCCTAAGTTCTAGCATGTGTCGAGGAGATGGGTTTTCTGCCACAAGTTGAATAAATACTGGAGCTAAAGCCATGTCAAATACCTACAAAATAATGAACGTTTGATAAGTTTCTACATTTTATGCGCAGTAACCTGATGGATCAGCCAGAGGACATGTAGCTTATTGATTCTTAAAGGATTACCATTTTGAAGATTAATATTATAGTAGAGTAATTTGAACAAGACATTACTTCCAAACGGCACCATTACAAATGGCATCCATCATCAATAGTGGATCAATGAGTAGGAAACAGTTGTTTTCAGTAATTCCTCTACTATAACAATTACAAGGTACATCTACTCCAGTTTTTAATCAGGCTGCCAGCGTCTCGTGGGTCGCCCAGGTCTAAAATTATCGTCCGTTTTTCTTTTTCTTCGTTGTCGAGTTTCATCCACAAAGCTCACTTCCAGCGTTTCTGCGCAAGCGCTAACTAATAACGGTTATTTTGGAATAAGTAAACTATTTTTACCTCATCAGCTATGCTGAATGACCGTGGCCAAGCAGTTATCTTTACCGCTTGTGATGCAGATGTTCCGGGTTCGATTCCCGCTATCGACACCTTTTTTTTTCTTTTTTTGTTTTTGCTTTCCTTTTTTTTTCATCTTCTTTTTTAAATATTTTTTTACAAGTGTTATAATTAATTGTAAGTTATAAATGGTTGAGCTGTAAAGCAATTTTCAAGGGATATAAGTTGATAGGGGTCTATGGATATACACTGCAAAGAAACAGACACGAACAGGTGAATGATGCCTGTTGTCACATATCGGAAAACGTCGATTCACCTTGTGTCTTTGAAGTCTGAACAACTAATATGTTAAAAGAAGTGTCCATACGAATGTTTGCAAGTTCAACTGCGAGAAGAAAGCTTTTAACATGTTCGAACTTACCTCCAGATGTTTTTAATTAGACTACCATGTTTCCCAGTGTCCGCTCCATTAAGAGGTAGTACATTTTGTTGAATAACTCAAGTACAGGATATCATACACCCCTGAGACTTTGACAGGTAGTTTATTTACTATTTTTCCACTATATCTCAATTTCTGGACATTAGTTTTTGAATGATAAGTGATTAGTCTTAACTTGTGTGACTTGAAACTGACTGCAGAGTGAATGTTCGGCTTTCTTATGTTTCAAATGACCCTGAATTGATGTATTTGTAAACAGTTTCACTCTGTTGATTATTTTCTCCTCACATTTCACCAAGACTCCATTAACGTTTATGAGAAATAAAACTACATCGTTCGATAAGCGCTTTCTTTCTCAAACAAATATCCATTGAAGCGAAAACAAGTGTGCTTAGTTTTTTTGGAATCAATGCACTATTTTATCATATTACATGGTGATGAACCTCAGTGGCCAAGAGGTCATTGTTCCTGCCTCTGACTCAGCTAACCCAGGTCCGATATCTATTAGTGGCATATACCGCGGGCTTTTTTTTTTCATTTCTCTTTTTCTTCTTCTTTTTTACAAGTGTTACAAAATTGTTCTTAATGATTGAGCTGTAAAGCAAGTTTGTAATTTTAGGGGGATATATGTTGATAGGGTTCTAAAGAAATAGACTCCAACACAAGCTAAGCAATGCGTCCGATGTAAGAAAGACAGACTTCTCTTTATTATTTTGTTTAGCGCTAAATTAGGGATACAATGCTGTTTTTTGCAAGCCTGAGTTTAGGCTAATTGTAGCCTCTTGTTTAATTACAATCAATGATATCTTTCAGTATCTGAAAACTTATTATTATGCTCAAGGTTCATGTAAGACTTCATGTAAGACAGGAGCTGACTGAGTAGAAAGCATTCATGTAATGCAACTTCAAAAATGACTAATTCAATCACCAAACTCACAAAGGAAAGTTTGAAAGACTTCCAGAGCCTTTAAAAAATGTCAACGTTATGATTTAACGACGCCCTGCCAGGGTAAATTCTGACAAGCCACATGGCCCTAAAAGTAGCGTCAGCACATAAAATGAAATCCTGATGAGAGACATCATTCCCAGAAAAATTTTGACAGTTACATCAACGCCAAAAATTAACGATTTAAACACGGACATGGGAGATTTTAAAATTCAGACAAGCAACACTGGAGTTAAGGAGTTTTACCCTGCACAGCAGAGTTACTGACATGCTGTATCTACTTGGCTATCAATGCTTGAGCAGGACACTTGCCTATGAACAAATTCATGAGCCAACTTTTTAGGGGTAGGTGTTTCATTATCAAGCTTCAAATCTCTTATTTTTGAGGGTCGATTCTCTTGAAATTTGACAAGGATCTTGGTGGACAATGGAATTACATCATGATTGTCATATAGGTGGATCATGATGTACAGTGATATTTTAGGCTGCTAAAGTTAGAACTGGAAAAATCAATTTTGTGTCCGAGTCTTCTGATTGAGAAGTGCAGTAAAGTAAATGCTTTTATTACTTAGCGATAACATGCAGATATACTCTTCTGATGTGACAGAAGCTACTTAACGATAACATGCAGATATACTCTTCTGTGACGTGACAGAAACAGATGTCTCAATTTCTTAATATTTGATTCCATAGAAGCACTGTGAAACTTAGACTTTGAAGCGTCTGATCTTCTTGGTGAAGTTTGTCTTTGAAGTTTTGCTTCTATCACAATATACCAGTACATATGTAATGAGATTTAGTGTCCTGCATGGCCTGAAGGGCTTGCAAAGATATTCATTAATTACATGTGTATAAACCTTGATTTAGAGACTAAATAACTTAATGAGCATTATTGTATTCTACAGATCATAGGTGGCCTCCAAAAGTGTATGTTTTCCTCTTGACTTGATTATCACGATAAGGTGAAGCCAACAATGTCAAAACAAAAAACAATAATAGTGGTGGTGAATGGTTCTTAAAAAAATATGTCTCTTGTGAGTTTTTGTCGATTTTCATGGGTCTTACCGTCTTGATTTTTTTGCAACATTGTCTTGGAGTATCGATTTCTTTGCAAGGCTAAGAAAGTCTGGAACTTGCAGAAAATATATTAGTCACTGTCTCTTGACCACTTATCATTTGCCATCCAAAATGTTTCTCAATCAGTTGCGAGGAGCCCAAGATTTCTGGTTGCCACCAGTGCACAACATCACTAATTCTTATTGCCTAAGGTCCTTAAAAAAACAAGTAACAAAAACTAAACCTGAATATCTCCATCAGCACTGCAAACAAGCACCACAGCATCACCAGGATGCCACTGGATGACAGATGGAATCTATAAGTAAAATTAATGAAGAAGACAAACTTATACTCTCTGTAGTCATTATGCATTGTTTAACTTTTGAGCCATGCTAGGAGTCTCCTGGTCCTATACCTCAGTGGTATAGTTTCTGATCGGAACTAGTCATCAGACGGTCATGAATAGGTTTGACTACTAAGGTATGTATTGGGAGAGCTCAGGTTCTTTTGGTGAGTACAGTCAAACTTCTGCTTGCAGACACTTTCTATAAGCGGACACCAACAAACCAAGGTCAGGTTGATTCTTCAGCTGAAATTCTACATAAAATTAATAACCTTTCATAAGCAGACATCTCTAGTAAGCAGGGACCTATATACTGGCTCCCACCTTTTATAGAAGGTTTGCTTGCACCATGAAGGCACATAATTCAATTTTCAGGCCTGTGGTATATACTTGACAATCTTGGGTCTTTTCTCTAATTATGTTACTTTGTTCTTTAGGATGTCGAGGATCTACAAAAACTTCTACGATAAGTATATGAAATCTATCTTATGAATGTCTGCTAAAAACTCTAGTAACACAGCGAGACTGTTACTCAAAGAACTCCCTTATTATGGTATAAACTTTATCCCGATCCATGGTCAATTCAACAATATTATACCTAGCTCCCTTCCAACTAAGAAGTACCTCGAAAAGCTAACTAGTTTCCACGATCTTGACCTATTTAGCCTAAATACAGATAGCAATATCAACCCCGACTTTAATCTTCCTAATTCAAAAATACGATGCCAATATTATTCTCCGCATAGTTTCCATGTAATGAAAAATAGCTTGAATGATACAAGAAATGGAATCCCGAAGTTTTCTTTATTTCACAACAATGTTAGAAGCCTGAAACGAAATTTTGAAAGCTTAGAAACTCATCTTTTAAACGAACTGGGGTATAACTTTAGTGTTATAGGAATAACTGAAACTAAAATTGCAAATTCTGATCAGCCAGAACAATTACCATCTCTGTCAGGTTATGAATTTGAATTCGTTCCGTCACCTCTTTCCGCTGGAGGTGTTGGTATGTTTATTAGTGACAAATTTAAGTATAAGATAATAGAGAAAACGTCAACCAACGCCTTCCAAGCTCTCTGGGTCGAGTTTCTCTTTGAAAAGAAAAGCAATATTATCTGTGGAATAATCTACAGACAGCACAACTCTCCAGAGACCTTTCAGGCATATTTTGATGAAGCCCTCGAGAGATTTAGTCAGTCCGACAAGACAGTTTACATAATGGGCGATTTCAACATAAACCTCCTCAATGCCGAAACATGCAATTTCACTAAAGAGTTTTTACTCACCTTACAAAGTTACTCCTTTATTCCAACGATTGATAAACCAACTAGAGTATACAGCAGCTCGGCCACGCTAATTGACAATATTTTTGTAAATAAAAATTGCGGGAAAATCACAAGTGGCAACATAATCTCGGACATAAGCGATCACTATTCTCAATTTTGTTTGACTGAATTCTCCTGTGAAAAGAATCTCCCCAAAAAGACTATGGTGCGCGACTTCTCTAGGTTCTCAGAAGAGGATTTTAACTCTGAATTAGTGCAAGTCGATTGGGAATCGATTCTTGAAAGAACACAAGGAAATATTGATATCGCTTTTTCAAAATTTTATAACAAACTTAACAAACTAGTAAATAAACATGCTCCGCTCAAACTTTTGTCAAAACGTAAATTGAAGCAATGCTCGAAACCTTGGATTACTAAAGGGTTGCTCAAATCTATAAAGATTAAGAACGCTCTATTCGCCTCAGGGGATATCGAAAAATACAAATTCTATAGAAACAAAATTATAACCCTAACTCGACATAGTAAGAAGCTTTATTACCACACATATTTTACACAACATATGAACGATATGAAGAAAACATGGATTGGAATCAACGAGGTAATGAACCACAACAAAAGAAAGTCTAAACCCATTGTTGGCCTTAAACGACTGAATGGGATTGGTGTGACGCGTAACCCAGCGGAACTTCCGAATGTGTTAAATGATTTCTTTTCTACGGTTGGCCAAAAATTAGCGGCAAATGTACCAGATAGTAATCGTCACTATAACGAATACTTAACAAAAACTAATTTCACCAATTCCTTTTTCTTTGAACCGGTCATTTCGTCAGACATTGAACTAGAAATCTCGCACCTACCATCAAACAAGGCTTATGGGCTATATTCGTGTCCTATTCGCGTTCTGAAATGTGCAAAGAGCGTACTCTCTTCACCCTTAGCTGAGCTCATCAACCTTTCTGTTCAAGCTGGAAAATATCCTTCCAAGTTAAAACATGCAAAAATTATCCCAGTATACAAAGGCGACGATGAGACAGACCCCAGCAACTACCGTCCTATTTCGCTTCTCTCCGTCTTTAATAGAATTTTCGAAAAAATTATGTATTATCGATTGAAATCATACATCGAAGATAATGAACTTTTATATAAAGCCCAGTATGGCTTTAGAGAAAAATTTTCCACTCAGCATGCAATTTTGGACATAGTGAATACGATACAAACAAATATGGACAAGAAAATGTTTACATGTGGCATTTTTCTCGACTTGAAGAAAGCGTTTGATACCGTCAATCACACTATTTTACTTGATAAATTGCACCATTATGGGATCAGAGGTATTGCACACGAGTGGTTCTCGTCGTATTTGGCTAACCGAACACAAACAACGCATATTGACAATGACCATATTTCATCCAAGAAGAAGTCGGTAACTGGAGTTCCACAAGGGTCTGTTTTAGGCCCTCTACTTTTCTTGATTTATATTAATGATATTTATCTTTGTAGCAATAAACTTGGCTTTTATCTGTTTGCTGATGACACAAACCTGTTATACGCTGACAAGGACTTGAAATCCCTGGAAACCGTAGTTAATAACGAGCTAAAAAATGTTTGTGACTGGCTTAATGCTAATAAACTAACCATTAACGCAAAGAAATCAAATTTTGTCATCTTTAGGCCAGCACAAAAAAGAATTAATCATCAACCATGTATCACAATTCCGGAAAATAACAACAACGGATTCGCGGTTCTTGAATGTAAAGATTATGTAAAATTCTTAGGAGTCCTAATTGACAAGAACTTAACCTGGAGGCCTCACATTGATCATATTGCTTCGAAGATTAGCAAGATAGTCGGCATAATTGCTAGGCTGAGACACCATGTACCTTTAAATACCCTTCTTCAAATTTACCGTTCGCTGATATTTCCCTACACGCTTTACGGTATACCTGTTTGGGGTCAGGCAGCACAGTGTGATCTAAAAAAGATTCTTACCCTGCAAAAGCGTGCCCTCCGTCTGATTTTCTTTTCCAATAAAAGATCTCATGCCATCCCTCTTTTTATTGCCTCGAACATCCTACCTGTTAATATGCTCTACTTTGAAACGGTTTCCACCATAATGCATGATGTTTCTACTAGTTCTACACCTAGGAACATTCGTGAACTTTTTATTCATTCATCTGACGTTCATGCATATAATACGCGTTTCTCTTCCGCAGATAATTTTTATGTACAAAAATCTAGATTGCATGTGAAACTCAAGTCTTTCTCTGCGTTTGGTACAAGGTTATGGAATTGTCTACACCCCGTCTGGCGTAAGCTCACGAAAAGAGCATTTAAAAGAAAAATTCATCAGTTGCTTTTAACTGTACTTGGGATTGAGGACTATTATGTTGACGCCCATTCTCTAATATTGAAATTCAATACCAGTAATTACTGTGCCATATAGCTATATACTTCGCTTACAGACGTATACCATAATTTTCCCTTTTCTACTTTCCAGTCTGCTTTGCTTGTACTATTTCTTTCTTCGTTTTCTTTAACTTGTAACTACATGAAAATTGTCTCTGCCAGTTAGCGTAATGTAGTAAATCAGTTAGCGTAATATAGTAATCTAAGGCATATCTTATAGTAATATTGTAATAGTTTAGTGACTTTTTATTTATTTATTTAATTTTTTTTTTAATTCCTTATATATAAATGACTGATCCGCCTAGATTAGCCCGTGCTATTAGCGGATCAGTCACATTTGTAAATGTGTTTTTGAAATCTTTATTAAATATCATATCATATCATATCAATTAGTTATGTAATAAACCGAATTCTACTTCAAGATAAATTTGTCTTGTGTCTCACCAAGCTGGATTTTGTCATCTGTGTTACTCGCCTGTGATCATCATACAGCATCTACAATCAAATAATTAACAACACCCCTCAGATCACTCACAGCAGAATGTTTCAACATACAGTACAAATACATGTCCTTCAAAGCAAAAATAGTAAATTTTGTAAGTATATTTGTTACAGCAGGTTTTGGATTAATTGCTAAATTGCCAAAATTAATTGCAAACTTTGCCTAAAAAACCTTCATGTAGTGTTTAATAATTGAGCAGGTGGAGTGTTTTATCAAGTTTTACAAGGCATGAGGAGCAGCCAAGTGTTTTAGGACTTGATAAAACACGAATTGCGAATTTATTGAACGGCTTAAAAAACTTTACTGTACATCTATCCATTTTTGAATTTATATTCAGATTTTGGGTTATTTTGGTTAGAAAATCAGATGTAAAATTTATCCGCGTCTTTATCAGATATACCTAAAGACACTCATTAAAAATTAATTTCTTTTGTATGTCCTTCATGAACTATTAATGAGTTTTTTAAGTGACAATAGTCAATTACATGGTTTATGGTGCAAAGAAAAATCATACACTGTTAACTTACCAATGTGCCATCTTCACAGCCTAGCAGTAATTTATCTTCTGCATGGTTTCTTTGCTGGGTGACTATTTCTGCTACTCAGAGAAGTCAAAGAATACAACAATAATTAGTGCACTGTAAGCACTGACTAAAGATAATGATTTAACAGCTTAATAATTATTCATGATAATTAAGAACTTGGTGCAAATAGGGTTTAAGTGACACTTTGGGCTTAAATGCAATATTGCTCTTCTTTGGCCTCCAGATTGCTTATCCCTTTTACTTTGGAACCTAAATTAGGCTGTTAGAATTTGATGAATTTGTATGTGATTACGACTTTTGCCGAGAATTCCAGAAACAGAAACAAATAGGGTTTCAGGTTGTTATTAGAAGCAGGGGCACAGGTACCAACACCTGTGTAATCTGAACACAGTACACTGTACATGTACCTACCTTTGCCATACAGATATTGAAAAGAGCAACTCAAAAATATCTCAGGACATGGCCTCAGGGTGCTCACCTATTTTAAATCCTATACCACCCTTGGATTTGATGCATACATGTAGTTGATTTCTTTTGTTTGGCCTTTAAAAATTAGTCATTATACATCACTTCAGCTGGTTCAATTAAAGGCTAAAGCCATATGCTATTTCCACCAATTCAGTCCTTCAAACCACCCTACATAATTCTGACATGGTTTACAACTGAGCCTGTCAATATTATTTATATCCACGTGTCATGTCACCAAAAAGAACTCTCATGAAAGGTCTGGAAAAATGCTGTATAAACCTGAACTAGACCTTAGAAATTAACTAAGTTAATTCCTAGATTAAAAACTATTGAATATTTGAAGAGGCAGGGCATTACATACAATGAAACTGCTCTGTACCTTTTACTGGGATAGTGGTGGCAGCTACCCGTTCAATCTGAAAGTTTAAAACACAAAATGCATTACAAATTGCCTACGTACATGTACAGTAGCTAAGAAATACTTTAATTTACCAATTCCTCAAAGTGTTTTTTTTTTTAATTTTCCAATGAGATGAGGAGAAAAGTCTTTTATGAATACGGGAAAGGAATTTTATTACTCAAGGTCAAAATTTAAGTAAAGTGTTTTATTAATGATATAAATTATTGAAATACTAATTGAAAAATAATCAGTGAGCTTTTTTAATACTCAAGGCATCTGACCACTTCATTGAATGAAATTCTGAATTAAGACCCTTTATTGCAGCTATGAAACCAATGCACTACACCAAGAAAATAATGCTTATTGACACATATTTATATGAAAACAATGTGAGAGGTGGAACAGTGTGAGTCATTTTTTCATTCTTACACATTCCTCCTCCTCCATCCTATAGTCCTTTCCAGTCCAGTAGGAGCATAGGGTCAATTGAGCATCATATGACTGTTGGCTTTAGTAACCAATGGATGCTTTTGCAGCCCTGGACAGGTGGTCAGCTCATCACCCAGCCTTGATCCACCCAACCCACAGAATGATGTATTCCACTACAGACCACAACACTAGGAACTACTACCCTTTGCAATCACTGTATTGGTTATTTTACGTCCCCTTCCAGTTTTACATGTGGAAGTGACAGAGAGAAGACCATTGGCTTAATGTGACTGCCCAATGATGTGATCATCAAAACTGAGACATTCTTCACCATGCATCACATCATTCATGACTGGAATAACCTATCAGAGCAGTGGTAGAAGTGGGAGCTTTTAGACTTTTTAACCATAGAATATAACCCACAAAATTGACAAATCATAGCATGCATACTAAGTGAGAGATATAATAAAATCGTATAATTATTTTTTAATTACTATTTCAGGGAATGTTAAAGGGACCTTTTGTTTCCTTTTAAAGATGTATTTTTGTGTTTCTTTTTTCAACTTATCCTGAATAAATTAGTACGTTACAATGTATGTTACAGCCAGCATGTTGTAGCAAGGTATTTTTAATTAATGCCCTGCAGGGACCAATTCCTGAAAGGTGTAATAACTCTATTCCAGGGATAAATCTGCCTTATTCCAGGAATACTTGTTGGAATAAGGCAGATTTATCCCTGGAATAGAGTCATAACACCTTTCAGGAACTGGCCCCTGGTTTACAGTCTGGTCTGGGTTTTGAACCTGTGACCTTCTGCTCAGCAGTTCTATGCCCTTAGCAACTGAGCAATCACCAGGCGATAGCCAGGTTAATGTATGTATCTTACCTTAGTGCCTGTGTACTCATAGATACAGCTATCCACACTAGAGTCTCCTCCACCAGCTGATGAGTGCTCCAAAGTATGCACATGATGTGGCTGATTATAGCTAAAATATTCCATACCATGTTGTTATGTGAGAACAAAATACTGTGAAAATCATATATTTGAACTGCAGATTAAAGAATGAATATGAGACTGATCATCACAAGTAGTGTTTATAACTGCCATGATTATTCTCATAATTATTTATACAATGTTGTTAACTTTTATTTCCGGTTAGCAAATTGCAGACTGTTCAACTGTATACCAATAAACCTAACACAAATAATATTGTCAATGATATATGAAATGAATCATATATGAACTGCGGAAATGAAATCAAATGAAGAATGATCCTCGCAGTTGTGAACGCAATTTATGCAATTGCGAAAAAAGAAGCCTAAAAAAATTCAGGACTTCAACGGGGTTTGAACCCGTGACCTCGCGATTACTGGTGCGATGCTCTAACCAACTGAGCTATGAAGCCACTGACGTTGGGAGCAGGTCAATTGTAGGTTCATATGTTCCCGTGAAAGAAATGAGTGTGAATGATATATGAAATGAATCATATATGAACTGCGGAAATGAAATCAAATGAAGAATGATCCTCGCAGTTGTGAACGCAATTTATGCAATTGCGAAAAGAAGCCTGAAAAAATTCAGGACTTCAACGGGGTTTGAACCCGTGACCTCGCGATTACCGGTGCGATGCTCTAACCAACTGAGCTATGAAGCCACTGACGTTGGGAGCAGGTCAATTGTAGGTTCATATGTTCCCGTGAAAGAAATGAGTGTGAATGATATATGAAATGAATCATATATGAACTGTGCAAATGAAATCAAATGAAGAATGATCCTCGCAGTTGTGAACGCAATTTATGCAATTGCGAAAAGAAGCCTGAAAAAATTCAGGACTTCAACGGGGTTTGAACCCGTGACCTCGCGATTACCGGTGCGATGCTCTAACCAACTGAGCTATGAAGCCACTGACGTTGGGAGCAGGTCAATTGTAGGTTCATATGTTCCTGTGAAAGAAATGAGTGTGAATGATATATGAAATGAATCATATATGACCTGCGGAAATGAAATCAAATGAAGAATGATCCTCGCAGTTGTGAACGCAATTTATGCAATTGCGAAAAAAGAAGCCTGAAAAAATTCAGGACTTCAACGGGGTTTGAACCCGTGACCTCGCGATTACCGGTGCGATGCTCTAACCAACTGAGCTATGAAGCCACTGACGTTGGGAGCAGGTCAATTGTAGGTTCATATGTTCCCGTGAAAGAAATGAGTGTGAATGATATATGAAATGAATCATATATGAACTGCGGAAATGAAATCAAATGAAGAATGATCCTCGCAGTTGTGAACGCAATTTATGCAATTGCGAAAAGAAGCCTGAAAAAATTCAGGACTTCAACGGGGTTTGAACCCGTGACCTCGCGATTACCAGTGCGATGCTCTAACCAACTGAGCTATGAAGCCACTGACGTTGGGAGCAGGTCAATTGTAGGTTCATATGTTGCCGTTAAAGAATTGAGTGTGAATGATATATGAAATGAATCATATATGAACTGCGGAAATGAAATCAAATGAAGAATGATCCTCGCAGTTGTGAACGCAATTTATGCAATTGCGAAAAGAAGCCTGAAAAAATTCAGGACTTCAACGGGGTTTGAACCCGTGACCTCGCGATTACCGGTGCGATGCTCTAACCAACTGAGCTATGAAGCCACTGACGTTGGGAGCAGGTCAATAAATTGTAGGTTCATATGTTCCCGTGAAAGAAATGAGTGTGAATGATATATGAAATGAATCATATATGAACTGTGGAAATGAAATCAAATGAAGAATGATCCTCGCAGTTGTGAACGCAATTTATGCAATTGCGAAAAGAAGCCTGAAAAAATTCAGGACTTAACGGGGTTTGAACCCGTGACCTCGCGATTACCGGTGCGATGCTCTAACCAACTGAGCTATGAAGCCACTGACGTTGGGAGCAGGTCAATTGTAGGTTCATATGTTCCCGTGAAAGAAATGAGTGTGAATGATATATGAAATGAATCATATATGAACTGCGGAAATGAAATCAATTGCATAAATTGCGTTCACAACTGCGAGGATCATTCTTCATTTGATTTCATTTCCGCAGTTCATATATGATTCATTTCATATATCATTCACACTCATTTCTTTCACGGGAACATATGAACCTACAATTTATTGACCTGCTCCCAACGTCAGTGGCTTCATAGCTCAGTTGGTTAGAGCATCGCACCAGTAATCGCGAGGTCACGGGTTCAAACCCCGTTGAAGTCCTGAATTTTTTCAGGCTTCTTTTCGCAATTGCATAAATTGCGTTCACAACTGCGAGGATCATTCTTCATTTGACAAATAATATTAGTCCTAAGTTGGCCTGTTTGGCCTTGATTGGCTTATTTAGGTGATAATTCAGTTCTTAGGTTGAGGGGTCAGTATGTAGTCTACAACTGCAGACAAGAAACTGCTGGCTGCAGGGACTATACATGTAGGTAGATTAGGCCTAGCTTGGCCTTATTAGGCATAATACACGAGGCCTACTAGCTATACCTAAATACTAGGTCACATTTAACCCAATTAAGCTTGATCTGACTAGTCCTTAGGTTAAGGTTAGTCTGCAGATTCTTGTGCACAATCTGCAGTCTGCAAATGTCACAAGTACACCACTTTATTGACTGGGCCATGAAAAAGTTTTCTTTGAGGCTATGTTCTATTGCAAATCAATTGTTTAATGGTTGCTTTGGTTGATCAACTTTTTGAACTTGCACAGAACATGGTTGTGAAGTGGTGGAAAGTCTCTGCTGCCATCAATTACATGTAGCTGGCAACATACAAAATAGTAGTCTCTAGTCTCTTTCTTTTAAACTAATAATTATTAATAATACATTACCATACATTACCACGTACACCCAAAACAAAAAACAAAAAATTAAACCAAGGTTGCAAATTAGGATAACATTGAACCACAACATATTCCATTATACTCCAAAACCCTCAAATATCTGGAATAAAACAATTCCTACGTACCTGAATGCAGCATGGATTGGATCACACTCTGTCCTGACACAGCATAACATTTCCACCTTGGGGCTGGAAACAACAGCACAAAAGAAACATTAGAACTGTAACTGACCTTACAATGTACACTACTGTAATTGGTTTGATAAAAATTTGTCTATAAAGAACAATGAGTATGTCAACATAAGCTTTCAAGGGTTTTAAACAATCAAAAGGAAACTCTACTGTTAAAATATATAATCAGAATAATAAAGAAATGAAAAATTACATATCAAATAAGTGAATAGTTATAATAAATAAAATTAAATGAATAATACATGATAGAAATACATGTAGCATCAAACCGAAACTCAGAAAAAATGTGACTGTGGGATGCAGTTTTGAGTCATATGTGCCTGTCATCACTTGGTTGTGTGACCGTGTGATGCCATTCGAGTCAAAGCCCACATTTCACCCTCACTCACCATAGAGTTCGTAGTAGCTCAGTGGTTAAAGCGTTCGTCTAGACCATAGAGGGTTGTGGGTTCAGATCCCATCTGGAACTCACATTTTTTCTGAGTTTCCATTTGATGCTATATGTATTTCTATCATGTTGTATTTACTCACTGTGGAGGTTTCAATGAATATTAACACAGTAGTTTTTCAAAGCACCAGACTGTTAAAAGTCAACCTTGTGTTGGCAAGATCTCTGAATCTAGTTCAGTTTAGTTTTCATTCATTATAACGCAAGTCTAATAATTTGACCTGTGTTTCTTTTAGACTCCAGAAATGATCTTATAATAATTACAATTACATACCTTTTTACTAGGATAATTATAGAAAAATGGATTAAACTTTTTTGAAAGAATTAAATCTCTTAGTATCATTTATCATTACTTTTGTACAACTAAGCATAGTGCCTAGCTGCATAAGCCAAGATAAAAATCAATGATTGAAGTTTTTGGAAGCATTTCTTGCAATCTACAGCAGCATTTGTATTAGAAGCCAGGAACTGGACACTGACACTCATCCACTTGGAAAGGAATACCCGGCTTTTTTAGGTGCAAAATTGAAAGCTCTGAACTTCAAATTCACTCAGGGTACCTGGCTCCTCCACACCAGGTCCCCTTTCACTGGAAAAATTAATGAAAACACTGCTAGAGGATTTTTGTACAGCTTTCAAAGACTGCCAAGATGAGAGTAATCCATTGGGTACGCAGGGATATTTATAGCAACTTTTGTATCTAATGGCTCCCTTATGTATGCAGCTGGGTAAAGGGGGCCATTCTCGAAGCTCCTGGTAATTACCAGGCCTGTTAAGCTGTTTTCTTTTCCTTTCCAGATGGGAATTTCAAAAGTTTTGAAAATCATACAGTAAAGTTATCAGCTAAAGAAACAAAAAGGACTTCATTAGAGGTCAGAATGCACCCTACTTTTCTTGAGATTTTGATTTCAAAATATGGTTTCTTTAGGCCTGTTAAGTTACCGGGACTTTCGAGAAACGAGCCTCTGATCTCTACAATATAAAAATAATTACCCATTCAAACCAAAGATGACCAAATTAGCCCTGTCTTTCTCGCCTGTCGTTGGAGACCATGGCCAGGCTTCTTCACTGTGACCAGACCACCAAACAACCACCTGTAATAAAGTGAACTAGTTATTTAATTAATGACATAATCCTTCTTTGCAGGGTGGGTGCTCAGCTCTGGATTCCATTTCACTGGCTGCAATGTTGTCATGGACTGGCAAATGGGGACCTTTAGATTTGAATACGAGTACAAGATGAAGTATGAGTATGACCTTCATATTCCCCAGCACCCTCACGCTTCCTTACTGCTTACCAGCAGATAATGAAACAGTAGGAATAAGATTGATGTCACTAGTGATTGTCTAAAGCATGCAAACTAGATTCACAAGCACTGTTATGCTCTTGCTTCTGATTATACTTTTGGTAGAAAGAAAACCAGGCTTAACCAAACAGGTAGTAAATAACACATGACTGAACTGAATGGAACTTGATTTGCAAAGACAGAAATCATGTTGCCTGTTAAGTCTGCCTGCCTATGAATTGTGGTAATTCTACAGTTGTATTTCCTCACATTTTTACCCTCGTAGTAAAATTGATCATTTTGCCAATTCTCACCAAGAGGGGACTTTTCACAAAATGTTATATCCAGGAGGACATTTTTACCATAAGCGAGATATAAAAACTTAGATTCACAAAGGTCAAGCGGGAATCTGATTTTCACTCAGTCTTAAAAGAGAAAGAAATGAAAATGAGAATACAAATGACAACTCTTAGGTCTGCAGCTGTTATGCAGTGAAATAAATCTAGAAAGTTAGTGAAAGAAAATCATACAGCTGTAGATTGCAATGTACCTGAAGAACTTTTCTGGCCTTATGTAGCAGTGTTTTCATTAATTTTTCAAGTAAAAGGGGTCACCTGATGTGGACTACCCAGGCACCCAGAGAGAATTTGATGGTAGGGCTTTCAATTTTGCACCTAAAAAGCCCCCCGGGTATTCCCTTCAAAGTAGACGTCAGTGCTGGTACTTGGGTCCCAGCTTCTAATACAAATGCTGCTTTAACTTACATATTGGAACTTACCATATCCTGCCTTGAGTTAAGTGACAAATGCCTGATAAGTCTCTTACTTGATGGACCGGGAAGATCAATAAACAATGTCTGCAAGACACAAAACAATAATTGTTAATAATTACAATGGGTAAGATTTAGAGATTCAAAGGGTAAGCAATATAAAATTACAGTGATGCAAACGTTTTATTTAACGGACTGAGTGTAGATCAATTTGGTCTGTAATTACACAAGTCAAAAACAAAATTGGATGACCATGTACCTGGCCCTGGTTCCAGGAAAGCCGATTAAACTATCCGCTAATTAAGGATAATTCAAGATTAAATTTCTTAATCTCAGGATAACTAATCAGGGAATAAAAAGGTCTTCCTCAAAACAGATTTATCCTTCGATTAACTATCCCTCGATTAAACTTGGAATAAACCAGTCAGACCAGTTATTCACAAGGAAATGGGCGCAAAAATGACGATGCGCTGGAAAATGCAACGTGAAGATGTGCATGAACTTGAAGCATTTTATTAGTTGTTCTCTGATTGAAAGAACAGAATCATAAATTTTATTAATCAAATTTTCTTATTTTTCTCATAGTTAAAAAAGGTACACTTTTGAAAAAAAAAAAAAAAACTCTGTAAGATATTGTTAAAAGGAAATGGAATGGAAATAATGATTCCTTGCAAGGCAGTGATGGTGGTCAAGGAAACCTCAAGAACCCTCAAGTTTAATTTATAAAGCAAAAGCAAGAAATTAACTTGTGAGCCAAAAATGCTGAAATGGGCGAGTTAAGCTCTTCTTGATTCTTTCAGTGTCAAATTTTAGCCATGAAAGTATTGGTTGAATCTGTATATCAAAGCTCTAAATTTTAAAAGAGTGTTGTTAAATCGGTTGAATGCGTACAGAGACAAAATAAAATTCTCTTTTGGAGATCGCTAAGGTGATGTTCAGTTTAGAAAAATGCACTTTTATTTCCTTTTATCTACTTTAAAATGCAGAAAATTTTGATTCCTCAAACAAGCAAAAAGAACTTTATGTCGAAGGGTAAACAAAAACATATACACAAACGCAAGTGATAAAAAATATTTTAGTTGTTGCGTGTTGTTTTACTCTCATGATCAGTATAACTCAGCTGCATAACTAAAAGATCTACTGGTCTAACATACATACATACATACATACATACATAAGTTATTTGATATTGCAGGTTAGAATACAGGCAACTAATTAAAGCTGATGTGGACCTGCCTAATAATAAAATAAATAAATAAATAAAACGATAAAATAAACAATCAGAGATAAATAAGTTATAAAGTTAACTATATATATATATATATATACAGCTAAAACCTATATTTAACAATTAGACTATGAGCCTCAGATTTCTATCGCGTGACAGCCAATGAGGGTGCAGCCCGAATCAGCTGTCACGCGATAGAAATCTTGAGCGAACAATCCAATTGTTTTAGTATAAATCTACTAGTCCTTCACTAGTAGATTTATACTAAACAGTTATATAAAAAATTTAAAAGTCACAAGGAATCAATCAATTAAGATCAAAATACAATAATTAAAAATATACAAAGTCATCATGAACCTTATTGTAATTTGTACAGGTTCCTTTAACAAATGAAACCTTCTCTAGTGCTGCTTTGTTGGTAGCTGTTTTAAGAACTCTTTTGAACGTTTCAATGTTCTCACATTTTCGTGCATTCTTATCTAAACAGTTCCAGACAACAGGACCTCTAAATAAAAGACTGTCTCTACCTAATTGTAAGTTTTTTCTAGGTACTTCCATTAACTTCCCTTTGCGTATTGAATCAATAATTTTTATGTGTTGAGACAGCCTATTTAGCATGTGTTTTGCCTTAAACATCTCAATAGCTAATCTACGAAGCTTATGCTGATGCTTATGCTTATGCTTATGCTGAAGCTTATACTTATTTTCTGCTTTGTGAAGCCTCTGCTAGAGCAAAATAGCTACTTATCTTGAAGTTCTTACCATTCATAAGAGTTCGTTGACGATGTTGTTGTGATTGCTTAAGCTTACAAATAACTTTTGAGTAAGAAAAAAAATGTAAGATTTGCTTCTTTTGCCCACCTCAGTTCACCATTGTTCATTGTAGATGACTGTTTTCTGCTGAAAATTTGATTTATACTCTCCTGAATTTGAATAGACTGAAAGTTCTCCATCGCCTCCAAGACTCCAAGACGTATTATTTGTGGTACAAGTTGTTTTCTCTTATTTCCTGCACCAAATTCACAAACGGTTTATTCCGCCAGTTTGTTTGTTTTGAAAAATTTTATTCCTCTGTTAATGAGTTAATCCACCTTGCTGGGTGTGTTAAATTTAACTGTTAGTTTATCCTTAAGATAGTGCTAATCGCACTTTGAAGGATAAATTTTATTCCTTGATTAGAAGGATTTATCCATTGATTAGTGCTAATTGCCTTTCCAGGAACCATTAAAGTTCATGAATCATATTATAACAATTCAAATGCAATTTCCTATTACAACAGGCATGATGGTACATACTGTCCAGGGCCCAGTTGTTCGAAAGCCGATTAACTTAATCCAGGATTAGTTTAAACTTTCGTTGCAGTTTTTAACTTTTGGATGAAAGTTTCTTTCATTTCTTAGACTTCATCTAATCTAAAAATTTAGCAGAATATCAACTTTGAACAATGCCTGTGGATAGAGAAATATACTCCTTGGTTAATTTTTAATCTTGGATTAGGGTTAATCAGCTTTCGAACCACCAGGCCCAGTATGATGCATACACTGTTACAGATGTCCTATTAATGCCAATCTGACAGCCAATCAGATTAAAGAATTTTGTCATAATTCAATTAAGGGGGAAATTTACATTTCAACAGCTGGGCTTATAATTGGAGAGAAATTTGTTTGAACAATTTTTCAAAGTGTTACTAGTGAATATACTGGGGTGTAGTCTTAATTAGCCTCCCACGCAGTCGTTTTTAGGGGACTCGTATTTCACCTCCTCCCCACAAATGCCTGCTTACCCGAAGCCAACATTCCTTTCCCGCCGCTTGGCCAATCACATTTTACCTACTAAATTCTGGAAGGTTGACCTTGACCTCAGGACGCTTTTTGGGGGAATAGTTCAACATTGCAGAAACAGAGCTTGAGTGAACTCTGATTAGCGTGTGCTCAACGTTCAGAATTCCTGTTTAAATGCCTATCAGCTGACTTCAATTTAAGAATTTGTGAGAGGAAACAGAGATATTTTCATCAATTTGCCCACTAGTTACGATAGTCACTTATTTACCAAGCTTCACCTTCAATCTTCAATGTCCTCGCTGCTACTCATGGTCGTGTTGTAGCTGTTGTGTCACCTCTCGTGAATTTGATGAAGGGCCAAGTCAGTTATTTAAGAAGTATTGGCGTATCATCGGTTAGTCTGAGTAATTTGGAAGAAGGAGCCTTTGCCATCGGTAGACCACAGCGCGCACTGGATCTAGCGAGCAGCGAGGCAGCAAGCTACATAATTTTACCGTCCGCTTCGTGTGACCTGAAGAAAAAAGTACACGAATTGGCACAGTCTATGCCACCGGTGTTTGATAACCTATGACCGCTTCTCCAGGACGTTTTGGGGTCGTTGTGTGGGCGAATTTTATCTGATTTAATGCAGGACAATGAGAGATCGAGCTTTTTTGTTGCGCCATTTGTGATAATTTCACATCGGTTTAGTCTACGTTTGATGGACTGATCAATGGTTCAAATTTGTAACTCGGTCGCGTCTAAATTCTTATTCGCTTTTTCATATTTTAAAGGTCTCTCAAACACATCGTATCACTCAAAAACAAATCAGCTCCAGCGCTTTGATACGTTTACAAATTTATTTATCAAATTCGTGAGAGAAGGAAGCACACATTAGGATTAATAATTTTACTTGTCATTGCTAGCCAGTTGCTCGATCGTGACCGGCTGGGACGCCCGCGAGCCAAACAATAGGAAAGGAATGTTGGCTTTGGGTAAGCAGGCATTAGTGGGGAGGAGGTGAAATACGAGTCCCCTAAAAACGACTGCGTGGGAGGCTAAGTCTTAATAGGCCAACTTCAAACACAACACCATGGTATGGTATGTGTAGCTCTTAGCTTATTAAATTACAAAACAGTGAAGTGCCCCTAACGCCAAAATATGTTTTCACTTAAATAAATTTTTCCACCTGTTTGAAACGCATTTTTTTGCATCTTTTTAACCCTTTGACTCCTAAGAGGTCTCCCTTTGACGAGTAAAATCGTCTGGCATTAGACAGAGTAAAATCTATAAGTCACTCTTAGGGAGGAAAGGGTTAAACCAAATTTGACTTTTTATAGGCTGTAAAAGGTATGAAACCAAGCCATCATCTGTCCCACAACCGAGCTAGTAAATGGCATGGGTTTAGTCCTGGTTTGACGTCACAAACTGATTTGCATTGCATTAAGTCTTTGTAAACATGCATACAAATCAGTTTATGACGTCAAACCAGGAATAAACTCATACCCCTTATTAGCCTGGTCGTGAGATAGATGATGGCCAGATGTGGTAACTTTTAAAGCCTACAAAAAGTCAAGATTTGGTTTGAAAAGGAGCAAAAAAGGGCAAAGTGTTTCAAACAGGTGCAAAGATTTATTTAAGCTGAAAAAATATTTTGGAGCTAGGGGCACTTTAATTTGACGAGCAGCATTGTCATGAGACTTGTACCTTAGGCTCCAAATAGGCAATTTTTTCAACCTTCTTAAAGTCAAGGTTTGGTTTCTTGTTGAAATATACATAGCAAAGTTTTGCTTTGTCCACAAGTGAGAACAGCAGGAAAGAATCTGTTACAATAGCTGAAACAATAAAACAAAATCCCATGGATGATTAGAATGACAGACTACAAATACAACCTCTTCTGCTGAGCACTACTATGAACATATGAACATAATAGTTATCTTTATTACAACTATTCTCCAGGAATACTCTCTTTGATAATATTTGCAATGACTATGCCCCTTGGAAGAAAGTAAGAATTAGAAGTACATCTTCATTGTGTGGATAAGTGATGAAATTTAACATAAATGAATTGACGGTATAAACCTTTCAAGAAGGCAGTTAACATGAAGTGTCCTTTTTTTTGGCAAGAATACAAAAGAGCATGGAGTGAGGTTATCGCTGCTTTAAGATTATCTAAGGCTTGTTACTTCTACAATATGTTTGACGGAGTTAAGAATATGACCATGTATTGGGAGATGTTTAAAATCAAAGTACAACTGTGAAGAAGTCGTGGATATGTGACCTTATTCGCGATAAGGGGGATTAAGCCAAGGTGACTCGAGAAAACGGCGTTTTAACCAGACAGTTTAAACGTGTAAAATCTCTTTCTGGAAAGTGTTAAACCAACTTTTTAATGCGTTTAACCTCGGGGTGCATATTTACACATTCGCGTTTGAATTAATTATTGAGGCAGGGAGATATCGTGGGAGTTAAAACAATGTGCTCCTTTTGAAAGCTGAACAGGTTTCTGTCTTGCCTGTATGGTCGGATAAATATCAGGCAAAAGGCCGATTTTGGCAAAACAAAGCCAGCCACTGAACACTGCAGTATTTCGAGGAAGTTGCTACACAAAGCTGTCGATTGAACACAACTGGACTTTGACATATGCAAATTACGCTTTGTACTGCCATTGTGAAAATCAACATTTGCCGTTGTTTTCTTAAATGGTGCATTTGGTTAAAACAAAGAGTATTTCTCAAAGCAAACTTGTGTTAACATTGTGGCTAGACACAATGGCGCCACAAAAAAATAATTTGATTTTAGATTGCCTTGTTCGCGATAGAATATTATTTCCAATGCTGAAAATGGCTTGGCGAATGCAGCTATATTTGTGTCAAAAGTTTTCGTTGTCAATTTCTGTGCGCACTTGGAAAATATCTTTGGTTGAATGGCTCATATTTTTTCCACAGATCATGAATTGGATGAACGTAGGAGAAGCTGGGCTAGTGATGGAATATTGTTTATAATTTCTTTCACCGTCTGTCTGTTTGATTGAATGTTCCTTTTGCCATTTATTTGTTTGATCCGAGCCGAAATAAAGTTACTTTACTTTACTTTTTTCGTTCCATTCATCGGTTCAACTGTTGCTCCTTAGACATACTTCAGAAAGCCGATAGAGGTGTTGCGGCCATATTTCGGAAAATTGATATCTATTTTGTCTGCCACTGACATATCGATTTGTTTACATCTGAGTGAGTGACAAATTTGCATAATCTGACCCCTAACAACAGTCTTCCTATGCTTCGCATGTCCATGACTACAAACAAGAAATCCTGCAGCTACTCATCCGAAGACCAAGGTCCTTTGAAAAGAGAGGATGACAGTCTAGCACTGCTTGACGAGGAGAAAGCTGCTTGATGGATGAACTCATATTCTCGACAGTAGGAGAGACGTTAGCCGACGAGCTTCCATCTCCCCCTCCTGTAATTGATCACTGCGAACCGGAAGTAATTCAAAATCTACACTGTAGTTATAGCTTTCAAGCTACTATACAGTGCAGTTATGTTACATGTACAAGTAGTATGGTATACACTGTACCTTGATTTATGTGATCAGGAATTTTTGCAGCCAAGCTTTTATCAATCAATATCTTCTCAATATCTCCAGAGTTGAAAGACACAAGGATTGAGATCAGAGCTCCATTGTTTAATAGCAGCTAGGGAAAAAACAGTGTATGAGTGAAAATCCTGACCTAATGGATCTCCTCACATTTGTCTCATTGTAGACAAGTTGCTGAAGTGTACAACTCTGGGGCCTTGATATGAGGTAGTTAAAACCAGATGATCTGTCTTCCACACAGTGCAATTTTTAAAATGCTTAACGTAATGTCATCTTACTTTTTCCATAAATTTTATGGTGTCCTCAAACTGCACTTCGTGTTAAACAAGGAAACATTTCAGTAATCAAAGTGTATCATTTACCACTAATTAATGTTCATTTCTATTTATATTAAAAGCACAAGCTCATGCAGCCACTAACCACAACTTTCAGCTACCATTTCAGTGACAGATACAGGGGTTTCAATAAAATTTGAAGTAGGCAACAAGTTGGAGTAGAGTAGGCGACAGTATTAAAGTTTCAAGATTATTTAATTTATTTATGAAATAATGTTACAGAAATATGCACTGCCTGCAGTTAGCAAAGGCTAGTCGGGGCGAGCAGCGTTAAATACATATATTATAAAATAAACAAAAGATTTACAGAGCAAGAGATATGGCAAGAGAACAGAACAAGCTGAGGTCTTATAGTTTTGCTAATAAATTACACAAATCAATATAATCATCGTATTTTGCAAGTCTCTGGAGGAGGAGATCGTGAATTTTACTTTTAAAATTGTGTTTTGATAGCCGGCGCACTTCACAAGACAAGCTATTCCAGATTCTAACACCATTTCTTGAAAAAGCCTTTTTTGTATATCGAATCTTGAACTTTCGACAAAATAGTTGCCTCTTGAAGATGATCTTGCCTCACAGGAATGAATATTAGCTTGGTAAGTAAATAAGTTAGATATGGTAAGTAAATAAGTTAAAGAAAAAATAAAGAATCGTTCTTTAATTACTTCTATTTAGGCCAAAAGTAGCCGACGTCTCAGATCGAAGTAGCCGACGCTTTTCGTCGGCCGTTGGGTGCTTATTGAAACCACTGCAGATACATGTGTAGGTATGTACAAAGATACATCCAACCACTCAGATGTCTCAGAAATGACTTGTACAATCATGTACATATAGCTATACCATATGACGTGCAATTATTGGGGATCACAATTTTTCATACTTCCTTTTGATCTGCCAAGAATACCCCACGGGGGTAGGGGGGGGATACTCCCTTATATGGGCTGTGTAGGTATGTGCGGCCCCAAAGGGTATGGCATTTTAGCTGTTTTGGTCTGAAAAAAGGGTATCCATTTGGACCATTTCTGTCTGAAATAGGGTATGGTTTGCGTACTCGTACTCTGCTTATTAGAAGAAGCTACTTCTTTATCATTAGGCGAGAAGACCATCAACAAAAGCCCTTCTCAAATTATGTTTACACCAACTGTGTAAGTAAAATAGGTCTGAAATAGGGTATTGAATTTTTGGTCAGGTCTGAAATAGGGTAGGGAAAATCATAGATTTTGGTCTGAAATAGGGCAAGGGTTTAGGAAGTGGGCCACACACCCCAATCCAATTTTTCTGGAAGTACTGCCCCCCCCCCTCCCTAGGGAATACCCCTTGTAGATATTGGAACAATTCACTGCCCACAGACATATTTTCAAATCCATAAAACTTTCCCCAGGTCACAGATCAAATTGATAAATAAACTACAGAAGATAGTCAATTGAAAACAAAACACTCAAGATAACTTCAGGGATGGAGGATGAGACTTTTCTGGTCTTTTCATTAATTTTTTTTTCTGGTGGTTTCATCAAACGTTTTCTGGTGGTTTCATTAATATTTTGTACATCTGAGTCACTAATGAATGTCCCCAGTCAAGTACCCCCACCCATTCCCAGCCACAAAATCTTATCTTGTTTTGTTTGAGGAAAAAAAATAATTATTTTAAAACAAAATTGAAAAGAATACTGTTTGAACAGTAATGATGATGATGGTGAGTAAAACACCAATCCAGTCTTAAGCAAATGTAAGTGAAACATATTTAAACCATAACAGCATGAACTTAAGAATCAAACACACACACACACACACACACACACACACACACACACACACACACACACACACACACAAGAATCAAACACACACCTGTATATGCCGTAATGTTCTCCATCGAATGTCAATCACTTGACAGTTTTGAAGCATGTCCTTGAGGATTAAAATAAATAATCATACACACCAATGAATAAAGTCCATCATGAGTACATTAGATGCAACCGGGTAAGTGTTGATTTGGCCTTATCATCCTAATCTCTTTAATTTCCCTTTAGCTCTACTTTGGCCTACAGACTGCTTATCATGTCAGAAACACACACTGTAGGTCCATATTTATTTTGTGTCCTAACGGCTGGAATGAGATAAATGAGTGTATGACTTTTGTTGAAAACTTAAGAAACAGAAACAAAAAGGAACAAATGCACAGTTGATTTTTGTTTGGTATTTCAAAACAAATCATTAATTTGTGTTACTTCAGTTGATTCAGTTTTAGGCTGAAGTCTTGTTGTTCTAATTTTCAGAATATTATTCAGGTTTTCAAACTACAAAAATGTAGCCCTTATGTTTCTGAATATGACAACCCATTTGCAGGCCAAATGAGAACAAATCTGTAGGAAATTTGAATTTCAAGGCCAAGTTGGCACTTATACACTTATAATGTTCTTACACTGAGCCCTACAATAAATTGAAATCAAACACAGTCACTGAGAAACAGTGGTCACCTAACAGATCACAGGAGATGGATACACTCAAGGTGATTTAAAAAAGAACGATATAATAATTTATTAATTATGTGTGTGGTTCCACAACCAACCTCAAAACTTTGAGGGGGGAGGGGGGGGGGTTAGTAATGAAGACAAGACAACCCAAAATAATAAACCTCAAACAGTTTAATGGTAAGAACAAAACAATCTCTACAACATGGCATCCTAGAGCATGTCAGGGCCAGACAAAATGGGAACAGTGTGCATGTGTGGCAAATAACATCAAGCACTGGCATACATTGTAATTCAAATGGATCACACTTGAAGAGAATTTTCATTCCTTAGTTTTTGGGATGGTTAAATTTCTTCATCCTTTCTACCCTGTGACTGACAACTTAAAAATGAAAGTAGTGCAATAAAGGAGAGATTAGAGATCAAGCACTCTACTGACCTCAACATCCTTGAGTGAATCTCTCAGCTTTTCAGGTCTCCGGTTCTTTGGCGTCCATGACACTCCCCTTTCCTCCCCCCACAGTCGCCTTTGCTCAGAGTAGGCTTCCTCTCCAGGGGAGCCTGTCAATATTAAAAAAAATGTAGAGGTAAGTAAGGATTGATAGACAATTATCACTCTTGAAAGCCTAGCATGTCTTTACAAGGAGCAATTATACAGTGGCATAATGTAGTGGCTATATTAACTGCATGGGGTCAAATTTTATGGCTGGTCTCTTTGAAGTGAGACAAACATACTCACGTCTAGTTATGCAATGCTTTTGAGTGGTACTGCATATCCCACAAGTTGTGACTTGTATTTTCTTGTATTCAATGAAAATGCAGGTGACAAGTGGGATATTGCATGGCATATTACCAGAAAGCTTTGCATAAACATTTTATACCATGACATAGAAAATACATAACCCTATTCAATCATTGCAGTGCATGATGGGAAGGTTCAGTGGAATACCAACTAATATACAATGACTTCCCTACACTCTGATAGGCTGTATTTTCTATGGCATGGTATAAGTAACTGAATTTTACAAAGAGGAACAAACTGCTAGACAAATACAGTGTACTAGTCTTGGCCCCAAACTCAATTGAAGAGAACATTGTTAATGTTTCTCACGATTTATCACTTGTCTGTCCATAAGAGGGTAGATTTGGTTTGAGTGGCCATACTAACAAGATGAATTTAAACATTAGGATTTCACAATGTGGCTGTTGGCCGTATCAACAGGACTTTGAAAGAGTAGAAAATGTATTCCTTGCATGTTTCGCAGGGATGGATAACCTGGCCCTATTAAATGAGGTGGCCATATGGCTTAAAAATAATGTCCAGAACATTTTCCCATAAAGTATTTAGTTTTGCTCAAAATTACACGATTGGACAGAGCAATGATTTGATGACCATTGGATTTGACCATGACTTAAGGTCGGCACACACGGAGGGACTAGTCCCTGCGACTAGTCCCCGCGACTAGTCCCGGGGACCAAGTCCCTTCGTGTGAACTACCCATTCAATTAGAAAATCTAGTCGCAGGGACCAAAATTTGGTCCCTGCGACTTGTCCCACGAATTCAAACCATGTTTGAATTCGTGGGACAAGTCGCAGGGACTTGTCCCCTCAAATTATGCTGGTCCCTGCGTGTGAACTGCTCGTGGGACTAGTCTCTGCGACCAGTCCCTTCGTGTAAACTCTTCAGGGGACTAGTTGCAGGGACTAGTCCCCTCGTGTGTGCCGACCTTTAGATTTTTTATTCCATATTGTAGGCTGTGGATGAAGCATCACTCTTGTGGGCTGTCATGCTCACCATGGAGATCTGCTGGAATAAAATCCAAAATGAACCCAGTACCTGTTGCAGAAGCTTTTTCATGATAAATGTGTGTCCCAATGCCCAAACCTACAGATGTAGATACAGAGTGGTCAGAACAATTTATTTATCAAGTGAACTATCATAGCAAGAGCTCTGGCATGTGCGAGGAGCACCATGGGCAAGAAAATAAGTAATAAAGGTAACCTATCAATGTGAGAAACTTTGGTTTTCCTTATGATGTCACCATTATATTTATAGGCAACACAACTCCCCTGAGAGCTTTCAGGCTTATTTTGATGAAACCTTAGAAAAACTTAGTAATTCTGACAAGCCTATCTAAGTCTTGGGAGACTTTAACATAAACCTCCTCAATGCTGAAACCTGCAACCTTACAAAATGATTTCGTACAATACTTGATTTACTAATAATTGCCAATGAGTCACCCTCGCAAGAACAAGAGGGTGACGAGGCGGCAGCATTATAAAGCCGTGTGTGCGAGTTGATTTTGGTACAGGGAGACGAAATCTCGAATGAAAAAAGTTAGCATAAGGTAATGTAAGAGTGACATCATCGGTGATTGTTTTCGAGTTAGCCAATGGCATCGCGGTATTTTTTTTATCTAAACCAATCACATCAGGAGGATCATGATCGGTGACAAGATGACCACATTGACCTCATTGACCTCATGGTGGCTTGTGCAGGCTTAGGCAGGAAAAGGTGAGTGGAAATATTGATATTATTCACTCGTGAGCGTTGTCTTCTTGTGTGTACTTTAATTTAGTGTTTTTGGGAGCCAGAGTGTCACAAATCTAACACCTAGCAGGCTGAAAAATCACCCAGCGAGGCTAAAATCGCCCAGCGAGGCAGTTATTGAAATCACCTCGAAAACGGCTAGCTTGCCAAAACAGTCAATTGCCTTGACAAGATTGGCCAGCATGCCATTTAAGAAACAAAAAACAAAACCACTTGAAGATAATCACTATAAACTCAATCAGAGGGCGTATAAAGCCTCTTCTTTTATCGAGCTAGTGTGCTCAAAATTACAAATTTGACAGTCACGGCGAGCGTGCCAAAACAGCAATCTTGCCAAAACAACAGTCAATTGTTTACAAAATCGGCCAGCGTGCTATAACTAAGGAAAAAAAAACACACTTCTTGAAAATATTCAAATATATTCACTATAAACATAATCAGAGGGAATATAAAGCCTCTTTCCAATCAAGTCACGAGTCACACGACGTGTCACTGTTAGTTTGTGCTCATCTATTAGCGTTCACAAAAAACAGTCTAAGCTCTGTTTGCCAGAAAGCCACTATCTGTCAAGCTTGAGGGAACTCAAGCAAATCAATTTGGATAGTCTTCTTATTCCAAAATTTCAGGGGGCTTGCAGCTGTAGCTTCGTTTGAAAATTATCCGATCAGAAGTGCTCAGGTCCAAAGTCCACTTGCTGAAGTGCGTGCACCGAAGTAACAGCTTACGAGAATTTATTATGCTTCTTCTATTCTGTATGTTGTTAAACGTAAATCATTGTGGTGTGACTAATTTCGATTTTTCACGTGGATATCAAAATGTTACCGTTTTCAGATTCCGCAGGTGATATTTGTCAAGACGTATACCTTATCCTTCTAATGGTAGTTTCAATCCCTTTGCAATTTCTAATAAAGAAGCACACGTATTAACTGGAAACATAAATAACTTAGAAGCTGCAAAACTGTTAGAGGAAAATAGCTATTCATTTGGCAGAGATCACGTTACAAGTTTTGTTCTTAAAAACATTTTAAAACAAGAGCATGTGGGATTTGCGTTCTAAGAACATGTTAAAACACAAACATGTCACATTTGAATTCATGCTCATTTCTAACAACAATGTTGGTTTCATCTCTCTCAAGTAATGCAAGGGACTCATATTTCACCTCTAATCTACCCTACAAGTTTAATTCTTATAGACATTTTAAAAAACAAAGAAAAACGTGAGTTTTGCACTGCTTTTTTAAACAATGATTCAGTTTAAAAAAATCGACTGTACTCTGGTTACTTCTTAATTTTCTCTGCGCACACAACTGTGCCAGTGTTTACTTGTTGGCACTCTACCGGCAGGTATTCCTAGTTTATTTTGCTAAATCTGATTGTAAGTTACACAACCGCCTTGATTAGCTTCACTACATGTGGGTTGTGTATTTTTCTAAATTGTATATCATAAATTATTGAAATAAAAGTGAAGTAAGTGAAGTATATGACCATGTGGCCAAACCACTGGACATCCTTCCATATGTCCACACCTCCATGTAAGCCAACGTGAAATGTCATACTTGAGACATCCACACTTTTGGAGGAACTCAATATAAAAATTAAAATGACAAACTGAAGACGACAAGAGGAGAAACTTATGATCTTTTATTGGAATCGGTATTGCTTTTTAAGAAACTCAAGGGGAAAAAAGCTGATCAAATGCATGCGCATGTCTCAGTTAAAATTTGACAGAAAGTTATCAAAAACCTGTCAACATTACAAAATGTCAAAAAACTAGCACGCTTCATGCTTTATTGAAAAAAGTTATAGGTCTTTGTCCAAAGACTGTACTTTAACAAAAAACTGTAACTAGAAAGATTTCCTCACAGCCCCAGCATAATATTGTACATACCAACCCTGTTTTAAAAACGGCGACCATGAATACATTGAACCAAAGTGCACACATTATTAATGACTGGGGCTGCCGCGGAAATCTTGCCTAGTAATGCAGTGAATTATTAGAGACGCACAATAATCCACAACGTTAAGTAACTTGTTATTGTCCGGAGACAGGATTGTCAACAAAAAATGACAAACAACCAACTTGACATTGGTAAATAAAACACTACTATCGAGATTTTTTTACTTACCAGTGCCAGTTGCAAACTTTCTTAACGACCAGAAATGTAAATGACCCAGCAAACTGGCCATCTGACCAAAAAAACACTATTTCCCGTTAACGATCATTACACCTTGTAAGCCTTTTCGGTTTCGAAAAATTCGGCCATACGGCCGCCATGTTTTAATAAGTGAGCCTCAAACGTTTTGGACAGCGGGATTCTACTTTTTGGCTATGCGTAAGAGTTGCCTCTCTTCCACGTTCCCAGTTCCCACGATGTTCCCACATGGTCGCTTGACTTTTCGCTGCGAAGAACAATTGAAAATGGAAGATATGCACTTTTCTTCTGGTGAAATCCGTGAAACCGATCCGAAGTTGTCACTTCTGAAGTGTATTTCCGTCCTCAAAGCCGCAAGAAACGATAACGAACGATTTGCAGCTTTACTTCTTGTTACGCAGCTTGTGCATTCCAACAGTTTGGATAGTTCCGACCGAAGAAGCCTTTTCGACGCTGTCGGCTTTAATTTTATTAACAGGTTGTTAGGTTCGAAAAACGTGCCCAACGAATGCCCACAAGATGTTTATCGTTCGCTGGCACTGGCGATTCTTGCTTGTTTTGCTACCGTTGACGAATTTCTTCTGCATCCTGAGATGATCTCGAAGATTCCTTTTTTCCTGGCGGGAATTTCGAAAGAGGAAGAAAACGAAGCTATCTCGAGAGACTGCAGCCAAATTCTCGTTGCCCTGGCCTCGACTTCGACGGGATGCAGTCATCTGTTAGGAGAAGAGACATTTTCAGCGCTCTGCCAAATCGCAAGCTGTACTAACCAGGGTAACTGGAAGAAAGCAATTGAAATCGTGGTTCGAATTGTGAACATTTCACCACACGGCTTATGGGAAGAGCGACAGAAGACGCTCATGCAGGTCTTGAAAGCTCTGAGCAAACGTTTCAAAGAGGCTCAAGACAGTACAAAATTCGAATTTTGTAATTTTCTTGTGCTTTTACTGGGCAGGACCGAGAAATTACTTTTTGAGGCGACTGAAAATAATGGATGGTTGGAAGATGTATACACAGGCGTGAAAGAGATTTTGCAGTCAAAAGTTTCTTCGCAACAAAGAGACCCTGCCATAATTCTGGTGTCCTTGGTGATTGGACTTGTTGGAATGGACTGGATGATTGGATCTGCTGAACAGGATTCACCAGGATTATTTGTTTTGTGTGTAACAATTGCCAGTATAGAAACTAAATTGATTTTGGATGATAAAGATTTGGCGGAGATTCTCCCTAAAACTACTGTTTTAGTGAGCTGTTACAACATTCTGGAGAAGGCAATTGACTTTGCTGTTGTGAAAAGTGGAACTGCTGGCTCTTCAAACGACCCGCCTATACCAAAGTTTTTGAGCAGAAGTCTCCCCAAAGTATATTCCATAGCAACTGAAGCAGTTCTTACCATTATACAGTTGCTGGAAAATGTTGCTTGCCTTCATGATAGAGATACAACTGATGAGCAGGCAGCTGAGCTAGTGTATGCTTCAGTGCGGGTTCTGTGTGCATGGATGGCAGAAGAAACTTCTGCACTCCAAGATGACATCTGTAAGCTGCTACCATTTCTGTTAAAGCTGGCAAAGGAATCTATGGATTCAACCACAGGTAATGTTTTAGGTTTCTATCTAATGTAGACAGTTGGTACCATGTAAGCTGACCTGTATGTCACTTGTGCTGGCAAATCAAATTAAAACTTATTCACCTTGATTATACAAAAACGTAAATTGTCACACAAGCTCAGTGACGATTTGGTTTGAGTTGCCAGCAACAAGAATGCTCAAGTTAACCAGCTTCAAATGTCAGTGTACAAAAATGGATGGGTGGACAAGGAGGTTTGTATAATTGAATTGTAAAGAAACACAGTTTACATTTCTTGCATTGGAGGTGTTTGCCATGTTAGCGCAATAACTATCAAACTACAGAACATGTTTTTAAGCATGTCCAATATGTAGATACGGCTTTGTTTTGAAAATACTCACAATGTTTTGTTATCTTGCATTACAAGTTTTGAATCAAATTGTCTTTACCCTCATATTGGGAACTGAAGAGTGGATTCAAAAAACCTCCATATGTACGAAAGTCTGATTAATCATAGCTGAAAATGCAAATTTAAAAAATTGTTTTGGAAAATATTTACCTATAAGGCGTACCCCAAGTTTAAGAATAATTTTAGGTGGAAATTGTTATTATCTTTGAAAAAACAGTGCACCTTATAACTGAAAAACTGCAGCACTCTTAGTTTATGGTGTTTATTTGTATGTAGCTTTTGATTTGTTGTACACTGATGAGGTAAAATGTAAACAATGATATCAGCTAAGATTCCTCTTTATACTTGTGTCATTTTAAATGCCATAGTCATTAATTTGGAAATCAGAGTTTGTCTACAATTTTTTTGTACTGAATAGTATTACAGTGATGTATGTGTTTTTTAGATTGTTTGCTGGATGCAAGAACCAATGAAACAGGCATCTGTGGACCAAATGTAGCTGGTGATGTAAGTACTGTAGGTGTATCTAATTTGATAGGAGAAAGGTTATTCTGTAAAGTAGATATCATGAGGTTTCTATTGCCGCCACTTTGTCATCTATCTGCTGATGAAAAAATGCGCAGTGTCCTGATTGACCACGAGGGACTTCTACTCCTGTCAAAGTACTTTTTTCAAAGGTGGAAGATGTGGAATGGACAGACAAAAGATGACCCCAAACTGCTGGAGTCTGAAACATGCCTCATTACCTTGCTTGGCATTTTGTTGAACTTTGCTGTCACAGAGGGTAAACTTGCAGTGACAAGCCGTGAGTTTCAAGAAATTGGCCAGCATGCTGTAGCCTCTGTTCCACTGTTGTTGTCCTCAGAAAGAAATGCTGTGATCATTGTCAACCTGTTGGTGTTTGGACTCCTTTTTGTGAGAAGCTGTGTGGAACACAGCATAACCATTAACACTGAAGAGTTATCCAAGTTTTTACGAGCCTCTATTCACATCTTACAAGAAGCAAGACCCTTTGTTCACAATGACAAAGACCAGTGTGCGGGACATGGTGGAACTCAGCTGGCCACCAGATGCAAAGCAGTGTGGTCGGATATTGCAGAACTCTGGTTTCTTGGTTTGCAATTAGTTTCTGTACTGTGTGGATCATTACCTGTCATTAGAGAACTTCTCAAAGAAAGTGGATGGATAGAGGCAATTGTTACTCATGTTAACACCAACAGCCAAGATCAGCAAATTGCTATGGACGAAAAGACTGCCCTTCTGGATTTGGTTCAGAAAGTAAACAATAGCAACTGCTAACTTTCTTTTTGTTTTTGTTTTTTAAGAAACAAAAAATAACTTACCCTAATGTCTGGGGTTTGCTAGAAATGGCCCCAACAGGTGTGGAGGAGGTCACTGAAAAGACTGAGAAGTGTCCAAAGCAAAAAAAAACTGAAATTTTTTTTGCCTTGTTCATGTACATGTAGGGTATACCAGTAAACTATAGGTTAAATTACAGCTCTCAGAGAATTGATTGTTGTGAGATATCACCTTCACCAAAAACTTGCAAAGACAAAAAGTTCCAGAAGTTGTAGGGGTGGTACATGTATATCAAGTCTTATATTGGAGGGGTTCATGACTTTATGCCTTCAATGTCCAGATCTTTCAGTGACCTTTTGGTTGTGAAAATTCCAAAAAAAAGTGACTAAATATTGAGCATGTAATAACATCTTGTGCCATATGACACTATCGTGGATTAAAGGCATGAGACTGCTCTTAGAAAACTTTTTTTGGAGCCCAAAACTATGAACCTTTGAAATCTTTTGTTGTATCTCTCACTTAGTATGGGCGCTGTGATTGGTCAATTTTACAGTATGGTCCATTTGACCTCAACTAGTTTTCTTTCCTGTGCCAGATTAACCTCAGATATATAATAAATATCTTACTAACCTCGTTTTCTCGGTCCGTACTGTAAGTTACGGATCCTCATTTCTTCCCATTAATTTATGGCCCACACACTTCGCACTTGGGCCATAAATCAACGGGGAAAAACTTGGTTCGTAGCTTACAGTACGGACCTCGAACTTGGTTAGTAAGAGGTATACATTTCCTTGTTACCCAAAAGCAAAAGTACAGGGGCCACCAGGCACTGAGTTTTGTCTTCACTTTATGCTCCTGCATGTGTCAATGTTAAGCAAATGGTGGGATGTTCTGCACAGTGATAATATGGAATGTTCTAGCTAATGACATTGGTCTTTCTGTAACCATTTCTCTCAGTTCATTTAAGGTGCACCTAGTCAGTTACTATAAGCAATCACTTTGTAAATTGTACGACGCTGAAGATCCTCGTTCATTCAAGTCTGTCTGTACAAGTTGCAACATAGCCCGTAATCTGACAAGAAACATTGACTGCTGCTACTACCGTAATATTTGACTATAAGCCGAGCGATTTTTCTGTTAAATTAAACCACCGAGAGTAAATTTTCCACCAGAGAAGGGGGTTCGGCTTATAGCCAATAGTTTTCGGGGGGAAAAGTTGAAAGACTCAAAGACAACAATAAAAATGAGAGCCAAAAACAAGTTTTTTGTGTTATCATTGACGTTTTTATATGTCGTGGCTCATAAAGGAGCCATTTGCTAGTTTTTCATCAGTCGTTGTTGACATCACACTTAACTTGTTTGTTTCTTCACATACCCTACTATAAGCTTGTTATCTCCACAGAAGTCGTCACATTTCCTGTGAATTAATTGGGTCTACTTTGTTATGTTATTTGTGGAAGAAATTCTTCAATAAACTTGAGCAAAACCATCCTGTTTCTGCTTTTGGGATCAAGCACAACTGAGCGCGACTCAAAGCACGTTGCTGGCTTGGTAACCTCTCTCTCACCTAGCCTGCCAGGTCATACAAGATGGCAGGTCATTTACAACTTCGATCTTTTGTATTTTGGAAATGTTTTGAGTTTTTTTGGCATAAAAAGGTTCCAAACATTTCCTAAAAGTTACAAGGTTTATTAAAATTCCTTTATGGTGAAGGTATGGCAGTGATTTTTTTAGATTTTCAACATAATTCTCACTGAAGTGTGGCACACGATCCATGCTTTTTTTTCTCCACGGAACTTTGGCATTCGATTTTCAAGTCTTGGCTTATAGCCAAGAGTTAAATGGGTTTTTTTGGTAAACATCTGGTCACTACTCCACTTGCTAAGTTAGGGTCTCGGCTTATAGCCGGGATCGGCTTATAGACGAATAAATACGGTAACTACACATTTTAATGTAATGTTTATTTCAATTTTATGTGTTCTGGGCCTGCAGTAATCGGCGTAAGCTGTTGCGGTGTCTCGGCCTGTATTGTATTGCTCATGGGCGTGAGCGCACTATGATGACGATAGAGTTGCCCAGTAATTAAAAATATCCTAATAATAATAATCCAACACGGCGGTCATACTCCACCTGACCAACTAATTTAGAGCGTACATCTTTAGCTAGATAGATAGATAAGAACTTTATTTTATCACGCTACCCTATTCAACAATGTAGAAAAACAATAGCTGGTTATCAGTAGGGGCGTGAGCTAAGTATAAAAATTAAAAATATTCTAAATATACTAACAACCGTGATTAAAACTAATTGTGCATTTAATATAACCCTAAGTATAATAATTAAAATATACTAAATATAGTAACCATGATTAAAGCTATTCATTCTATTAATTATAACCCTAGGAAAAAGATTACTATATGATATTTGGTCTTTAGGTTGAAATAAGCTTATCAAACGTGGCCAAAGTTTCACAATTACGTATTTCATTCGGTAAGGAATTCTAGACACTCTTCTTTAAAAATTCGGTCTTTGGCAGTGGAAGGGCCAACTTATTATCGGTTTCCTGAGATGATAACTGTCAGTTGAGCACAAGTTCCTAAAGATTATTCTCAGGACAGGAAGAAATACATACATCCAGAAGTGATTTTGACCATTGTGTTATTCGTGTGGGCTTAGTTATTAATTGCGTAAGATGATATATCTCCAAGATTTGCAACAAATGCTTGGCATCATTATTGAGATTAGTAAGGTCTAAAAAGTTGCAATTGAACCTAAAATATAGGTTTCCTTGTCTTCATTATCTATTTTCCCAATCATACGCTCTATACTATCAAATATCTCTACAGGTGCGCTAGGCGGCTTATAAATTGATGAAACAATGAAAGGTCTACTATTTGGTTTTGTTACTTCCATGCAAACAGCTTCGAGGTTTTCTGACACAAGGTCAAATCTCTCAACAAAACTTATTGACTTTCTTACATACATGCAAACTCCACCACCTGACCAATTACAATCATGGCGAACAATATTGTAACTCTGTACACAAACATTGGTATAATACTGGTCAAGGCGGGTTTCATTCAACGCTAAGATGTCAAAGTAGTTCTGGCTCAACATAAGTTGGATTTCATCAATATGTAAGGGCAAACTAACAACATTCAAAAAGGCCATCTTGAAACCTCAAAGTTTTGGAAAAGTAAATCGATCTTTGCTTCTAGTCAACCCAGACCAAATATCTTAATCCCTAAAGTTAGAAATGAAATTCTGTGCAAAAGACTGTTGCCCTCCCTAGAAAGGTGCAGCCCACCTGGATTTAGATGTTTTTCTAGGATGTTGTGGGTAGTGGGTTTCTACGAATTCTGCCTGCAGAAACGCCTTCCTATCTTGTTGACAGATTTACCTTTGTAGTCCAGATCTTTCTTGTCTCCTCTTGTGACTATTACAGAAATTGTGATGGCAATGTCAGGCTTCATGGCCACAACATCATTTGCTAGGTTTACAATGGCCTCAGCTACCTCCTGTGGTTCTTGATCACATAGATTATCATCATCATCATCATCATCATGACTTTATTATAGTGTCAAAATAAAGTACTTAGCCAAGGGTAAAAAAAAAATCCCTCTACTAATTGGGGACACTGAAATAAGATCAATTTTAAATTAACAACTGTCAAAAGTTAGCCTAGGTAAGTAAACTACAAATTTAACACAGCAATTTATAATAAAATGATGTGGCTATTTACAATAAGAAAATACAATTATTTAGATTAACTAGAGTATATATAGCAAATAAATAAATCGATAAAGCAATTTGGTCAGTATGTGTCAGTTACTACATAATACGCAGTTCTCACAGTCAGATTGTAACTTAAGCCAAATATTGACAAGACGAATCTGTCGTTTAAATGATTGTAATGATCGCAGATTTCTAAGATTGCTAGACAGGCTATTCCACAATTTTGGTCCTATATATCTCAATGAATGTTTCCCATATGTTACCAAATGAAATCTGGGCACATGAAAATCAGCCCCCCTAAAGTTGTAACCAGTGCTGTTCATTGAGAACAGATCTCTGATGCCCTGAGGACACATGCCATGCTTCACTTTGTACATCAAGCATGCTATATCTTGAAGCCTCCTTTCATACAGTGTAGACAAGTTAATTTAGCCTTGTTCAGCAGCTTCTTATATGTGGATTGACCATCCCTAAAAACTGTACGCAGACTCCTTTCCTGAATACGCTCGAGTTTTCTCTTATCACCTGCTCGGCAGAAATGCCATGTAAGGTGGCAGTAAGTAAGATAAGGAAGTATTGCAGCCTTGAAAAGTTGCAGTTTTGCAGCCATGGGCACTAAATGTTTTAGTCTCATCAGTACGCCAATTCTCTGATGCGATTTTTTTACACGTGATATTTATGTGTTCGCTAAAATTAAGCTTATTATCGATGGTCACACCTAATAACTTAAAACTATTCAGGCATTCAATATCAGTTCCTTGAACCTTTACGCCAAACTCATCGCCTACTTGTTTATTAGTGATTAGCATACAGTACCGGTTAAAGGTAAGTTGACAGTCTCTTTCGAGTCTCGATTCTCGACTCGATCCTCGATACTCGATTCCTGCGAGTTTCGAGCATCGAGGATCGAGGCTCAGCCATCGAGAATCGAGTCGAGGATCGCGTCTCGCAAGATCAGAGATAATGAGCTTGTCGCTTGGCTGATCACTCGATAGACCTCTCAAGCAAATTGGGGATGACATCTTGAAAAGCAACTTCAGCTACTCGAAGGAATGCAAACGATACAAGAGTAGTCGTTTCGTACGCGATATGTTTCTAAATGTGATTCAACCTCTTTGACAGATGGGCAAATTCGCAGAAATCAACGCTTGAGAAAAGAACAGAATGGTCAAGGACTGACCACGCCACTACAATATCTCCCAATAAGTAACAGATGTTCGATGAATAAAACTTGGCCGACTGAGCGTTGCATGTTTTTGTCACAGACACGCATAATTTTAAGATGAAATTCGATACGCGTACGTGTCAATACATGTGTTCACTAATGGCGCTCGTTCGTAACTTTATTTCGTTGAAACAGGATTTTCGTCGACCGTTCTTAGGAATAAAATTTACAATGTAACTCCTCCAAACTTGAAACACAAATGTGTGTAATTCGTTACGGTATGCAAATTTTCTGTTCTCACGCGCGGTGTCTGTCAAGTCTATTTTTATTCAATGTTTACTTTGCGCTATTTTTGGCCGAAGAGTGAAGATCATCTCGGCGACGTTTCTACACGTATTTCACTTCGGATGTTTCCTCGGAGTTTTACTAGTGTTCCATCGAACGTTTGTCAAATTTTTTTATTTCGAAGGCGATGAGCGATTTTCGAAGTTGGCCTCGTACATACGATATGCTACCATGTCTTGTTTGCGTCCTGGTG